>CP139504.1:269044078-269392957 GCA_021014915.2 Artemisia tridentata subsp. tridentata
AATCAAGCGATGAAGGAATGCTACAAAACAGAGTTAGTAGACAAGTGCATATATATAATATATATTATAATATATATATATATATATATATAATATATATATATATATATATATATATATATATAATAGTGATGATATATATAGCAAGACATTATCGGAGATTAATACATGCATGACTCAAATATGAGTATTCAAAAGTATGGCACGAAAGGAATTGAAACTAAACATATATAATTATTGATTATATATTAACACACCATTCTCTAACTTTTTCCAAGAAAAGTGTCTAATGTATAGGTGATATAGAGTGAAGATGATATGCTCCTAGATGAGAATGAAGATGACTCTTTAAAGTGGAGAAATAGGAGAGGATGAACAAAAATGAAGAAAGAGGGTTTTAAGCCAAGGTGGGCAAGGATGATGTAAAGATGAGAAGGAAGATAGGAAACTTCATATTTGAAGATAGTGGTTTAATTTAGGATTATGTTGAAGGGGATGAGAAGAGATGTGTGTAGAGAAACAATGAAAGGACCGTTTGCACTTAAAATGAGTGAGGATGATGGGAGACTTTAAAGATGGTACATACTATTCTAGTTTTGTTGGGTGTTTTATGAAGAAGAGGTGGATGCGAGAAGAGGGATGGTACTATGGACTCTTAATATGGTCTAGAGAGTGAAGAAAAATAAGAAGAAGTTTTTGAAGGAATTCTCATGGGTGATACCAATTGTATGAATAAGTCCTAGAAAGAAGAGAATGAAGGAGATGATAAAGGAGAGTGAAGAGTGAAGTGATCAAAATGGTTGTTATTTTGGACAAGGCATGGTGTAGGATGGTTCAAAATATTGTTTAAGGGGAAAGAAACTGGTCCAGAAGGTGGTGAGTCAAGGATGCAGAAAAAGAAAAATAGTGAACCAGTTCGTGACACCTTTAATGGGGACGGTGTTGTAAATAAGGGACGGTCCCGTATATATAAGGGACCGCACATACGTTTTTGGGACCATCGACAGTGGGGTGCAGAGTCTTTCCAGTTTTCTCTATTTTTCCCAGATGCAAGGATAGAAATAATCAAAGGATTGATTTTGTGAAAATCATATTGCCATTAAGAAAGAAAAGAATTGGGCAATAATGATTAAGGAATGATTTAGGGATTTGATAAAGAATGTTTATAGGAATGTTGGGATTATATGGAAAAGTATATATAATCATTTGTTGGGTATGAAGAGAATTTACAAATGATTAGAGAATGTTTGGAAATAGGAGAGATGTAGGTTATAAGTCAAGAATGTAGAGAAGTGTGGGAGTAATCTTTTCTAGACAAAAGAGTAGATTATTTGGAAGAGAGCGAGATGGTGATTAAGGAAATGTAAGTCATTTAAGCAGGCATCACATAATAATCATAGATATTAACGTGTAAGACTATATGACATCTAAGAAGTTATCAAGATAGGCATACCTAGTCCGTTATATATTAAATCGACATAGTGTGGGTGCACAAATAACACGTAAGTCATGTAAAGAGATGCATACAAAGCATGATTACTATGAATGCAAGCATTAAGTAAAACATGTTCACATTTAGCACATAAGAGCATGTATCATGGACATATATCAAGAAATATGACATTAGAAAAGCTAATTCAAAGCAAGATCTTTCTAATGAACAAGCATTCAATAATTAAGCACATTGCCATTGAGCATTTAAGAAAACATGAAGACATTTAATCATATTTAACAAGGACAAGTTGTTTTGAAATGTTAAACTCATATATGCAAGTAATCTAGGTTTGTCAAGAAGAATCCTAATTACTACTTGTTTAAAATAAAATCCTAACGGGAGACAAAGATCATCGATATAAAACATCTTTAGTCAAATGTAGGAATAGAAAATTTTCAAGTTAGAGAATGGATATGAGACTATCACTAGCGGTGCTCAATTAAGGCTAAACACGACCATTATTACGGGTTTACCACAAATCCAACTTCTCTCCAGGAAGCAATTCAACCGATAGGTTATATTGAATTTCTAGTGCAATAGGTTCTTCAGTAGCCATTCTCATATTAGAAGAATTGGAATTCCTATATTTTCCCATCGAAGTTTTCCAAAGATGATATTAGCCGATTCCGCTAATACATGTCCTAACCATATTTTAAAAGCCGGTTAATGAAGACGACATGTCTTACACAAAATCCTTACAAAGGCAAGCACAATATTTTAAATATGTGTTTGAGATTTGGAGGTTGTTTGGTTTAGATGGTGTATTACATGACCTTATGGATGACATCTTTGTTTGTTGAATTGTTATTTTAACATGTTTTGATTTCAAGAATACTCCATAGTAAATCTTGAGAAAGAGAGTCTAATTAAGGTTACTTGCCTTAATAGATCTTGCAATGTTTTACATTGTATCATTGAGAGAAAACATATTGTATCTTTTGACAAATATGCTTATTTAAAAGGATAAACTTTTCACGCTTATGAATTGCTTATGAAAACAAGTATTTTAGTTATAATGTGATTAACGAATTTTACTTGTTTAAATAGTGACACACGTTGCATTAGGTTGCGTAAAAAATCTAATATCCTATATTTTTTAACGTATTCTCTTGTAATATAACCATTCATGTTACAAGGAGAATGAGATGCATAGGATATAAATTATCCTTTTGAAATACAAGTTATCTTCTTGAAGATTGATGATGTATTATGTGTGACATTTTTACTTGACATGTGATTTTGAGTCTTAACTCGTTCATAAGAAAAGTCTACATATGTTGTTTGTTTGCTCGTGTTTGGTTTTTCGGAAATGACATATTTAGAAATTGCGTTACAATGTAAATTACTTGAATATTTCGGATGAAACATCCAAGTCATCAATCTTACTTCATTGTGTATTTTAAGCATCTTTTAAAAATATTAGTTTAATATTTGAAACACAACCATTGGACAAGAAGACTCAATATGACATCATCAACACAAGTGTGAGTTATGATCCGATGCATATTCTTTTTGTCTTGAGAAAGACATCATTATTTTCATAACAATCGAGTGTGATTGAGTATGTAGGTTCAAGATGATATGTTTTGTTATATCTTGAAGCTAGACAAATAATGACTCCAATTTCATGTCCACACTCAAAAACTTGTCAATTAGATTCGATAATGATATCAATCATAATTTGAATAATGAATCGATATATGCTCAAAAATTTTCTTGACCCTCACGACCACTCTTTTTAATAAAGAAAATAGATAAGGATTTATGGAATGTGCTCCATTAAATTTAATACTTGTTGTATGTGTGAGGTTAATAATAATGACATGTTAACTTCAAGATTGTCATTTATTTTTATGTGTAAAAAACTATTTATTATTACGTATAATATGCATAGTTTTTGACATTTCATGAGTATAAAAATAATTTTCCTAACAATTTTTATACAAAACATAACTCTTGTAAAATATTGTATGTTTAAAACAATTTGTGTGTTTTCAAATACATGCAAGGTTTGAAAATACATTTTCTTTTACTTAAATACTAATGTATTATTATAAACTTTTTTCTTGATTAGACAACCCATGGCCAACCAAGTTAAGAGCATGTAATGTTTTAGAAATCATGTTGAAAGTTTGATGAAGTGTTAAATATTTTGAGGTGACAAATTTTAACACTTGAACCTTTGGGAAGGTAATTGTCTAATACAATTGTTTTCGACCCACATGATTTAATCAACTTAGTCAACATATCTAAGTGAGTTACTAAAACATTATAAGATAAGAAAGCTATCAAAAACACATAATCATTTAGCATAGCACACATAATGATATTCGTTATCGTTTTGTGTGTTAGATGCAACAATGTTTACTTGCTTGATTTTGTTTCGAAAATAATTTTTGTAACACCCCAACCCGGCAAGGGTAGAAGCATCACATTATGGTGACAAATCAAAGCATACATACATAATCACAGCGGAAGCCAATAAACATAATCATTAAATAATCCAAGTCAACATGACTGGAATTCAATACATAAGTCTCAAATGAAAGAAATAAATAATCCCAAGGAAATACGTAACGAAATAGATCCAATATCAAAATACTGAATTAAATGGTAAGACTAGGGTAGGACATCATCTAAGGCAAAAGCTCCCACTAGATCTCATCCCAAGCATAAATCCATCTCCCAGCTAGATACCTGCCGCACACGGAAAAGAAAACGTGCGGCTGAGCTTACAAAGCTCAGTGAACAGATACATAATAACAAGCAAAGATAACGAAGCAGAAATATAATGAAGCAAAGGGGAATGTCATAAGGTATAATCAATGCAAGAAGAAATAGAAGATATATAGGATAGTCATCCACCACGAGCCCATACTCAAAGTCATATCTCAACATCATAATACTCAAAGTCAAGATCTCACAATCAGAGGGGATACCTCTTAGGCAACCAGATAATATGAGGGGTGTCCTCATGTATCAAAAGGGGTGGAGTGATCAGCTCCCATAAATGTGAAAGGCGTGTATAGCACACATGCACCAGTCACCTCAAAGTCATACTCAAAGTCATAGTTAAATCCACTAAACATACATGCCTAGGATTGCAATCCATACGCCCCCACTCAAAGTCATCTCAAAATCATAATACTCAAAATCATAATGGCCATATCATAATATAAAAGGGGACGGCGTGAGAAATCACTCCCCCACACAGGAGTCATGCCAGTGGTGCATCACAGACATGGCCAGGTTACCTTCCTGGCTAGGAAACAAAAGGTGGCTCGGGTATCAAACTAAGAGTCAGGTCTCAAAATCATGCAAACGGTTTCATCTCAAGGTCATATCAAAGCATATCTCAAGGTCATGTCAAAAGTGAATCTCAAAGTCATATGAAAAGGTTCATATCAAAAGGTTCATAGCAAAAGGGTCAAAGCAAAGGTTCATAACTCAACATCGAAGCATAGGTGATAAGACACCCTTTCTTAAAAAGGGTAGAGTATCCGTACCTTATGTCGAAAGCAAAATAGAAACAAGCACAGAAATGGGGGAAAGCTCAAAGTCTCTCCTTCTTCACACCTAAAGAAGTAGAGGGGAATTACAAATCATTCTTTCCATTTTAAGTAACTTTCCCTTTTTAGTAAGTTTCCACTTTTAGAAAGTTTCCACTTTTAGAAATATTTAGTACATAGCTTAATTTGATCAACATTTGCTGGAGACAAAGTATCTTTATCATATTTACACCTTTGGTCCTCAGGTTTTCATAATTTACATTTTACACCCCTTAGTTACAAAAGTTACACTTTAACCCTTCAATTATTCATAGTTACACATTAGCCCCTTATTTTATCAAAATTACTCCATGAACACTTATTTTATCATGTTGTACGAAAGTATCCACAATTATTCATGATTCACACCTTTAGTCCCTCTAGTTATCAAAATTACATATTCAGTCCTTAAACTTACAATTTCAACCTTTAATTACCAATAGTTACATGTCAAGCCATTAAATTTATCAAAATGACACATAATTCCCTGAATATATTTATTTATTCAAAACAGCCCCAAGTTTCTAGAAATTACAAGTTTGGTCCCTCTATTTTAATAAAGTTACATATTAAGTCCTTAGAATTTACATTTAAATCATTAATTAATAATAATTACATATTAGCCCAATAAATATCCAAATTTTCACATTAGTCCCTGAATATCATTCATAACACAAATCGACCTCAACTTTTCAGAAATTACATGTTTAGTCCTTGTATTTATTAATTTTCCAATTCGATATAACAATTCCAACTTAATTCATTTTCTCACAAATTTTACATATAGGCCCTTCATTTTATAATTTTTACAAGTCACCCATGATTTATAGAACACGACAAAAATGGTCCATGAGTTTTATTATTGACAAAACACACCCTTTCATATTTAATTTCAAATCGGTAAACACAATATTTAACCAAATAAAACCCTAATCGAATCCCATCATTAGGCAATCATTTCAACATCATTTTTATTCACTATTAATCAGATCTAATCCTTTTTTGAACCCTAGTTCCACGTTAGGTATTTTGTTCTCATTTTTCTTTCTAGCCGATTATAACATATTTCACCAAAAATAGTTTTTAGCCTCAATAAATCAAATGAGCATTTTTCTATTGTTATATTATGATCATAAAGCCCACGAAAATTATTCACTATACCTGGAAAAATCGCATGCATAATATCTTAAATTATTTCGATTCTAGGGTTTAATAATACATGAATTTTCATACGAATTATTTACAATGCATGGATCATTTTTATTAATTTTGTTAGATTGTATACGATCATTAGAGGCTAGGAAAAATACCAGAAGATTTTTAGGACGAGTGAATAAGACCACACGAATTATTTCTTCTCGGATGGATAATCGACAAAGGAAGAATTCTCCACGACTCCAACTGGGATCAAATCACCTTGTACACATTTTTCACATATCATATATGATATAAGGACTCCAGGAAAAATAAGAATCGAATTTTACAAAGCTTGATTTAATTGATACGAATTATACCTTTAAATTGAGCTAGCGATAGAAATAAATCCACCACAATTGAATCGGGCAACAAATGAACTCCACACGATTTTTATAGGACTCCTTGAATTGTGTTTGAACTCAGAAAAATGCCTTGGTAATTTTTATGGATCGAATGGAGGCTATAGAATTTTCTTTGGGTTTTTCTCTCTACTCGGCAACTAGGGTTTGATGATAAACAAATGAGGATTGATGTTTAAAGGGGGTATGCCGAGTCATAGGAGGGGAGGGTTGACCAAAAATTTTGGCTAGATTGGTTGGGAAAATATTTGATTGCTTATCTTCCATAATTACATATTTTAATACATTTTAAATTATAATAAAATTAGATATTATCCATTCGGCACTACTAGGGGTATTTTAGTCATTTTGCCACTTGTATACATGTTAAATGAGATTGTCAAAATTATTTGGGATCATAACATGTGCATTGCCAGAAGTTTGGAATTTATTGATACATTATAAGCTTTTAATTAAATTTTAAACTAGCAGGGGCATTTTGGTCTTTTTGTTCATTTTAGATTTTAGGGTTTTACAACTTCTTCCCCTCTAAAAAGAAAAATTTCGTCCCCGAAATTTGCAAAGAATCAGAATGAAACGAATCGGAAACCAAAATAGAGACATACCAGAATTCAGAAAACAAAATGAGGATAACTAGCTCGAATAGACTCCTCGGTCTCCCAGGTAGCTTCCCGCTCTGGGTGGTTCCGCCAAAGAATCTTAACAAAAGGAATGACTTTACGTCTCATAACTCGCTCCTGGCGATCAAGAACAGCTTCCGGCTCCTCCGGAAGAGACATATCGGGCTGAATCTGATCAAGAGGGTAAGACACCACATGCAGAGGATGATAATTGTATCCCCTCAGAAGAGATACATGAAAGACGTCGTGAACATGTGATAACTGCGGAGGAAGAGCCAAACGATACGAAACTTCTCCAATACGATCCAAAATCTCAAACGGTCCAATGAATCGAGGACTGAGCTTGCCCTTACTCCCAAAACGTTTAACTCCTCGAAACGGCGAAACCTTAAGAAATACCCGATCACCAACGCTAAACTCCAAGTCACGCCGATGCTTGTCAGCGTAACTCTTTTGACGAGCCCTAGCTTCCTTTAACTTCTCCCTAGCAACATCCACTTTCTCAGTAGCGATCTGAACTAACTCCGGTCCTTCAATAATGCGTTCACCTACCTCGTTCCAACAAACCGGAGCCCTACATTTCCGACCATATAACATCTCAAATGGAGCCATACGAATACTCGCGTGCCAACTGTTATTATAAGCAAACTCTACCAAACACAAATAATCGTCCCAGCTACCAGTCCACTCTAAGGCACATGCCCTCAACATGTCCTCTAAAGTTTGAATGGTCCTCTCCGACTGACCATCCGTCTGAGGGTGAAAAGCGGTACTGAACTTAAGGCGCGTATCCCATGCCTTATGCAATCCCTTCCAGAAACGTGACGTAAACCGAGGATCCCTATCTGATATAATGGCCGTAGGCATACCATGAAGCCTAACGATTTCTTGCTGAAATATGTCCGCCAATTTACTAACACTGTAGTCCACACGAATAGGGAGGAAGTGAGCAGACTTGGTTAGTCGATCGACGACCACCCAAATCGCATCATGCTTCCTACGAGTAAGAGGTAAACCAGTCACAAAATCCATGGAAATTTCCTCCCATTTCCACTTCGGAATCTCCAATGGTTGAAGCAACCCACTAGCTCTCTGGTGTTCAATCTTGACCTGCTGGCAAGTCAAACACTTAGACACAAACGAAGCCACATCCTGTTTCATACCGCCCCACCAGAAGTGCTGCTTAAGGTCCCGGTACATCTTGGTAGCACCAGGATGTATGGTGAAAGGGGAACTATGAGCCTCTGATAGAACAGCCTCCTTAAGCTCAGGATCGTTGGGGACACAGAGACGATCCTCAAACCACACTACACCGGAATCATCAACTCTAAACTCTGATTGCTTGCCGTCCTCAACATTTTGAACTATAGCCCACAACTCACCATCCTCCTTCTGAGCCTCCTTAATTCGCAAGATAAGATTGGACTCAACCGTAAGGCTAGCCCAATAACCGCCGTGACCACGAACACAAAACTCCACATCAAGAAGCTCTAAATCATGCAAAATACGAGGCTCAAACTCTAAACTCGCGATCATACCGGATTTCCTACTCAGAGCATCAGCGACCACATTCGCCTTACCGGGATGGTACTGAATATTAGCATCATAATCTTTCAGAAGCTCCAACCAACGTCTCTGCCTCATATTCAACTCTTTCTGGGTGAAGATGTATTTAAGACTCTTATGATCGGTGAAGATGTCACAAGTCTCCCCATACAAATAATGGCGCCAAATCTTTAGCGCGAAAACCACAGCTGCTAACTCTAGATCATGCGTCGGATAGTTCACCTCATAAGGCTTCAGCTGCCTCGAAGCATAGGCGATCACCTTACCATGATGCATCAAAACGCATCCTAAACCTTTCTTCGATGCGTCGCTATAAATCTGAAAACCGCCGGAACCCGATGGAAGAGTTAAGATAGGTGCCGACACCAACCGCTTCTTCAACTCCTCAAAACTACTCTCTCGTTCATCAGTCCAAATAAACTTTTCCCCTTTCCTCATCAACTGTGTCAACGGCAAAGCAAGACGCGAAAAGCCCTCAACAAATCTCCGATAATACCCAGCGAGACCCAGAAAACTCCTCACTTCCGTCACATTTGTAGGTCTTGGCCATTTTGTGATAGCCTCAACCTTTGCCGGATCCATCGTAATGCCGTCTGCAGAAACAATGTGACCCAAGAAAGCCACTCGATCCAACCAAAACTCGCACTTCGAAAACTTCGCATACAATTTCTGCTGTCGAAGAATCTCCAGAACCACACTAAGATGTTGCTCGTGCTTCGCCTCGGTTTTAGAGTACACAAGGATATCATCTATGAAGACAATGACGAACTTATCGAGAAATTCATGGAATACCCGGTTCATTAGGTCCATAAACACAGCAGGAGCATTGGTCAGACCAAAAGGCATAACCAAGAATTCATAGTGACCATACCGAGTGCGAAAGGCCGTTTTGGGAACATCCTGCTCCCTCACCCTAAGCTGGTGATATCCAGACCTCAGATCGATTTTAGAGAAATGCCTCGCTCCTTGCAACTGGTCGAATAGATCATCAATGCGAGGAAGAGGATAGCGGTTACGAATCGTAATGCGGTTAAGCTCTCGATAATCGATACAAAGACGCATGCTCCCGTCTTTCTTCTTAACAAACAACACGGGAGCACCCCAAGGAGATACGCTCGGACGAATAAAACCGTTTTCCAACAGTTCTTGCAATTGCTCCTTTAATTCCTTTAATTCAATCGGTGCCATGCGGTAAGGAGCTTTAGATATGGGTTCAGCACCCGGAACCAGATCAATGCTAAATTCGACTTCCCTGACAGGAGGAATGCCAGGAAGTTCATCCGGAAATACATCGGCGAAATCGCGCACAGTACGAATACTATCAATGCTAGGAACATCAACAGAGGTATCTTTAATAGAAGCAAGAAAACCAAGACAGCCATGCGAGATTAACGTTCGGGCTTTCATAGCCGAAATAATCTTTACAGATTTCAGAGGTTGGGAACCAGAATAAACATAATCAGGATAATGAAGATCACCAAAGATCACTTTACGAGCATAACAATCAATAGTCGCCTTATGGGCAGCTAACCAGTCCATGCCCAGAATAATATCAAAATCAACCATGTCAATGGGAAGAAGGTTCGCAGGACGAATACGATCATCGAAACGAAGAGGGCACTTAACATACTCAACATCAATAATCACATGAGTTTTCATCGGGGTAGCAATAGATATACGATTCATTAATTTTGTGGGTTTGATGTTTATTTTATTTGCAAGTGAAGTGGATATGATAGAATGTGTAGCGCCAGTGTCAAATAAAACAAACACAGCACGATCTCCAATATATAGAAAACCCGTAATAGTACCTGAGGTGCTAGCCGCCTGATCACGAGTCAAAGAATAAACCCGGCCTGAAGTAGGAGCTGTCCTAGAATCAACTTTAGGTTCACCAGCATTCTTCCTAGGGCAGTCCTTGACTTTGTGCTGATTAGATCCACACCAGAAACAAGCACCAGAAGCTTTGTAACACGGACCTGGATGAGACTTCCCACATGAAGCACATGTAGGAGGAGGAGGTAGAATCTCATCAGCCTTCTTCTGGCCTGACGATCCCGACTGCTGATACTGCTGAGAATCCCTGCGCCTATTATTACCACCCTGACCCTGACGGTCACCACCATACCGGCCATAATCCTGACGACCCTGGTTCCTAGAATCCTGTCTCCTATAATCACCACCTCGGTCCTGGCGACCCTGCTGATCTCGTCCATAGTCCTGACGGCCCCGAAAATCCTGTCTCTGGTCCTGACGACCATGACCCCGAGAATCCTGCCTTTGGTCCTGCCGACCCCGAGAATCTACCCGGTTACCATCCCTATCACGCTTATTAGACACCCTGTCCGCATGTAACAACTCGATGTTACGCGCGGCATCCTGAACACTAGCCACATCATCAAATGGAGTGTTAACGATCCGGTCTAACACCCATTTCTTAAGAGCCCACTTGAAGTGACGAGCCTGCCGAACAGAATCCCCAGTAACCTCTGGTCCCACGAAACTAGCCAGACGTAAGAAACGCTGCATGAAATCTCCTGAAGATTCATGATCACCCTGACGAATAGACCCGTATTCCCTCTCATACCTCAGCTGCTCTGCCATAGGAATGTACTGCTTATAAAACGCCTCAATAAAATCTGCCCACGAACAAGTCTCAGCAAAATCATCCCCTTTTGCCTGAACAAGAGCAGTCCACCAATTCTGAGCATCACCCTCTAGTTTGAACGTGGCCAAACGAGTTTTAAACTCGTCATCACATCCCAGAACACGGAACAACTTCTCGACGTGCGTAATCCAATCCTCCGCCTCATGGGGAGTAACAGCGGACCTGAACGTGAGAGGCTTTAGCTTATTAAACCTCTCGATCCACACGTGGATACCAGCTGGAGGAGCAGCGGGTGGAGCAGTGGGTTGAGCATCACCACCACCACCACCTCCAGAAGGACCAGCCCCATTCCTGATATTATTGGTGACCTCAGTCACCACTCGCGGAAGAGCAGCAGCCACAGCAGCGGCTATCATCTCTTCAAAATTGGGGCCATCATCCCCATTAGAGTACTGAGTAAAGCGAGTGTTCACCATCTGAACGATTACAAAAAGGATTAGCAACAACAATAAGGGAAATAAGCACGAAATGGAAGACGAAACAGAAACTTATGCCTACCCAAAGCCTCACCAGTCAAAACTTAAAACTTAAGGGTCAGATCCTATGGTCCCATGTTTCACAGGCCAAAGCTTATGTACGACAGGTCGCAACCTGGGCTCTGATACCATAATTGTAACACCCCAACCCGGCAAGGGTAGAAGCATCACATTATGGTGACAAATCAAAGCATACATACATAATCACAGCGGAAGCCAATAAACATAATCATTAAATAATCCAAGTCAACATGACTGGAATTCAATACATAAGTCTCAAATGAAAGAAATAAATAATCCCAAGGAAATACGTAACGAAATAGATCCAATATCAAAATACTGAATTAAATGGTAAGACTAGGGTAGGACATCATCTAAGGCAAAAGCTCCCACTAGATCTCATCCCAAGCATAAATCCATCTCCCAGCTAGATACCTGCCGCACACAGAAAAGAAAACGTGCGGCTGAGCTTACAAAGCTCAGTGAACAGATACATAATAACAAGCAAAGATAACGAAGCAGAAATATAATGAAGCAAAGGGGAATGTCATAAGGTATAATCAATGCAAGAAGAAATAGAAGATATATAGGATAGTCATCCACCACGAGCCCATACTCAAAGTCATATCTCAACATCATAATACTCAAAGTCAAGATCTCACAATCAGAGGGGATACCTCTTAGGCAACCAGATAATATGAGGGGTGTCCTCATGTATCAAAAGGGGTGGAGTGATCAGCTCCCATAAATGTGAAAGGCGTGTATAGCACACATGCACCAGTCACCTCAAAGTCATACTCAAAGTCATAGTTAAATCCACTAAACATACATGCCTAGGATTGCAATCCATACGCCCCCACTCAAAGTCATCTCAAAATCATAATACTCAAAATCATAATGGCCATATCATAATATAAAAGGGGACGGCGTGAGAAATCACTCCCCCACACAGGAGTCATGCCAGTGGTGCATCACAGACATGGCCAGGTTACCTTCCTGGCTAGGAAACAAAAGGTGGCTCGGGTATCAAACTAAGAGTCAGGTCTCAAAATCATGCAAACGGTTTCATCTCAAGGTCATATCAAAGCATATCTCAAGGTCATGTCAAAAGTGAATCTCAAAGTCATATGAAAAGGTTCATATCAAAAGGTTCATAGCAAAAGGGTCAAAGCAAAGGTTCATAACTCAACATCGAAGCATAGGTGATAAGACACCCTTACTTAAAAAGGGTAGAGTATCCGTACCTTATGTCGAAAGCAAAATAGAAACAAGCACAGAAATGGGGGAAAGCTCAAAGTCTCTCCTTCTTCACACCTAAAGAAGTAGAGGGGAATTACAAATCATTCTTTCCATTTTAAGTAACTTTCCCTTTTTAGTAAGTTTCCACTTTTAGAAAGTTTCCACTTTTAGAAATATTTAGTACATAGCTTAATTTGATCAACATTTGCTGGAGACAAAGTATCTTTATCATATTTACACCTTTGGTCCTCAGGTTTTCATAATTTACATTTTACACCCCTTAGTTACAAAAGTTACACTTTAACCCTTCAATTATTCATAGTTACACATTAGCCCCTTATTTTATCAAAATTACTCCATGAACACTTATTTTATCATGTTGTACGAAAGTATCCACAATTATTCATGATTCACACCTTTAGTCCCTCTAGTTATCAAAATTACATATTCAGTCCTTAAACTTACAATTTCAACCTTTAATTACCAATAGTTACATGTCAAGCCATTAAATTTATCAAAATGACACATAATTCCCTGAATATATTTATTTATTCAAAACAGCCCCAAGTTTCTAGAAATTACAAGTTTGGTCCCTCTATTTTAATAAAGTTACATATTAAGTCCTTAGAATTTACATTTAAATCATTAATTAATAATAATTACATATTAGCCCAATAAATATCCAAATTTTCACATTAGTCCCTGAATATCATTCATAACACAAATCGACCTCAACTTTTCAGAAATTACATGTTTAGTCCTTGTATTTATTAATTTTCCAATTCGATATAACAATTCCAACTTAATTCATTTTCTCACAAATTTTACATATAGGCCCTTCATTTTATAATTTTTACAAGTCACCCATGATTTATAGAACACGACAAAAATGGTCCATGAGTTTTATTATTGACAAAACACACCCTTTCATATTTAATTTCAAATCGGTAAACACAATATTTAACCAAATAAAACCCTAATCGAATCCCATCATTAGGCAATCATTTCAACATCATTTTTATTCACTATTAATCAGATCTAATCCTTTTTTGAACCCTAGTTCCACGTTAGGTATTTTGTTCTCATTTTTCTTTCTAGCCGATTATAACATATTTCACCAAAAATAGTTTTTAGCCTCAATAAATCAAATGAGCATTTTTCTATTGTTATATTATGATCATAAAGCCCACGAAAATTATTCACTATACCTGGAAAAATCGCATGCATAATATCTTAAATTATTTCGATTCTAGGGTTTAATAATACATGAATTTTCATACGAATTATTTACAATGCATGGATCATTTTTATTAATTTTGTTAGATTTTATACGATCATTAGAGGCTAGGAAAACTACCAGAAGATTTTTAGGACGAGTGAATAAGACCACACGAATTATTTCTTCTCGGATGGATAATCGACAAAGGAAGAATTCGCCACGACTCCAACTGGGATCAAATCACCTTGTACACATTTTTCGCATATCATATATGATATAAGGACTCCAGGAAAAATAAGAATCGAATTTTACAAAGCTTGATTTAATTGATACGAATTATACCTTTAAATTGAGCTAGCGATAGAAATAAATCCACCACAATTGAATCGGGCAACAAATGAACTCCACACGATTTTTCTAGGACTCCTTGAATTGTGTTTGAACTCAGAAAAATGCCTTGGTAATTTTTATGGATCGAATGGAGGCTATAGAATTTTCTTTGGGTTTTTCTCTCTACTCGGCAACTAGGGTTTGATGATAAACAAATGAGGATTGATGTTTAAAGGGGGTATGCCGAGTCATAGGAGGGGAGGGTTGACCAAAAATTTCGGCTAGATTGGTTGGGAAAATATTTGATTGCTTATCTTCCATAATTACATATTTTAATACATTTTAAATTATAATAAAATTAGATATTATCCATTCGGCACTACTAGGGGTATTTTAGTCATTTTGCCACTTGTATACATGTTAAATGAGATTGTCAAAATTATTTGGGATCATAACATGTGCATTGCCAGAAGTTTGGAATTTATTGATACATTATAAGCTTTTAATTAAATTTTAAACTAGCAGGGGCATTTTGGTCTTTTTGTTCATTTTAGATTTTAGGGTTTTACAATTTTCCTCCCCGTTTCAAAAATTAATTAAGATCGATATTTTGAAAACACAAAGACACCATTTTTCAAAAATTCATTTACTAGAAATGTCCGACTCGAGAGAAAGAGCAACAAGCTAGTTTTATGTTAAAACATGACACACGGTTTTCACCACTATGTAGCAATTTGCATTTATAACTTAATTAAGTTTGGAATCAATACTTGTAAGTATTTTTAAATAAAAGTGGACTTAATTACCTTTAAAATGGCGGGTGTCACGACTCCTACGGACTTACGACTGATGTTATATGAATTTTCAAAATTGACACAATTTTGGTGAAGGTCCCTTAAATAGTGACGGTCCCATAAATATTTAAGGGACCGTACCGCATATTTGGACCGTCAACAGTACTCAGAAACATGTTTTTTGAGTATAAATTCATTTGGTGACTTATTGGACTTAAGGAACTTGTTCCTGCACATAAAACACATGTTTTGTACATCATTACTACTCTTAGGACTTAGGCAAGCAAATATCGACACTTTCAAAATCATTTGAGAAGATTTACCTTCAAGCAAGTATACGAAGAGCATTTAACCAACAAGACTAGTACGAATAAAGCAACAAAAGCATTCTAGCACAAATTAAGCAACAAGACGCTTTTCGTATTTAATCACCCTTCATGAGAAATTTGATACGTGGATCGTACTCAATTTAAAAAACCATTTGTTTTGAAAACTAGAGCGATGTGGCTCTGATACCAATTGTAGAAATGTAGGGGGTGTGAATACATTTCTGTTTAAAATCTTAAATGTTTCATATCAAATTCCCGATCAAGTGTGACTGAATATGAATAGTAGTTTTGTCACTCATAACAAATATATATGTCACGTAATTACAAGTATGTTTACTAAATCAAGACTCACGTATCATCAATATAAGTAATCTCATAAACATAAGCACAAGACAAGGTTAAAAGAATTAAGCTACTTCTGATTACACTGGGGACGGTCCCTAAAATGTATGGACGGTCCCATATATATGTGGGACCGGCTAACTATTTACAGGACCGCCACCAATGGCGTTTTTAGAGTCAGGTGATAAATTATGTATTTGCATATTTTAAGTTATCTCAGTTTGTATCACATCCGCATTCACAATATAAGTGACAAGCCACACAAACACAAACTCAGTGCATGTGTAAATATAAAACAATAAATGCAAGAATAAAAGATAAAGAGGTAAGTAAAGAAAATGCAAATTATACACGATGATTTATAGTGGTTCGGAAAGAAGCACCTCTTCGCCCTACTCCACTCCCTGAGTACCCAACTCGAGAGTTACTTCACTAGTCAACGCGCTCCCTTCAGGCGGAACAAACCGTACACCAAAGCTTACACCACTTTAACGACAATAAGCGGAATGTCAAGTCTTAATCCTAGCTAGAACCAATCTACACAAAATCCCACGTGGCTGCATGGATGTACACCTAGTCCACTTGAATCTTCACCCAATCCAAGTCTTCACGGACCTTCACCCGGTCTTAGTCTTCACTCACAGACTCACACCAAGTCTAAGTCTTCACACGGACGTACACACCGTCCTAATCTACACACGGACACCCACAGATGTACACACTGTCCTAATCTACACACGAACACCCAAGGACGTACACACCATCCTAATCTACACACGAACACCCAAGGACGTACACACTGTCCTAATCTACACAATCACCCACGGACTTATACTTTGTCTAGATTTACACTTACATACCTAATCACGACTCACACACAAGTCGGATACACTAATGTAAAAATGAGAGAGTTTGGAGGAAGAAGAGAATCGTAATACAAGTTACGTGTGTGTGTGGACTACTTTATAACACTTCGATTCTTGACGACTTCGAGTGTTCTTCTCTTTCACTTGAGATAGAGGATGACGGGATCACTTATAAACACATACGAAAGAGTTATAGTGATCAAAGAAGTAGAAGGATAGAACAGAAACTTATACTTTGTCTGGATTTACACTTACATACCTAATCACGACTCACACACAAGTCGGATACACTAATGTAAAAATGAGAGAGTTTGGAGGAAGAAGAGAATCGTAACACAAGTTACGTGTGTGTGTGGACTACTTTATAACACTTCGATTCTTGACGACTTCGAGTGTTCTTCTCTTGCACTTGAGATAGAGGATGACGGGATCACTTAGAAACACATACGAAAGAGTTATAGTGATCAAAGAAGTAGAAGGAAAGAATAGAAACTTATACTTTGTCTGGATTTACACTTGCACACCTAATCACGACTCACACACAAGTCGGATACACTAATGTAAAAATGAGAGAGTTTGGAGGAAGAAGAGAATCGTAACACAAGTTACGTGTGTGTGTGGACTACTTTATAACACTTCGATTCATGACGAATTCGAGTGTTCTTCTCTTGCACTTGAGATAGAGGATGACGGGATCACATATAAACACATACGAAAGAGTTATAGTGATCAAAGAAGTAGAAGGAAAGAACAGAAACTTTTTGTGCCAAGAGGATTAAGTTTTTTGGTGGAAAGTGACTCAGTATTTATAGGCAGCTCAAGGAGCGGGGGACGGTCCCTTAAACATTGGACGGTCCCTTATATATAAGGGACCTTCCTGATAGTTTTTGTCCTTTAGTGGTGAAATATTATCTGGTGAAACTTTAACTGATTTAGGCGGGAAAAATAGTTGTTGGGAATTTGAAATTCAAATTTCAAATTTCAAATTCAAGTTTATTTTTCTTAAAAATATTTTGTTGGAAATACGTTTAATTAATATCAAGTCTTAGTCATTCATTTATGTAATAGGTTGCTTAGAATAAGCCTTTATGTTTGTTACTTAAGGTTCGGCCCTATTAGAAGGCCCATGGTCCGTGAACCTTGTTTTATTTTTGCACAAGGGATGTTGCCCTAGCTATGTGCCTATATATACCCATGTAAATATACACTTATTCTTGTTGGTTATTTCATATATGTGAGCAAACTTTTGTTATTCTCTCTTATGAAGTGATCGACCATTCTATCTCTCTTTTTCTCATCTCTATCTTTCTTATACTTGTGTTTATCTCATTAGAGTGTCCTAACAAGTGGTATCAACCGCCTAAAGATAATTGAGTCGTGTTTTAGTGTCGTTTGAACCAGTTTACGAGTTGGTTTTGTGTTTACTTTGTGACAAAATCTCATTTCTAGCACTTATTCTTCACGCTTGTAAAGTGTTAAGAACTCTATAGTGTTTAGAAGTTTGATTTATAGTCGAAAGGTTGAATCTTTTTGATTTACACTTGCTTAATATCGTAGTCTAAGTTTAGATACTTTATCGAAATTGGTCAAATTTCTTTTAAAATGTTAAAGTTTAAAACTTTCTTATTATTTAAGTCTTTTACAATCTTTTTGATCAAAAGGAATCGTTAGTTAAGCTATTTTACATTCAAAATTAGTTGTTTTTGTTTTCTGAACTTCCATCGGAATCGCACTTAAGGGTTTATCGGAATTACAATCAAAGAGGGTTTATCGGAATTGCATTCAAAAAGGGTTTATCGGAATTGCATTCAAAAAGGGTTTATCGGAATTGCATTCAAGGATTTATCGGAATTGACACACAAGGTTCTATCGGAATTTAAACTTCAGGATTCATCGGAATTGATACTCAGTAGATTCATTGCTAGTGCAAGCTTGTGAAAATACTTCAACTTTGTGGAAATCTCCTATCTTGTATAAGTTAGTGAGATATCATCAGAATTGCAAAGATCCATCGCAATTCAGATACCTTATCAGAATTGCAAAGATCCACCGAAATTCAGATACATTATCTAAATTGCAAAGTCTATCGGAATTCAGATATATCATCGGAATTGTAAAGTCTATCGCAATTCAGATACCTTATAGAAATTGCACAGTGTATCGCAATTCAGTTAACTCGTCACAATTGGTAAACTGTGAACAATGTTTGTCGAAATTGAATCAACAGTCATCACAATTCAGTTAAATCATCGCAATTGGTAAACTGTGAACAATGTTTGTCGAAATTGGATGTGAATAGTGTTTGTCGAAATTGGACGTGAATAGTAATCATCTTAATTCAAACTTAACCAAAACCAAACTTCATTACTCACATCAAACTTCTCAATTGTCTACAAGATCCATAACAACACAAGTTAACTAATCACAATCATGTCTCAACCACCTTATTTCAACTACTCTCAACAACAGTATCCTCAGCAACCGCAGTATCCTCAACAACAACTATTTATGCAACAACATCAATTCTTTCCACAACAACAATCCTGTTAGGAACACATTTCATATTATTAAGTACCGGTCATAGTTTATGTAATAGGTTTCTTATTTATTTAGGCCTTTATGTTTGTTATTAAGGTTTGGCCTATGTAGAAGGCCCATGGGCCGTGGCCTTTTATTTATTAATTCTATTAGGGCAACGCCGCAACACTATGTAAAACTATAAATACCCCCTCCCTTGATGGGAGAGGGTGTTGGTTCATGTTAATTCAAGTTTCATTATTCATATGCATGTTCCTTCCATTCTTTCTCTCTCTAGATCGTAGCTTGTATGATTAAGATTTGTGACCTAACAAGTGGTATCAATTGCCAAGGGGTAGATTAGGTTGTTTTAGATTAGATTTGTTAGAAAATTTGAAGATTTGAGCTGCTGTCCTTCGAGTTAGAAGGGTTTTCTTCGAGTAACAGTTGAAGTTCTTCGAGTTAGAAGACTTTCTTCAACTTAGTCCTTCGAGTAAGCTTAAGTTCTTCGAGTAAGTGAGTTGAAGATCTTCGAGTTAGAAGTAATTTTTCAACTTAGCTTTCAAGTAAGATTTGGTTCTTCGAGCAAGACTTCGAGTTAGAATTATTTCTTTGAGCAAGACTTCGAGTTAGAAGTATTTCTTCAAGCAAGACTTTGAGTTAGAAGTGGTTTCTTCGAGTAACGATTACTCATAAGTTCTGTTTATAATTTCCGAGTTAGGAAATTAGAACTTCTTCATTTATAATCCTTCAACTAAGGGATTCTATACTTGGTGAAATTTTATTCTTCGAGTAAGGATTCTTTGAGTAAGGATTCTTTGAGTAAGATTTCTTCGAGCAAGCAAGATCTTTGAGTAACAAAGTTCTGTTTATACTTTCCGAGTTAGGAAATCAGAACTTATAAGGATTTAATTTCTTCGAGTAAGGGGACATATACTTCTTCATTCTTTAATCTTCGAGTAAGGAATTGATTCTTCGAGTAACCAATCTTCGAGTAAGAACTGAATTCTTCGAGTAAGCACTGATTTCTTCTAGTAAGGACTTAATTCTTCAACTAAGGATTTTTCTTCACATTTTCTACTTAGAGATCTAAACTACAACAACAACCTTCTTTATCCTAAAAGATCCATCATCCACAAGTTACTTCTACATAATGTCTCAACCACCGAACTACAACTACTTTTACAATCAACAACAGCAGTATCATCAGCAACAACAGTATCCTCCACAACCACAGTATCCTCAACAACAACTCTTTATGCAACAACATCAATTTTTCCCACAACAACAAATCCCTCAACAACAACCATATCAACAACAACCGATGCAGTCCTACCCACTTCCAGCAAAACAACCACACTGGTTTGATCAGATGTGTGAAGCCATAAGTAGACAACATTCACGACATGAGGCTGGATCATTAGATACACCCTCTATGCTCACTCCGGGTAACTATGTTCAATGGGCAAGTCGATTCTTATGGTTCATCGAACACAAGAAACCGCATGGCAAATACATGAAAAGGCTATCATTGAAGGACCAATCCAAGTGCCAGCTACAACGGTTCCTGGAGATCCAAATGCTATTCCTCCAAGAGAAGCAACTGTGACCCATATTCCTGATGCTCAGCTTACAGCAGAACAAATTCTTCATCGAGAAGCCAATGAACTTGCAATGTCTTACATTCTTCAGGGAATTCATAATCCAATCTTCAGAAGTATTGATGCTCAGAAAATTGCCAAGGACATGTGGGAACACGTTCATCTTCTAATGGAAGGCACTAAATTGAACCAATAAGATATGGAATCAAAACTCTATCTCGAATACACAATGTTCATGATTGAAGCAGGAGAATCACTAGAGTAGTATTACCATCGGTTCACCAACATTATAAATGACTTGAATAGACACAACATTGTTTTACCCAGGATTGCAGAAAGTTATCTTGGTCCAGACTGGCAGAAATATGTCACCTTTGTTCGGTAAGCAAAAAATTTACATAACGCATCTTATGGGTTGTTGTATGATTATTTGAAACACCATCAGTCAGAAGTTGATAAAGATCGAGCATTATGTGGTACATATTCACCGTCAACAACTCCAAACTCATTGGAACTGATAGCTCAATCTCATTTTGCTCCACCTCCACAGTCAAACAAGACTTTTGTCCAACAACAAAATCACTTTGATTATCCTCAACAAACCTCATCGAATCAACTCATTCCATATGAATCAACACCGCAATCAACTGATAATCAACTTGTTCCTTATGACAACACGGATACCATGCTTTACTCCAATGCAAACAGTGATGAAGATGATGCATTCAATTCATTGAATGAAGGATTTGCATTAATTGCTCCTGCTTTCAGCAAGTTTTCCAACAAATCCAACAATCGTCTTCGCACTTCATCCAACACTCGGAATCAAGCTTTTGTACAACATGGAAGAGTTGAGAATCAGAATCGAGCTTATGGAAGAAATGGATCAGGAGGTTACATGGGAAACTCAGGAACTGGAGAAAGGTTTAATGCAGCAGGTGGCAGTCGGAACAATGTTGGTGCTCCACAGAGAAAGGCTGAGATTGTTGAAACCGGGAATCAAGGGATTGGAAATACAATGGTTAGATGTTACAACTGCAATGGGAAAGGTCATTTGGCTAGTGCATATCCCAAACCAAGAACAAGAGGCAGTGAGTATCACAAGCAAGCACTACTTCTTGCTCTTAAGGATGAATATGGGGGCACTCTTACTGAAAAAGAGAACAACTTCATGGCAAGTGCATATTCTGATGATGATATGGAAGACATGGAAGGAAATGCAGCCGTGATGTTGATGGCCAACATGCATGAATTGCACATGAGTGACACAGGCCCAGTATATGATACTGACGGTCTATCTCAGGTACCTGATTTAACATGTCTAATACATGAAATTGTATCACCATCTGCATCTGCATTAGCCGAGAAGCAAGTTCTTCAAAATGCTTCATTATTATCTCCTCAAGAAGATGAACAAATGAAAACAGTGGTTACATTTGATGATGATCAAATTAACACAGTTGTTACATTTGATGATCTAATTGATGATGATAACAGTGATCAATTTGAACAAAATGATCTTTTGCTTGGTCCAGATCCAGAACTCATGACCTTGCTATTGACCAACCAAACCCAGTTGGAGTCACAAAAATCCTAGACTGATAAATGCAATGAGATCAATAGAAACTTAAAAGCAAAAGTTTCATTATTGACTAAGGATCTTGAGTGCTATAAAATACAACTTACAAATTATGAAACAAAAGAAAAACGCAAACAAAGTTTTGAAGTTGCATTCCAAAAGGCTTATGTCAAAGAACAAGATTTATAACATCAAATACGAGAATTAACTATTTCCAAAAATAAATTGATTTCTCAAATGGAACAAGAAAAATTAAATTTCAAACAACAGGTTGAACACCTAAATTCTGAAATTTCAAAAACAAAAACAGAGTTGTCAACTTGTCAAGCTAGTTTTTCGGAACATAAACAAGTGTCTAGGAAACGGATTGATTCTTATCTTGAGGAAATCGTAGAGTTGGAATGTAAATTAAAAGAGTTTCAAAAGGTTGTTTATAAAACTGGTGAGTCTGTAACAACAATTCAAGGAAAATCCAAAGTTGTATAGTGCAGAACATCTCTTTGATGACTCTATTATGCGTGTTGTTGTACATAACTATGAGGAAGAACAGGAACATGAAGAAGAGAGTTGATCTAAAATGAGCAATGTCAAGTTTAATAAACCATTTGATTATTCAAGAATACCTCATATTACCGACACCTTCATTCCTTAACAAGATAAAACAGAACAATCATGGTTTTTAATGCAAATTAATGAATCTTCTTCTGAGGTTGGTCCTGTTAAACCAGTGGCACAAATAAATGGTCCTTTACCAAATTCGGGTGTAATTGCACCATTACCAAAAAGATGTCTTGTACTTAGATATTTTGATACATTTATGGAAGACATAAAATTTTTGGAACAACAATTGAACGTAATTCTGAGATAACTTGTTAATACAAATATCGTCCTAAAAACGTTATTTATATTTTACGATCTTTGCTTTATTTTGTTAATGACAATTATAAGGTTTATATTTAGCAAAGCATAAAATAATTTAAAGTCTTTTACATTTATAGTAACAAACTTTTAAAACACATTTACATTTTACATGATCACTAGGAATTATACATTGCATACATATATACATTTACATGTTTATTTTTATTTCTTAAAAATGGAAATACACATGATATCATGGCATACCTCATTAGGAAATCTTAGTTGACTTTACAATATATTTTGGAAAGATCTTGAAGCTGAAGAGTTGACTTTGTAAGATCTTGACAAGACTTGACAAAATATGGAAAGATTTGGGAATATCTTAGCTGGCATGTTCCCGCGGAACCAAACCATATAACTGGCGGACCCCAGATTTTGGTTCCGCCAAATCCGTGGTTTGTCTGCTCAGTTTTTCCTATAAATAGCAAGTTGATCATTCAAACACAATTATCACTTACATAGCATAAAGAACATATCCACTCATTTATACATTACTAACTCATTCATTTCATTCTTAGTGATCTTTCTTTTGTAGCAAAAAGATCAAGCATCAAGGATCAACAAACTGTTGCAATCCTGTTTGTATAGTTACTCTGTGATTTGTTAGTTGTTCACACATCATTGTTATACCATTCATTCAGTAGTGATCGGTTAGTGTTTTAGTCCTCAAAACACATAGAGTGTCGGGAATAGTTGAACCCTTGTAAAGAACTCGACATCTAGCTTAGTGTCGGAAATTGTATAGGCGACGTCAGGTTGGTTCTACCTTGAACTAGAACCCGATATTTAGCTTAGTACAGGAAAAAGGTGTAAGCGACGTGTATAATGGTTTTCTCCGCCAAGAAGGGAGCTTGTTTCTTAGTGAAGAAAATGTAAAACCCAAAATTTTCATTCATTTTGAATTCCCAGATTACCCCTCAATCACATGAAATCTTGACATTATTAAAACTATACTATAAGAGTGTATATAAATTTTAACCTAAGTTAATTAATATGTGAGACACACAAATTGATTATTTTTCCTAATCCTAAATTCGGTACACACCTTTTGCATATATATGATTTTATGAGATAATAACTAACATACAATATTGTCAAAATAAAAGATATTATGTCCCCCTCCTATCCAAAATTACCACACGGATTTCTCCTTCTTTTTCTCTTCAAATATATGACATATATCATAAAATAAAAACACATATTCTCCCTAAAATCCCACCATCCATCCGGCAAGAAGAAGAGAAGAAGAAGCCAGCTTAGAAGTGCTAATCGTTGGGGTTTTCTTGTTATATATATATTATATATATATATATATATATATATATATATATATATATATATATATATATATATCTGTTCACTGGGCTTTTTAAGCTCAGCCGCATTTCTTTTCTTCGGCGGCAGGTTATTAAGCTGGGAGCTGGGCTATCTTTGGGCTAAGAGTAGGAGCTGTGTGTGGACTTACCTACCCTAGACTTCCTAGCTTTGGTCTATGTTTTCATTATTTAGACTTGGATTATGTTTCCTTCATTTTGGATCATGGAACTTATGTATTTCTTTTAAGTCATGTTGACTTACATTTTGGTATTTATGATTAGACTTCCGCTTGCGTTTTTATTATGTATGTTCTGATATGCCACCATAATATGATACTTCTACCCTTTTCGGGTTGGGGTGTTACAATTATGGTATCAGAGAGAAGTTTGACCTATAGAGCTTAGGCTATGACCTGTGAGGATTGGGTAGACATTAGGATTCCTTCTGCGTCTTTTCCTATCGTACTCCATTTTATTTCCGCCTTTGCTAATCGGTTTGATAATCATTCAGATGGTGTACATACGTCGTAACAACGGTCAACCCAATAGGGATGATGATGGTGCCCCAAACTTCGAGGAAATGATTGCCAATGCCCTCAATACCATTCTTCCTAATTTGACTACTGAGTTGACTACGCGGATCACCAACAACATCCGAAATGGGGCTGGTTCATCTAGTGGAGGTGGTGGTAATCCTCCTATAGACATTCATGTTTGGCTCGAGCGGTTTGGTAAGCTCAAGCCACTATCCTTTAGCTCTGCTTCCACTCCTACGGAGGCAGAGGATTGGATAACCCATATGGAAAAGTTGTTCGAGGTCTTGAACTGTGCTGATGTTTTCAAGACTAGGTTAGCTACTTTCAAACTTGAGGGGGATGCCCTCAATTGGTGGAAGGCTTACAAGCAGGCCAAGGGAGGAGAGGCCTTTATTGCTACTTGTACTTGGAGTAACTTCCGCGATATCTTTTACCGACAGTATTTCCCTTTATCAGAGCAACAGAGATTCGAGCGTGAGTACAACTCGATTTATCAGTTTGAGAGTAAGTCCTCTGGAGAGTATATGCAGCGGTTTTTGCGGTTGGTTAGTTTTATGGGGCCAGTTGCTGGAGATGCTCGCTGAAAAGCGAGGCATTTCAAATGGGGTCTGAAGAAGTGGGTACTTGATCGCGTCATCAAAACTGACTTTGCAGATGTGTCATTAGTTGCCGATGTCGCCCGTAATATCGAGATTCTTCATGAGGGTGGTGGTTACAACAAGAGGAACCGAGATGGTGATCGCATTCAGTCGAGGGTTCAGGGTAACAGTCAAAGGAGTCACGAGCAGAGAAGTCAGACTGACAGGGGTTATGAGCACAGAGGTCAGACGGATAGGGGTCACGATCAGAGGCAACATGAGCCAAGGGTTCAAGACCAGAGACTTACAGTTAGGCCTGGGAATGACAGACAACACAACAACAACCATAGGTCGTGGAGAGATCAGTCGGTGCGTGGTAATCAGCCGAGCCGTTCTTCAGGGTCTACTAGTCAGAAGAAGCCTACAGATCCTTCGTCTTCTGTTCCTATTTGTACTACCTGCGGAAAAGCTCATGGGGGTCCATGTTACAGAGCTTCAGGTGGTTGCTTTTCATGCGGGTCTACACATCACAAGATTAAGGATTGTCCCAAGAAGGGTCATATTACGCCTGGTAACTAAATCAAACCACCCCCAACCACAGGTCGCGTGTACTCTGTTACTAGAGAACAGGCGGCTAACACGTTAGGTACTATTACAGGCATTCTATTTATTGACAACCGTACTATTTTCGTATTATTTGATACTGGTGCTACACACTCCATCATATCCGTCACATTTGCTAAGAAACTAAACATGACTCCATCACCATTAACTAACCTCTTATCCATCTCAACACCCATGAAGAACCACATACTTATTGACCATGAATATTTAAACTGCCCTTTACGTTTTGATGACCACATTCGTTCTGCGAATCTGCTTCCTCTTGATATGGTTGATTTTGATATTATTCTGGGTATGTATTGGTTGGCTTCTCACCGAGCTACCATAGACTGCCATACTAGACGTGTGATCTTTGGCAACCTACATCGACCTAATTTTATTTATCACGGTTCTCAGCCTCTTAAGTCTGTTAAGATCATTTCTTCTATGAAGGCACGAACTCTGATTTCACATGGTTGTCAAGCTTTTCTGGCATCTATTAAAGATACATCTCTGGAAAGTCCTAGCATTGAAACTCTTTCTATTGTACGAAATTTTCCCGATGTGTTTCCCGATGAACTTCCTGGTATTCCTCTTGCACGTGAAGTCGAGTTTGGCATCGAATTGATCCCAGGTGCCGAACCCATTTCCAAAGCTCCTTACCGTATGGCACATATAGAGTTGAAAGAGTTGAAGGAACAATCACAAGAACTGTTGGAAAATGGTTTCATCCGTCCGAGTGTTTCGCCTTGGGGTGCTCCTGTGTTTTTTGTAAAGAAGAAGGATGGAAGTATGAGATTATGTATCGACTACCGCGAACTTAACTGCATCACTATCCATAATCGTTATCCACTTACGCGTATCGATGATTTGTTTGATCAGCTGCAAGGGGCTAAGTTCTTTTCGAAGATTGATTTGAGGTCTGGTTATCACCAATTACGTGTGAAGGAACAAGATGTTCCTAAGACCGCGTTTCGTACCAGATATGGTCACTACGAGTTTTTGGTTATGCCTTTTGGGTTGACGAATGCTCCTGCTGTATTCATGGATCTGATGAACCGCGTATTCCATGAGTATCTCGATAAGTTTGTTATTGTGTTCATTGACGACATCCTGGTTTATTCTAAGACTGAAGGAGAACATGAGCAGCATCTTCAGATTGTCTTGGAAACTCTACGACAGCAGAAGTTATATGCCAAGTTTTCTAAATGTGAGTTCTGGCTGAGCCAAGTTGCATTCCTTGGTCATATTGTATCCGCTAATGGTATCACCATGGATCCATCTAAGGTTGAGGCTATCACGAAATGGCCGAGACCTACTACTGTGACTGAGGTTAGGAGTTTTATGGGGCTTGCAGGTTACTACAGATGGTTTGTTGAGGGTTTCTCACGCTTAGCCTTACCACTGACGAAACTGATGAGGAAGGGTGAGAAATTAGTTTGGACTGATAAGCGGGAGAATAGTTTCGAAGAGTTGAAACAGAGGTTGGTTTCTGCTCCTATTTTGACTCTTCCATCTGGTTCTGGGGGTTATCAGATCTATAGTGACGTGTCAAAGAAGGGTTTGGGTTGTGTTCTTATGCAGCATGGAAAGGTGATTGCTTATGCTTCGAGGCAATTAAAACCTTATGAGGAGAATTATCCGACTCATGATTTGGAGTTGGTTGCTGTTGTGTTTGCATTGAAGATTTGGAGGCACTATTTGTATGGTGAATCGTGTGACATCTTTACTGACCACAAGAGTCTCAAGTATATTTTCACCCAGAAGGAACTTAACATGAGACAGAGGCGATGGTTAGAACTTCTCAAGGATTATGACACGAACATTCAATACCATCCGGGCAAAGCTAATGTTGTTGCTGATGCACTTAGCCAAAAATCTGGTATGATAGTGAGCCTTGAGATTGAACCCAGAATCCTTAATGACTTAGAGATTTTGGATGTTGAGCTTTGTGTACGAGGTTGTGATGGATATTGGGCTAGTATGAAAGTAGAGTCCAATCTTATACTACGGATTAAGGAGGCTCAGAAGGATGATGGTGAGATGTGGTCTGTGGTTCAGATTGTGGAAGAGGGTAAGCAGACAGAGTTCAGGGTTGATGATTTTGGTGTGGTATGGTATGAGGATAGACTTTGTGTTCCTAACGATCCTGCACTTCGTGAGACTGTGATGTCTGAGGCTCATAGTTCCCCATTTACTATTCATCCTAGTTCTACCAAGATGTACAGAGATCTTAAGCAGCACTTTTGGTGGAACGGCATGAAACGAGATGTGGCTTCGTTTATAGCAAAATGTATGACTTGTTAGCAGGTTAAGATTGAGCATCAGAGAGCTAATGGTTTATTGCAGCCTTTGGAGATTCATACTTGGAAGTGGGATGAGATCTCTATGGATTTTGTTACTGGGTTACCTCTTACTCGGAAAAGACATGATACGATTTGGGTGGTCGTTGACCGGCTAACCAAGTCTGCTCATTTCTTACCTATTCGGAAGGACTATCGTGTTAGTAGGTTTGCGGAAAATTTTCAGCAGGATATTATTAGACTTCATGGTACTCCAACATCTATTGTGTCAGACAGAGATCCACGGTTTACTTCTCATTTTTGGAAGGGTCTGCAGAGAGCTTGGGAAACTCGCCGCAAGTTTAGTACAACTTTTCATCCTTAGACGGACGGTCAGAGAGAGAGGACCATTCAGACATTGGAGGACATGTTGAGAGCGTGTACATTAGAGTGGACTAGGAATTGGGACGAATACCTGTGCTTCGTGGAGTTTGCCTACTACAACAGTTGGCATGCTAGCATCAAGGCAGCACATTATGAGCTTTTATATGGGAGGAAATGTAGGGCACACATCTATTGGAATGAAGTGGGTGAACATTTGATTGAGGGGTCGGAAATCATTGAGATCACTAATGAGAAGGTGGCTGTGGCCAAGGAGAAGCTGAAAGAGGCTAGGACTCGACAGAAGAGTTATGCTGATAAGCATCGACGTGACTTAGAGTTTCGTATTGGGGATCGTGTATTTCTGAAGGTATCGCTTTTCAGGGGAGTGAAACGTTTTGGGATCAAGGGAAAGCTTAGTCCACGATTCATTGGACCATTTGAGATTCTTGAGCGTATTGGGGAGGTTTCTTATCGTCTGGCTCTACCTCCGCAGTTATCACATGTTCATGACGTCTTCCATGTATTTCTTCTGAGGCGATACAATTACCATCCGCTACATGTTGTGTCTTATCCTTTGGATCAGATCCAAGCTGATATGTCTCTTTCGGAGGAACCCGAAGCTATTTTGGATCGACAAGATAGGGTCATGAGAAATAAAGTCATTACGTTTGTGAAAATTCTTTGGAAGAACCACCCAGAGCGTGAGGCTACCTGAGAAACCGAAGAATCCATGCGTGCTAGTTACCCACAATTCTTTTCATGATTCGGTACGTATTCGTTTGATTTTCTGACTTCAATTTCATGGACGAAATTTTCTTTTAGAGGGGAAGAGTTGTAAAACCCAAAATTTTCATTCACTTTGAAGTCCCATATTACCCCTCAATCACATGAAATCATGACATTATTAAAACTATACTATAAGAGTGTATATAAATTTTAACCTAAGTTAATTAATATGTGAGTGATATTAAAACCTTGTGTTATAAAAATAAACTACACATTTAATCAAATCCTAGTCCTAAACTAATCTATGTACACGACATAACTATTTTGCCTAACCATTTCACACGCTTTCTATATTAAGGAGACACACAAATTGTTTATTTTTCCTAATCCTAAATTCGATACACACCTTTTTCATATATATGATTTTATGTGATAAGAACTAACATATAATATTGTCAAAATAAAAGATATTATGTCCCCCTCCTATCCAAAATTACCACACGGATTTCTCCTTCTTTTTCTCTTCAAATATACGATATATATCATAATATAAAAACACATATTCTCCCTAAAATCCCACCCTCCATTCGGCAAGAAGAAGAGAAGAAGAAGCCAGGTTAGAAGTGCTAATCGTTGGGGTTTTCTTGTGTGCTATCTGAGCCCTAGTTGTCTTCCATTCGGTTTGTGTTCCTAGTCGACACCAGGTTCTTTTTGTTTTTCCCTTATGCTCTTTTCAGTCGAAACATACAAGATTTAATCAAGAATAAAACCATGCTATATAATCATTTGAATCACGATTAATATACTTGTTATTATGCCTAGTAAAATCATGCATGAAATCATAACATGTACGCCTATTGTAAACTGTTTTGTGTCGCGGTTTTGGTGGTTTGTTTGGTGCCTTTGTTTCCAGCCTATCTCGACCTAGATCACACTTAAAACAAGCCTTAGAAATTAATCATAAATGATCATTAATTGAGACGTTAAAACCTTGAAACCCTAGAAATTAATTGTGAGTCAAGTTAGGGTTTATGTGTTGTTTTTGATCGGGACAGAATTGATAGTCAAATATGTGTGCATCATATAACGAGTTTTGTAAATGTTTAATTCTGGATTTTTTCTTGTAAACTTAGTTTAGGGTCTTAGTAAAGTATTCCAATTGGTTTGAAAGGATTTGAGTTTGATTTGGTTGTATTTTTGAATTTATTGTGTTGATATATCAAAACTGTTCTGGCAGAATTTTATTTCAGTTGTGGTTTATGATTTTTCATTTTCAAACCGTAGCAAACTAGAGGCCACCAATTTACAGGAATCATATTTCATATGTTTACTACCTCCTGGAATTTTTGTAGAATTTTTTTTAGTAATTTGGTTAGGTTTTTAATTGCATACTTTTGAAGTGTATCTGCAGATCCGAATCTGGAGATGTTAGCATAAACGATTTTTGAAATGGGGTATCCACTTAATAATAAAATATGTAAAAATTCAAGTAGACTCTTAAGACATATGGGCTCCTGTGAGAATTTTTTTGATTTTTAGTTTGGGATTATGTTATGTTTTTAAAATTCGTTTAGTGGGCTTAATTTTGTTATAAAACCAGTTAATGTGTATGCATGTGTTACATAAGTATTAAATGTGTCACTTTGATGTTTGGTGCCCTAATACATGTTCTTATGTCGGGTGTGTCTTTTTAATGTCGTGTTGACTTGTGTGTGGGTACGATTAAGCTAATTGATAATCTCGAACCCTAAACCTAATTTAACTAAATTGGGAAGTCGTGTTAAAACGTACTTAATATGTAAAGTTACTAATTCGGGAAACTTACAAAATATTGAAAGTTACTAATTCGGGAAACTTACTAGATATGGAAAGTTACTAAATATAGAAAGTTACTAATTATGGAAAGTTACTTAATCTGGAAGGTTACTAAATATGGAAACTTACTAAAATGGCAAGTTACTAAAAATGAAAAGTTTCTAAAAATAGAAAGAAACCTTAAATGGGAAACCTGAATAACAATAAGCAGTAAACTTGTAAAATGAGCTTATAAGTAATACGTGATTATTAATTCGTATAGGTTCCGTGAAGAGGGAGTAGCTTCTGTTCCGTGTGCTTCTTGGTTATTTCATTCATTGTCTTTTGCATAAGGTACAGATATTCTGACCTTTCTTATAAGGTTTCTCATGATCCTTTCACATCTTTTGATTGCTTAGCTTCTGATTTTGATGCCTTTGCTATGAACCTTTCTGTTTATGACACTATGATATAAGCCTTTAATATGATCCTTTGCTATGCACCCTCTGATATGAACCTATGATTATGATATTTCTGATGACCTTAGATTCTGTGTCATTACTATGACATTCTGTTTGACCTTCAGTTTGATACTCGAGCTTTGACTAGTCATGGGGGTTCCATGACCATGTCATTGATGCACCAATGGCATGACTCTAGGGTGGTCGAGTGATTTTCCATCCCATCCCTTTTCTATTATATGTTTATGAGCTCAAGAAGATATGTTTGGCCACTATGATTTCTGCAGGGGCGTTTGGATGCATCCTAGATCTGATCTGTTATGTTATATGTTATATTTCTGGTGATTGGTACTGTGTGCAATACATGCCCTTCACATTTCTGGGAGCTAGCTACTCCATTATGTTACTTATGTTATTTATGAAGACCATGATTATGATGTTTATGATGTGATATGTTTCTGGGCTCGTGGTAGATTTCTGACAACCCTTCCACCTTTGATACACCTATATTATACCTTCTGTTATTCCACAATGCACTATATTCTGTATTTCTCATTTTCAGTACTTTGTTATATATATCTGTTCACTGGGCTTTTTAAGCTCAGTCGCATTTCTTTTCTTCCGCGGCAGGTTATTAAGCTGGGAGCTGGGCTATCTTTGGGCTGAGAGTAGGAGCTGTGTGTGGACTTACCTACCCTAGACTTCCTAGCTTTGGTCTATGTTTTCATTATTTAGACTTGGACTATGTTTCCTTCATTTTGGATCATGGAACTTATGTATTTCTTTTAAGCCATGTTGACTTACATTTTGGTATTTATGATTAGACTTCCGCTTGCGTTTTTATTATGTATGTTCTGATATGCCACCATAATGTGATACTTCTACCCTTGTCGGGTTGGGGTGTTACAGAAAACTCTCGAGTTAGAGGTTCGAGGAGTGGAGTAGGGCAGGGAATAGAGTCCTAGTAGCCGAACCGCTATAAATCTCCGTGTTGTGGTTTGATTGTTCTTTTCCTTACTTACATTACTTATATTGATTGTGTGTATGCATTAACTTGAAATCACAATAAGTCTCAAAGCAAATTAAATTTTAAAACGGTAAAAACTATTCAACCCCCCTTCTAGTTTTCCACAATTGGCATCAGAGCTACGTTACTCAAGATTTTCAAAATATATTGTATTTAAAACATGAAACGTTCAATGGATTTTGAAAACTTCAAAGAAGGGCAATCTATGCAAAGACCACCACTATTTGAACCAAATAGTTTTATCTATTGGAAAAACCGCTTTGAAACTTATGTGAAGTCAAAGGATATAGATTTATGGTATATTATTGTAGAAGGTGATTGTAAACGTATATTAAATATATCAGGAGTTCGGGATGAAGGTACTTCTCTTACTCGTCATAGTGATAAGCAAAAGAAGCTGGTTGCCAAAAATAATGAAGCTAAAATGAAGCTTTACAACGCTTTACCTAAGAAAGAATATGAAAGAGTCTTTATGTTTAAAAAAGCTAAGGATATTTGGCAATCATTGATTATCACTCATCAAGGGAACTCACAAGTCAAAGATATCAAAATTGATCTTCTTGTTCAACAATATGAACAATTTGTTATCTCTGAAGATGAGACCATTGATAGTGCTTTTTCTAGTTTCAATAGTATTATTACATCTCTTAAAGCACTTGACAAATCTTTTTCTAGTAAGAACTTTGTCAGGAAATTTCTCAGAGCACTTCATCCGAAGTGGAGAGCAAAGGTGACGACTATTGAAGAATCCAAGGATCTTTCAAGCATGACACTTGACGAGCTCATCGGAAATCTCAAAGTTCACGAGATGGTGATGGAAAAAGACTTAGAAATAGTTAAAGGCAAAAAGGAGAAAATAAAGTCCATTGCCTTAAAAGCTAAGGTAGAGTCAAGTGATGATGAAGAGTCTAGTTCGGATAGTGAAGACGAAGAGTATGCCATGGCCGTTAGAGATTTCAAAAAGTTCTTCAGGAGACGAGGAAAGTTCGTAAGACAACCTCGTGAAGAAAAGAAACTCTTCCGGAAAGATCGTGATGATAGGAAAGGAAAAGCAGATAGGAAGTGTTTTAGGTGCGGGGATTCCGGTCACCTAATAGGAGAATGTCCAAAGCCTCCAAAGAACAAGTCTCAAAGAGCATTTGTTAGTGGAGCTTGGAGTGACAGTGAAGGTAATGAAGACGAGCGTAAGAATGACGAAGTTGCTCTTATGGTTAATGACTCTAACGAGGTACTATCTGACTCATTCTACTCCTCTATTGATGATGACACAGTAGAAATAGAATATAACAAACTGTGCGAAATCACCCTTAAAATCATAAACAAAAACAAGTTCTTAAAAACAAAAAAAGAGTTTTTGGAAAACGAAGTATATTGGTTAAAAGAAAAAGCTTTAAGATTAGAAAAGGGCAAAAATGTTAAGGAAACATGTGTCTCATGTCAGGAACTTAAACTAAAAATAGAAAGACTTAAATCCACAAAGGAAAAACTTATCAAACTAAATTCTAAATTTAAAAGGTTTGATAAACACATTAGTTGTATGGATGATATAATGAAAGCTCAAAAGTTGGATCTTGATAAGGCCAAGCTAGATTTTTGAAACTTGATAACTTTGAGAAACAAACTGTGAAAGTACAAGAAACTGTTCCAACAAAAGTCAGACACCCACGGATCTGGCGGACCAAAAAATTTGGTTCCGCCGGTAGTGACCAAAGGGTCAGCAGGTACTGTTGCTGAACAGAAGGTTTGTACTTCGGATCTTACTAAGTTCGTTAAGGTCACAAGAAAACCTAGCACTAGTACAACTGTTAACAAACAAAAACAAGCAGTTACTATAGGAAATGGTCAAGTTAATAATGAGTTTAGGATTAAAACGTTTCAACAGAGACCTAAAACTTGTTTTCCCAAACACCCCTTTCCTAAGAGTAACTTTAATTCACAGCATCATCATCAAAATAGTTGGAGCCAAAACATGTCTAGGAACTATCAAGGTCCTAACTACATACCATGGAACACTTGTCCACCATTTCCATACATGAACCATGACAATGTAATGTTTAACCCAAATGGACCCATGAGATATTGGGGACCAAACGCTTGAGTTTTTCTTTAACTTAGGTGTGCTTGAAAGTCGGGTTAGAACCGGATGAGTGGATCAAAGACAGTGGCTGTTCAAGACACATGACGGGAAACAAAAACCTTTTCTCAACCTACCAAGTGTACGACGGAGGTAATGTCACATTCGGTAGCAAGCTTAAAAGTAAAATCATCGGAAAAGGTACAATCTCTCATGACTCTCTCACTATTGATGATGTTGCTCATGTAAATAACTTAGGATTTAACTTGCTTAGTATTAGTCAATTATGCTGCAAAAAGTATAACGTCCTTTTCAGTGAAAATGGAAGTAAAATACTTAAAGATGGCATAACCGTAGGAAAAGGTGTTTTGAAGAATAAAGTTTACATTATGAAATTAGACAAAAAACCTAAAGACAAACTTTGTCTCACCTCGCTGAATGAAAACTCAACTCTATGGCATAGACGCTTAGGTCACGCCAATATGAGGCTAATCCAATCCTTATCATCTAAAGAACTCGTTAGGAATCTACCCAAGTTGAAATACGACCAACACTTTTTTTATGCTTGCAAAATTGGGAAACAAGTTCATAATAGCCATAAGGCTAAAAGCATGGTGTCTACATCTAGGTGTCTAGAATTGTTACATATGGATTTGTTTGGTCCATCCGCTATACAAAATTATGGGGGAAACTTCTATACTTTGGTAATAGTAGATGATTACTCTAGGTATACTTGGACAAAGTTTTTGAAAACTAAAAACGAGGCATTTGATAAATTTGAAATTCTAAGTAAGAAAATTCAAAATCAAATAGGAACTAACATTGTGTGTATTAGAACCGACCATGGTCATGAATTTGATAACGAAACCCAATTCAGAGCTTTTTGTGATGCTAATGGCATAACACATAATTTCTCGGCTCCTCGAACTCCTCAATCTAACGGTGTAGTAGAACGCAAAAATAGGACAATTCAAGAAATGAGTAGAACTATGTTAAATGAACAAAACATACCACAAAAGTTTTGGTGTCACGCCGTAGATACATCCACATACATCTTAAATAGAGTATTAATTAGACCATTTTTGAAAAAGACTCCATATGAGCTATATAGAGGCAAAAAGCCTACTTTAGGATATTTTAGAGTTTTTGGAAGCAAGTGCTTCATTTTAAACACTAAGGACTATCTCACCAAGTTCGACCCAAAGTCGTATGAAGGTGTATTTCTTGGGTATTCGCAAAATAGTAAAGCCTACATAGTTTTGAACAAAGAAACCTCAAGAGTCGAGGAATCGTTGAATGTAACATTCGACGAAAGTCCACCTCCCTCTAAGACATCACCTTTGGTAGATGATGACTTAGTTGAAAGTCAAATGGTTGAAAACCAAGAAAACATAGAAAATGACAAAGAAGACGAACCGGTAAAAAGAGAAATAGTCAATATAAAAGAATCTAGAAGTCACCCATTAGGTAACGTCATAGGAAAAATTAACGAAAGAACCTTAAGGTCAAAAGTCCAAAACCAAAGTAATTTCTTTTGTTTTGTTTCCACCATTGAACCTAAAAATGTTAATGAAGCGATATAAGATGAATTTTGGGTCGTAGCAATGCAAGAAGAATTAAACCAATTTGTTAGAAATGATGTTTGGACATTAGTCCCTCAACCTCAAAATCAAACCATAATTGGAACTAAATGGGTATTTAGGAACAAAATGGATGAAAATGGAGTAGTGTCTAGAAACAAAGCTAGGCTAGCAGCTCAAGGCTACAATCAACAGGAAGGTATAGATTACGATGAGACATTTGCACCCGTCGCTAGGCTTGAGTCAATTAGAATATTACTTGCATATGCATGTGCAAACGATTTTAAATTATTCCAAATGGATGTTAAAAGTGCTTTTCTAAATGGTTTCATTAATGAGGAAGTGTACGTTGCACAACCTCCCGGCTTTGCCGATTTTGAAAAACCTAATCATGTCTACAAACTTAAGAAAGCATTATAAGGACTTAAGCAAGCACCAAAAGCTTGGTATGATCGACTTAAGACTTTCCTAGTTGACCATAAGTATACCATGGGCCTAGTAGACAACACTCTTTTCACTAAGAAAAAGGGATCTCATATTATCATAGTTTAGATATATGTGGATGACATTATATTCGGTTCAACTTGTCAAGAGTTATGCGACGAATTTTCAAAAATCATGCATGATGAGTTTGAAATGAGTATGATGGGGGAACTAAACTTTTTCTTAGGTCTCCAAATAAAACAATTAGAATATAGGATATTCTTCAACCAATCTAAGTATATAAGGGATATGCTTAAGAAGTTTGGTCTTGAAGACTCCAAACCTATGAAAACACCAATGTCTTCCGAAACCAAACTCACCAAGGATGACGAAAGTGAATCCGTAGATAGCACTAAATATAGAGGAATGATTGGTAGTTTACTCTACCTCACGGCTAGTAGACCGGACATTATGTTTAGTGTTTGTCTATGTGCACGCTTTCAAGAAGATCCCAAAACATCCCATCTTGAAGCCGTTAAATGAATCTTTAGATATATTAAAGGTACTACACATTTAGGATTATGGTATCCCAAAGGAACGGGAATGGAAACCATAGTGTATGCCGACTCAGACCATGCCGGTGACTATGTCGATAGAAAAAGTACAAGTGGTATTTGTACTTTTGTTGGGCATTGTCTCACCTCATGGTTTGCCAAGAAACAAACAACCCTAGCAATATCAACAACTGAAGCCGACTACGTGTCTACAGGAAAAGCGTGTCAACAAGCACTGTGGATGAAACAAGCTCTCGTCGACTATGGAATTGAACTCAACGACATTCCCATCCTTTGCGACAACAAAGGAGCTATCGACCTTAGCAAAAATCCAGTCCAACACGCTAGAACCAAACACATAGAAATACGTCACCATTTCCTACGCGACAATGTTCAGAAAGGAAACATCTCAATCGAGAAAGTTTCCACAGAGGACAACATTGCCGACATTCTCACTAAACCTCTTAAGAGAGCACCCTTTAACTTTCTTAGACTTGGTTTAGGACTAATGGAACCTAGTGAGTAGATATAACCTTAGCGTGAACCTTAGATTAACCAAACACAACAATAACCAAAAAATTGAGTCTGATTCTGCGAAACCAAATGACAACAAGGACGGACCCCTTGTTTGGGTTCCGCCGAATCCGTGAGTCTCCAGGCTAGTTTTCTGGTTTATTAAATAAACAACATGTACTGTGTATCACAACTCCCAAAAACATACCAACTACTGGAACTCGACTCAAAATCAACCAAACTCACATTTTGGGTCATCTCCTTCCATCAATTTGGGCTCTAATCATCTCTGTAAGTATCCTAATCACGTCTACATTCCTGATCTGAGTCTAGGATTTTTACTTCATGCACAAAATCAAAACTTGTGGTTTATGCATATTTTTAGTATAATCATGAAGCATACTTACTAATTTACATAACAAATCATATTTTCCTCAATTAGAAATTGCATATCATATGGCATTATCATAATTCATCAAAAACCCCATAAAATTTTTTTATGAAAATCTTCTCACGACTAGGAAAAACGGTTTTTGAACATGTTTCATACAAATACAAAAATGTTATGTTTTTAAATATCACTTGCATAATATCTCTTGAATGCTAAAGGGAATACATAATTAATATGTATTTTCGGGTACATTCAATCGTAGATACATTGAAGTAGGAGCATTTGGGTTATCTCTAATTTTGCTATAAAACTTTGCATAAACAAAATTTTCATGCATCAAAAGGAGTCGAGATAACCTCACCTCCACATTGTCCCCATGTAGGCACAAACTAGAAATTATTATAAGTATTTTCGATAGTTTTAACTAAACTATGTAATTTTCATGTCTAGGATAATCATGCCTCTCGCGACATACTATGATCACAAAGATACCCGCAAATACCTACCTCAACACCACAAAACCAAAGGTCTCACCGAAGCTCAAATCAAAATCTTTAAGGCTTTAGAAAAGCGTTATTTTCACGAAGGTAGAACCGTAGATTCCTCATTCTTAGAAGGAACCATTATCCGTGAACAACTAGCCGCCATCCACTTTGATTGTCTTCTAGATATAGATGAACCAATAATTCCTACCTTCATGCTAGAATTCTATGCTTGCGTTGTTCTTAGTTCAAACGACTATGGCCTCATGAGCATTCACTTCAAAGCTAACAACCATGAATTCACCATTCCTTTAAACCAATTTGCGGATGTCTTAGGAATCCCTGGTCAAGGAACTTGCTTTTATTCAGACAAATGGTCATTGTCCATTCTAGATTCCAACCTTGATCGTATGGATCCATACGACACACCACTAACTCCTAAAGAAACCATCCGTGAACATCTCTTTAACCCTAGAAACAACCAAAATAGGATGAGTCCAGGTCGGGAAGTGGATAGGGATCCTTTTGGAGTGGAGCTCAATGAGCTTAGACCTCAATTTAAGAAGCTAGAAGAGATTCTTAGAGCCAACGTCATTAGCACCATAGGAAATAGGGATCATGTGAATGCAAGCCTATGCTACATGCTCTATTGTGTATCCACCTACCAATAATTCAACTTAGCCTACTATATCGCCAAAAGAATGGCCGATATTCCAGTTTTAGGCACCACTGCCATGCCTTACGGGATGCTTATTGCCCGTATCTATCGAGCTTTTGCACCCATTCCTCCAAACACTAAAGGTTTCATACCCAACTATAACGAAATTAAACCACACCTTTATACCTCTCAGTGATCATAGGGTCACCGTAGCAAGAGGAAAGCGAGCTCATCCTCCAACCTCATCATCGGCTAGCGAGTATGATGGTTTGCCAAATTCTAGGATCCCTCCACCCGAATAAATGAGTCAACTCCCTTCCATCGAAAACTAATCCGAGGAGTTTCGACAAACACGAGGGATGATGAAGAATGTTGGACGTTGGATCATGAAGCTTAACAAGAAGCTCGACAAGAAGTGAGGGTTAGGGATGTTTGGTATAAGACAATCTCAAAACAATGATGTGTTGAATTCTTGTGTTCTTAGAATACTATGTTGATGTGATACATTTCTGTTAACTAACATAACTTTTCAGGATGATAAAACGTGTTGTTATCGATTTTCATGTTTAAGCCACCGTTTGGCTTAACATCCTTTTATGGTAAGTTCAATTTCATCAGTTTGATCTATATGTTCTCATATGTTAGAACCTGTGTTTTTGCTTTTAGTCAATCACAACTAATTAATTACATATGATTTAAGAAAATTTTTGAGATTTCATCGAGTTTCGGGTAGTTTTACAAGCCCTCTGTTAAGAAAATCCATTCGGCAGAAATGGTGGAACCAGATTTTGGGTTCCGCCTGTTGTGTTCTTTAGCTCCGCCATTAATCACCTTGCGGATTCTGCGGCACCAAAAACATGGGTCCGCCTTTGTTATCGATTGGTGCCGCCACTCCAACAGTAACTTTTTCAAATTTCCCGACTAATATCAATCCTTAGATTATTGATTCTTAGGATTATTCTACTGATCATTAGGCACATTAGGATGATTTAGGAACACTTAGAACTAGGGTTGTAAACGAACTGAACATTCAGTGAACATTTCATGATCCGTTCGGTAAAAAGTTCGTTTATGTTCGTTTACTTATTAAATGAATGAACATGAACAATATTTTACGTTCGTTTAGTTAAATGAATGAACATGAACAAAAGTCGCGTCCGTTCATTTATGTTCGTAAACGTTCGATTATGCATTCATTTATGTTCATTTATATATTTATGTTCGTATATCATATCTTTTAATTGTATAATTTTAAAATTGGTTTGTTTAAACAAAACAACACTTATAAAACAATATATTGTACATAATTTAATAAAGTTTATATTTGTTTGTTTATGTTCATTCATGTTCGATCATTTATGTTCGTTTAGCGTTCATTTAGTATCTTAATGAACGGACATAAACGAACATGAACAACTCATTTTCTTAATAAACGAACATGAACAAGAAATCAGTCCGTTTAAGCGTTCGTGTCCGTTTATTTGTCCGGTTAAAATTACATGAACGAACATGAACAAGGCTCCGTTCGTGTTCGTCCGGTTCGTTTACAGCCCTACTTAGAACCATAAGATACCCATTTCCCACCAAAATTTGAATATTTAAATTCTCATCCAAGTTACCTTTCTGCAACACCCAAGGACCCCTCTACTTGGTTCCTTGGAATCCATGAATTAGCTTTTTACTCACCCTCTGCATGTACCTAAATATCTTCATGTCAACTCCATTTCTATGGATTGACTTTGATAAAATGACAAACCACTTTATCTTGCTCCAAGTCATTGGAAACCAACACATCAAATCCAAACACCAATTTCCATAAATCTTAGAGACTATAAATTAGAAGCCTTAGATAGTCACATCACATACCTTCACCAACATCTCTATGCATTAATTCTGCATTCCTAAACAACCCTCTCACAATGCATAAATCAAACAACTCCTACATGTCCAGACCACATAGAAGGACAACACGAATAAGTGTCAGACCATACTGGTTAATAAATCCCACTCCTAATGTAAACTTCCCTACCATATCCACTACTACTACAACACCAATCATAACTCCAGTGGTTAACATACCATCACCTAGTTCATCCCAACCAAGATCACCATCACCATCACCTACTCCATCTCAACCAAGATCACCATCACCATCACCTACTCCATCTCAACCAAGATCACCATCACCATCACCTACTCCATCTCAACCAAGATCACCATCACCACCATCCGCACCATCTCAAGTGAGAAAATCATCATCACCTCATCATTCACCCAAACTTCAACCCAATGATATATTTGCCACACTCCAAGCCATTGATGAATCAATGTGGCTCAACCAACCAAGCAATCAAGGCAATGAGGAACTTGATCCTCTCTACGCCTCTTCAAACATGATGGATTCTTACTTACATAACACTAAGGATTTAGAATCTATATGGCTTGCCTCCATCATATCTTCATAAAATCCAACCAATCCTCCACAATAGATGCTAGGAACCTCTCCTTTGTCTCCTTTTATAAGACTTCTTAGGACTTTCTAGAATATTCTCATTTTGTGACACCTCGGTTTATGACTTTGATCATAAACAATTTTCTAATGGAAGGATGTTACATTTATGCTTGTGGGTGATCACTACATATGCCTTATACTTTGGTTGATTCACTAACATTATATGGTTGGTTATAGTATTGACATTGCTTGAACTTTATGATTGGTTTGAACAAATTTTATTTAGTTGACTTTTTTAACAGGTTGAACTTCATGTTTGATTGCACCTTTACATGAGCATTATGCTACTTGGTTGGATTGATTTACATACAACTAACTTTGCTTTGTAGCATTCATAAACCTTGAATCACATACGTTGGTACCTAGCAATGGGGAGTATTGATCAAGAGGGAGCATATCATACACTAACTTTTGTTTTGTAGGATCATTTCATGCATCATGAACTTGGAACTCCAATTAGGGGGAGTATTATCCAAGGGGGAGCTCTTAAGTTCTCAATGTCATTGCATTATCATACTTTGTACTCCACATTAGGGGGAGTTATAACCAAGAACCGTTCACCACATTCCGCTACACATATCTTTTTTTTGTTTCGACAAAAAGGGGGAGAAAGGATTAAGTTCATACATCACTGTTAACATCTCAGTGCATGTTTTTATAGTTTTCAAAACTTGCATAAAACTAACTTAATCTATATTTTTAAAAGACTTTCACTTTACTTATTACATTGCTTAAAAATTAACTTTATGTTTTGACATCAACAAAAAAGGGGAGATTGTTAATACAAATATCGTCCTAAAAACGTTATTTATATTTTACGATCTTTGCTTTATTTTGTTAATGACAATTATAAGGTTTATATTTAGCAAAGCATAAAATAAGTTAAAGTCTTTTACGTTTATAGTAACAAACTTTTAAAACACATTTACATTTTACATTATCACTAGGAATTATACATTGCATACATATATACATTTACATGTTTATTTTTATTTCTTAAAAATGGAAATACACATGACATCATGGCATACCTCATTAGGAAATCTTAGTTGACTTTATAATATATTTTGGAAAGATCTTGAAGCTGAAGAGTTGACTTTGTAAGATCTTGACAAGACTTGACAAAATATGAAAAGATTTGGGAATATCTTAGCTGGCATGTTCCCGCGGAACCAAACCATATAACTGGCGGAACCCAGATTTTGGTTCCGACAAATCCGTGGTTTATCTGCTCAGTTTTGCCTATAAATAGCAAGCTGATCATTCAAACACAATTATCACTTACATAGCATAAAGTACATATCCACTCATTTATACATTACTAACTCATTCATTTCATTCTTAGTGATCTTCCTTTTGTAGCAAAAAGATCAAGCATCAAGGATCAACAAACTGTTGCAATCCTGTTAGTATAGTTACTGTGTGATTTGTTAGTTGTTCACACATCATTGTTATACCATTCATTCAGTAGTGATCGGTTAGTGTTTTAGTCCTCAAAACACATAGAGTGTCGGGAGTAGTTGAACCCTTGTAAAGAACTCGACATCTAGCTTAGTGTCGGAAATTGTATAGGCGACGTCAGGTTGGTTCTACCTTGAACTAGAACCCGGTATTTAGCTTAGTACCAGAAAAAGGTGTAAGCAACGTGTATAAAGGTTTTCTCCGCCAAGAAGTGAGCTTTTTTCTTAGTGAAGAAAAACTCTCGAGTTAGAGGCTCGAGGAGTAGAGTAGGGCAGGGAATAGAGTCCTTGTAGCCGAACCAATATAAATCTCCGTGTTGTGGTTTTATTTTTCTTTTCCTTACTTACATTACTTATATTGATTGTGTATATGCATTAACTTGAAATCACAATAAGTCTCAAAGCAAATTAAATTTTAAAACGGTAAAAACTATTCAACCCCCCTTCTAGTTTTCCACATAACTGTTTCCACTTTTCTTTCTCCTTACAAAAAAGAAAAGAGAGAAATTTTTCAATAACAATTTTTACCATATGTTCAACATTTGCGTCTTTGTGCTACACACTGGGAATAGGAACTTCAAACGGAAGTAACATCCATGATGAACACTTTCAATGCAACTAAAAATGCGATCTCAAAAGAAAAACGTCGAAACAAAGTTTTACAAAAAGAAGCAGATCGACTCTTGGAAGATGTTCTATGTTCTGATATTATCTATGTGTTCATGAATTCCATTTATATGTCTTGCAATGTTGTACTTGTTGATGATCACTCTGCTGACACTGAAAATGAGACATGAAATTATGAATTTAAAAAGAGAAAATGAGAGAATCGGTAAACTCAATGATGATGTGCAAAGTAAACTGTCAAAAGAAAATTTTCAACTCAATCAGAAGCTGAAATGGTGTCAAACTCAGAGTCTTGATTTTGAGTTAAAGTTACAAAGTAAAAAAGAATCAATGTCCTTTGAAAACAGTAACACATCAAAAGTTCAGAATCTTGAAAATGAAAATGTTGTTTTAAAACGTCAAATTTTCGAATATGAAAAGGACATTGATGAAGTTTGTCAAAATCGGAATGACACTGTTCGCTTAAATCGAGAACTAGATTGAAAAATTCAACAAAAGAATCACATCATCATTGAACTCAAAGAGAAAATTAAATTACTTGAAAAAGGGAAGTTTGTTCACACAAATGTGATTGCACCAGGAATGTATAAAATAGATAAAACACCTAGGCAAGCATCCCCTTAGACTACTAATTTGAATGCTTCAACTTCTACAGGAATAGTCACCCCTCCTAGCGTTAGCAGATCCAAGCCTAAGAGCAACAAAAAGAAGACTAGTATCTGGCAACGTAAGAGCGGAACACTAAAAGACCAAGAAGTAGAAGACCACCTTAGGAGTTTGAATAAAATGCATGTTGCATCTGATTTAGAATCAAACTTAAAAACTTGTAATTCTAATCTTGATGTAACGAATGCTAAGACTTTGAATGTTATGAATGTTTTGAATTTTGATGCTTCTTGTGTGTTTTGTCGAAAAAGCATGTTATCTGGTGATCATAAAAAGTGTGTTGCAAAATCTCTTTTATCTCGTAATAAGAAATGTACATATGGCATTTCCTCTAGGCCCACTACTGCCTCTAACTCTATATTAGGAAAACCGAAAAGTGTAGTTTCTAAGAATGCCGTAGACAAAACCATAGTTGCAAATAAAACTCCTAAGACAATCCAATCACCAAGTGCATTCACTAAGAAGAAAGCTGAAATTAGTTGGACATGGCAACGTTGGTTACAAAGGAAACCTAGTTTTACTTGGCTACCTAAAGTGATTAATAACTGTGCTACTAACCCAACAGGTTCCACCATTACGATCTCTCCATCTTTGTTGTCTTCATGTGATGCAGGTGATTCAAATTGTCCTATGGATTGTTGATAGCGGCTGTTCCCGACATATGACAGACAATCTCAAACTTTTAGTAAACTTTGTTGATAATTTCATCGGTACTATCAGATTCGGGAAAGATCATTTCGCTTCTATAATGGGCTATGGAGACTATGTCAATGGCAACATCGAAATTAGCCGTGTTTATTATGTCGAAGGCCTTGGTCACAACCTTTTCTCAGTAGGTCAGTTTTGTGATGGTGATTTGGAAGTTGCATTTAGGGAGAAAACTTGTTTAGTTCGTGATTTGCAAGGAAACGATCTCATGACGGGCAAATGCGGAACTAGTCTCTACACCATTTCTATGTCTGACATGGCCGCTTCTTCTCCCATATGTCTAATTTCCAAAGCACATTCGACAAAATCCTGGTTTTGGCACAAACGACTGTCTCATCTGAATTTCAAAACCATGACTGAACTTGCTCATCATAAACTAGTGGATGGTCTTCCAAGGTTTCGGTATGCAAAAGATCACCTATGTCCAGCATGTGAACAAGGAAAAAGTACTCATGCTCATTTCCCTTCTAAAACTGATCACAGTACTGATCATGTTCTTCAACTTCTTCATATGGATCTATGTAGCCCAATGCGTGTTCAAACAATCAACGGTAAACGCTACATATTGGTAATTGTCGATGATTTTTCCAGATGGACTTGGGTCTACTTTCTACGAACCAAATTTCAAGCTCCTTCGATGATTATCACCTTTCTCACTAAAATTCAAGTTCAGCTTCGCAATACAGTCAGAAAAGTCAGAACAGATAATGGAACTGAATTCAAGAATCAAACTCTTCGTGAGTATTTTGAGAAAGTGGGAATTGAACATCAAACATCTATTTCCAGAAGTCCATAACAGAATGGGGTTGTCGAAAGACGCAACAGGACGTTAGTGGAAGCTGTAAGGATGATGTTAATCAACGCTCAATTACCTGATTACCTATGGGCTGAATCTGTCTCCACTGCATGTTACACTCAAAACCGTTATATGATTACCAAAAGGCATCACAAAACTCCATATGAGATTGTTCACAACCATAAACCGAACATAAATTAGTTTCATGTATTTGGTGCCCTTTGTTACCCAAATAATGATCGTGTTGATTTTGGAAAACTGAAAGGCAAAGCTGACATTGGTATCTTTATTAGATATTCTGAGAACTCTAAAGGTTTTCGAATCTGGACCGTCGCACTAGAGAAATTCAGGAGACCATTCATACTAATTTCGATGAGCTTACAGAAATGGCTTTTGAGCAAAACAACTTAGGACCCGCAACTAACCGTCTTAATTTTCCCGATCAATCAGCTGCACCACTCTCCCACAACCGTAAGGAATCAGAAACCTTGTTTGCTCCACTGTTCGATGATTCTTTTGCATGTCGTGCACCAGATGTATCTACAAGTTCCGCTGCACAACCTGATCATAATCCAGTACCTAATACACCTGCTACTACAATAACAACAGTTGCTGTAGATGCACCTCCAACTGAATCTCCATCAACAGAAGAACAAACCGCTTCCAATACTGAGAATGTAGCTAAAGATCTCCCACAACAAGAAGTACCCGCACCTGCAAATTATGATGGAAATGCATTCTTTAATCCATTTGCTCCGGCTCCAACCATTCCTGATATTGCAGAGTCGTCTACAAGCAACTTGGATCCGTCTAATATGCACAATACTTTTCAACATTACCCTCCAACCCACAAATGGACAAAAGATCATCCCTTAATTAATGTGATTGGTAATCCAAATAATCCATTCATGACACGACAAAGACTTCACACGGATGGTGAAACATGCATTTATGCACTTACCGTTTGTCAAGCAGAACCAAAGAACATTAAAGAAGCCATGACTTATGACAATTGGATTGAATCAATGCAAGAAGAACTAGATCAATTCAAATGTCTTGAAGTCTGGGAATTGGTAGAAAGATCCAATGGAGTCTATGTTGTCGGACTTAAATAGATTTGGAAAAACAAACTTGATGTTGATGGAACAGTTATTCGTAACAAATTACGTCTGGTTGCCAAAGGCTTCAGCCAAGAAGAAGGTATTGACTTTGAAGAATGCTTTGCACCAGTGGCTAGAGTTGAAGTTGTTCGCATTTTTCTGGCGTATGCTGCCCACAAGAACATCACAGTTTATCAAATGGACATGAAGACTGCATTCCTGAATGGGCAACTCTGTGAAGAAGTGTATGTCACACAACCAGAGGGCTTCATCGATCCAGATCATCCTAATCATGTGTACAGACTCAAGAAAGCCCTTTACGGCCTTAAACAAGCCCCTAGGGCATGGTACGACAAACTGTCTGCGTTGTTACTTGCTAATCACTTTACCAAAGGATCAGTTGATCCTACACTGTTTATACAAAAACACAAGGAGGACATCTTAATTGTTCAAATTTATGTTGATGACATCATTTTTGGTTCAACACATAAAAAGTACTCAAATGCTTTTGCAAAATTAATGAAACATAATTTTGAGATGTCTATGATGGGTGAACTTACGTTCTTCTTAGGACTTCAAGTTCATTAATCCCCCTGTGGTATTTTTCTAAATCGGTCCAAATATGCTCTTGAGATTTTAAAGAAACATGGCATGACAAGTTGTGACACTTATAATACTCCTATGTCAGCATCATCTCCAAAGCTGGATGCTGATTTACATGGGACACCAATTGACCCTACAAAATACTGAAGTATGATTGGGTCACTCATGCTGATTTACACACACAACAATTTTTTTATCTCTTTTTCAGTGTGCAAAATTCAAAACGAATCAAAATATGTTCTTGATATTCATATTTAATCAATTTTGATCACGAACATATTTTGAGGAGGAGAATTTTTTATAAATTTTGCACACTCTTGTCAAAATCTTCAGCATTAGAATAATTTTCATCGTGCAACATTTTCATGATCTCTTGAACTAAAAATTTTGACAAAATTTTAAAAGTATTTGTTAGTTCAAGGGGGAGAAATGTAAATTACAAAAGTTAACAGACAATTGGACCAAGGTTAAAACAACAACAAACCTCAAGGGCTGTTGTTGTCGATTGTCAAAAGATTACTACATAAGGACTGCGTTTGAATTGGAAAATGGGTTAAGGGACTAAAAGCGACAAAATTCCAAATTATACTCTATATAAGCCTCCCAACTCAGAATTTAAAAACACACAAACATAAAACCGTAACTACTTACTGCCAATTTTGCTCTATCATCCAATTTTTTTAATCTTCTCAAAATTCACGTTTGTAAGTGTTATACCAATTCAGTTATGCATGTTTATCACTCGCCTGAATTCATGAATCATTTCTGTGGCTAATTGCTGTAGTATAGATGTGTTTTGAGTAGATGGTTATTCTTATTTGAGTCCATAAACAATGCGCTATAAGTCTGGTAACCTAAATCAATCACATGGTCTTAGTCGAAGAATTGCATGAAGCATAATTATCTGTTGTGACAAATGTGTATGTTGGTTTAGACTTCTGGGTACTAGGACTTGTTTAGAATATGTATAGGAAGATACTTGATGCTTGCTTGGTCCCTAAATCTGTCTAACATAGAATTTAAGTATGTTTGAATGTCTTCGAGTAACTATGAATTTCTTCAACTAAGGATGAAGGTCTTCGAGTAAGAAGAAATATGTTGCTTACTTAGAAAATTTTGTTAAATTCTTCGAGAACTGATCAATTTCTTCTACTTAGAAAAATTTTATAAAATTCTTCGAGTAAGCAAAATTTCTTCTACTTAGAAAAGTTTTTTCTAAATTCTTCGAGTAAGGAAAGATTTCTTCAACTAAGAAAAATTTTTCTTTAACTCTTCGAGTAAGGAAATATTCTTCGACTAAGGAATTTTTATTAAACTCTTTGAGTAAGGCAACATCCTTCGACTTAGTAATTTTTTATAATACTCTTCGAGCAAGTGTGCTATTTCTTCAAGTAAGGATGTTATCCAGTTTCTCCGAGTTAGGAGGGTTTCATAATTTCTGAGTAAGGAAAATGGTTATCTCCATGTAAGGGCTGTTATTTTCAAATTTTTTCTAAAATCCTTCGAGTAAGGATGATTTTCATTCTTTCTTCGAGTAACCCATTTTCCTTCGAGTAAGCCAAGTTTTCAGACTTAGTGAAATTTTTTCTAAGTATAGAATTGAGTTAAGTTGAAAAAGTATGTGATGCGTGTAGCGTGTCGTTGCGGTTTAGCAGTTTTAATGCCTACTCAAGTTTTAAATTTATATTTAGCCGACTTATCAATAACACACACACTTAACGAGCAGTGTACCCGGTCAGTATGAATATAATGGTAAGTAGAGTGTCGATCACTAAGAGTGGAACGTATTACCTAGTTATTCTAATCAGTATTTTAATATATTAAGTTAGCTATACAATCTAATCTAACGCAAAGGGGTTCAGCCTGAGAGACTAGCACGATTTGGTTGCAATTAAATAATAAACTAAACCAATAGGCACGAATCAGCAAGTAGCACACACGTACACAGATAAATACTCGAGACAATAAGAAGGCTGTCCTTATGATAAGTAGTTTGTCACTTGTTTTATTGCTAGTGTTATATGAAGTGTATAGTTCGATGCAACGCACCGAGATTAAGTCCTTTCTCGTTGGTTCTAATCTTATCGGCGAGTAAACCCTTAATGATTACTTATGACTATCCTTTTTATCTTTCTCCTACTTTTCTACAGACCATAGAATGCATAGGCGATCTAATAAACAGGCGAGGGCAGAGGCATGGCGACCCGATCAACGCTCAGCTAGCCACAGAGGTTATCAATGCACTAATAAAAGTCACCAATGACACTAACATATAAACTTTAATTGATGAGAAAGCAGTTTTAAGGGAGTGCAACCTTTCCGTTGTCACATTACACAAGCCACCAATCTTGATGAATTAAAGTTTACTAACACAATAAAACAAAACTACTTAATGAATTAAACACATGCAGCACCTTCTTACAGCTCTTGTATCTTTGATTTGGGTGTGTCTTGTGCTGCTACCTTGACTGAATTCGTCCTAGGTTTCTGGTCTTCGGTCTTCTGTTAAAACTTCGGAACTCTTAATTCGTCTGGTCTTTGGGGTATTTATAGTTTCTGTCTGAGGGTAAGATGCGGCGCATCTAGTAAGTAGATGCGGCGCATGTACTTAACTTCGCGTGGGGTCCAAGATTATAATATTCAGGAATATTCGTACACCGCCAGAAGATGCGGCGTATCTTCATCTTTGGATGCGGCGCATGTCCTCTTGCATCTTGGATCTTATCTGGTGAAATATTGATAGTGATGCGGCGCATGTAATGAGTGAGATGCGGCGCATCTGGAGCAGAACAAGTTGGTTATTCTTCGTTGACCAAAGTTTCATATGCGGCGCATGGGATAAATCCATGCGGCGCATTCTTCAAAGTCAGGCAGTGGTCTTCATTCTCTTCATTCCAACAACCAATTCCAATCTTGATCATTTTACTCCGTTTTTAGTCCATAATCGCTAAGTTTCACCAAATGCTTGTTTTTACCTGAGAATTACAAAAGTAAACGATTAAGTATCAATCCTTATACATAATATAGTAAAACAAGTCAAATTAATAGGATAAATGATAGTAATAAAATGTACTTATTTGAGTTCATCAAATATCCCCCCACTTGAACTTTACTTGTCCCCAAGTAAACCTTAGAATTAATCTTATGAAAATGTATCCTAAAAATGTTAGGATTTATTTTTATATTTAAGCATGTATTCGTCTTTTGTCATACTCACACAACTAAACACTTAACGAGTTAGAAGTAAAATAAAATAATTCGATAAAAGCAAATCTAATCGTTTAACTGTCCAGTCGCGACGAATATTCTATCATAAGCTTGGCAAGTATACACATCTCCACCACTAAAGCAAAGGAATAACAAGTCTAAAGCGGTAAAAAGGGTTTTTTAGGTTTAAGGGTTAATTATTCTTATTCACTATCGATCTCAAATTCCAGAAAAGGTGACAAAATCACAAATACATGATCGAATCCACGAACACGATACTTGCAATTGCTCAAATCCTTAACTCGAATAGGCTAAAGATAGGTCCAAACTTCACCAATAATAATATATCAAAAAGGGCGACAAAATCATAAATACATAGCCGAATCCACGACTATGATACTTAAGATTGCTCAAATCCCTAATCTCAATAAATCAAAGGTTTGGTTGGATAAAGAATAATAGGGTATGGATAATATTTGGGATATAAATTGGTGTAAAAATAAAAATAAACAAAACAAATAAATTAAAATCCTAAGTGTGGTTAATCACTATCCCAACCATCCCATGAATAAGACTCATATCATTGAATAACTCACGCTTTAACACTTGAAACACACGCTTTAGGTAGACACGAATTATACTCAACAAGATCTTAATCAAAGAATAAACCTTAGTTGACGTTCCCATAACTGCCAACTCCCATTTCAATCCATAAATATATAACTAGTGGTGATATCGACCACTTACATAACTTTACATCGTTGGTTTAATCAAACATCCAACTTTCTTTCTTTTTTTTTTTTTCTTTTCTCATTTTTTCGATTTTTTTTTTTTTTTTTTTTTTTTTTTTTTTTTTTTTTTTAAGAAACATAAACATAGATGTGTAAAATTTCACCACATCACTAAAACAATAATTCTGGATAATTTTTCCATACTTTTCATAACTTCAGAAATAACGGTAATAGTGAAAGTAGTAAACACACGAAAAATAAACTCAAAGATATACAATATTTACTTTCACTCCAATTGCATTGTGCAATTTCCCGACCTAACCATAGATAATGAATTACGCACGCGAACACAGGTAATGTAAGGAAACACACTTTGCCTATAGCAATTAACCAACCACGGATTCTAATCTACAGGGTAGGCTAAGGTGTAAGGTTGTAACGAAACATTATAAACAAAGGTGTAAGAAACGAAAGGAATGGCTCTGAGTGTTTTTCTAGGGGTATCTTACTCTAAAAATGAGAGTAACAAAAGGGTTTATACGGGGGTTAACTAACCAGTGTAGTTAGCTAATAACACATAACATATAAGGCTATTTGGGTGTAATCCTAGAAATTTACCAATTTAGACAAGTCATTCCAATTATATAAAATAATACTTATTATGGTGGTCTCGAATAGTATACAAGCCAAGTTCTAAAGTTTACAAGTCACCGGCACACTCATAGGTTTGTGAATTTTGAAAAATCACAATTTTTGAAAATAACGTCATGTGTGCAGCTATGCAACTTAGACTTTAAACAAAAACATGCTAAATTTTTTTTTTAAATTTTGATATATTAAGCACATTTTAAGCATAATTTTTGAAAAGTTTAGGACAAGTAAATGTTAAGTGTTCTAATTCTCCAATCCCCCCACTTAAGTTAAACAACGTCCTCGTTGTTTGTATTAAAGGTTAAAAACTGGAAAATAAAAGAATTAGAACAGAAAAACTCCCCTGAGATTTGCTCGGTATGATCCTCCATTTGTATAAGAGCAAAAATCATCTTTCTTGTGGATTAGAACGTTTAAGCTTAATATTCGATGTATCCACAGGAAATGCAGGAATCTATAATACCACCAAGGCTTCAAAACACACCTAAGATAAGAAAGGTTCAAACTTGCATAATACATTAGTAGTTAGGGAAAAATAAAACATAAAAATTAAAAATGAAAATCATCAGGTCAGTCGATGCGCCGTATCTTATGGAAGAAGATACACCGTATCGAGCCTGGAATAAATACGGATCAGAATAAAAGATGCGCCGCATCCTTAACCAGGGATGCGCCGCATTAAAATAAACTGATAAAAAGTTTTAAATTCGAAAATAAAAATGCAGAAAAATAAAATAAGATATGACCATTGCAGGAGATGCGTCGCATCTCAGAATTGAGATGCGCCGTATCCTCTGCGGCCTGACTGACTCGACACATAAACAGAAAATTAAAAGATAAATCCGGGTTGTCTCCCGGTAAGCACTTGTCTTTATTCCAGAGTCTTCAAGTTAGACTCACGTTCAGCTCTTCATTTAGTTCTTGTCACGGTCCATCCTTCTTCCTTCATCCGAAAGATGTTCCCGTATAGCATTGCGACGTTTTCTTCCGTTCGGCTTAATCTTCTATAATTCTTGGTCTTCGTCGCAACATACTCTTCATCAGGTCCCAAAGAATATTTGATGATTTTGAATTTTTCGGAAATAATCATGGGTGGCTCATTATAAGGAATCCCAAGTAGTTGACACTTTCTTTGGTGAATTCTTCCTCGTCTTTATCAACATACTTAAAATAAGGATCCTTAATTAAATAGTCATCAAGTTCATCAATTAATGACGTATAGTCAGGTCATTAAAACACCTTGGCTATGACGATTCATTTGAAGAGCTTACGTCACATTCAAAGGTGGATAGAAGATATATTCCTCAACCATGGTTGACTATGTACACCATCTTAAGCCACTGCATCACAGGAAAGGAAACGGGTCACGAGCACCCCAGACTTGAACATCTGCAGTTCTTTTAGGGAGTCATCAAACTATATCATATGGATTATGCCAAGTACATCTGGACCGACATGATCTATCAATCTCGCCAGTTTGGACTAAAGAAGGGCTACAAGATTCCTTTCCCACTCTTCACCAAACTTCTTATAGCTCACCTCATGGAAAAGGAACCAGAAATTGACAAACGTCTAACTAAAAAGGCTCACACAGTACAAATGGACCATGTTCTTTCTCGAGTGAGAATTCATACCACCAACACCACCAAACAAGGTCTTAGAATTCCAGACACGTTAATTACAGAGACGGTGAAGGCAACTGAAGCCTATGAAAGGTATGATGAAGCTGAGAAGACAGGAACAGTGGGGATAACCGTAAAGGGTACAACTGGAACAAGAGGAATAGGAAGAGGAATTAAAGCCGGGTGTACAAGAACAAAGAAGATCTCTTGAGCTACTAAGAGAAAACCAATGCTCAGGGATGAATCTACTAAAGAAGAAGAAGAAGTGGAACCGAGCTTGAGGGATGCAAGGAAAAGAATCATGCAAATAAAGAAAGAAATGCATGATGAAGGTCTTGGTAAAGGCAAAGGCAAATCAATAAAGATTCAAGACAAACCCGATGACACCCTTCAACCACCTAAGACTAAAGAAGAGGAAATTGCACAACTCAAGAAAGTCCTACAAGAAAACAAGGAAAAGTATATGGCTGATATTGAGAAACTCGAGAAAAGGAATAAAGGTGAAGGATTAACATCGAAGGTTAGTGAAGAAGAAACCTTGTCTTAGTCCGAAGATGAAACAGAAGCTACATTGTCTAAATCAGAAAGTGCTTCTATGAGTGAATCTGAAGAATCAGAACAACTCATTCACACACCCTCAGAATCTAATTCTGACAAAACTGATGAGGAAAAGAAGGAAGATGAAGAAGATAAGGTAAAAGATGATGAGAGTGACGGCAAAAAATACAGTGAAAGTGATGAGGATGATGATGATCAAGATGATGACCGTATACCTACTCCACCTGTTATACCATCATCTGTTGATCAAACCTCCAAAACCAAGCCTCCCTCACCAATACTTACACCACAACAACCAGATACAAGTGAACTACATGCTCTCAAGGAATAACTCAACGTGCTACAAGAACAAGTTAAGACTCAACAAAATGACATCAATGAGTTCAAGGCTTATGATGTGGCTCTAGCAATGAAAGAGTATCTCAATAAAAACTTACCAAAAGAGATCGGCAGACACCTTCAGGAGACACTTCCAACTCTTCTAAAGGAATATGTCAAGAGGAAGCTTGATGGAATTGTAGCTCATCACATTCAATCAACACCGCTCACAATCCAAACAAGACCATCAAAGCCTTCTGCCGCAGATCTTAAAGGACAATTGCTGGAAGCCATCATCAATGATCCAGAGGAGGATGATCTTCGCAAAGCTTTAATCAAATCCATGAAGAAAGCTGAAAAGAAGAATGAGCCGTGCAAGAAGGTCAAGCCTAGCAAACATCGTCGTGATGATCATGACAAAGATGACCAAGCGAAGCCGAGCGAGAAATGTATGAGAATGGTTGGACCTACAGCAACGCTACCATCATCTAACATACATCAAACTGGTGAAGAAGAACTTATGCCTCAAGAGACTGGAACAATTGATGAAGCTGAACCTCATGATGACATCACTATTAACAAAGCTGAAGCTATTCCAGAACCACCAGCGGATGCACCACTGAAACCCGCTCCTGAATGGGTTAACCCTGATGCTGAAAAGTTTGAATGGTTTGAAGAAATGGTGGATGCATACCCAGACATTCCAGAAGACGAAGTTCCTGCAGAAGGCTCAGTTGTGGGCTTCACAAAGAAACTTAAGAAAGTAACGAAGATCCAGAAACTACAACTGTCCGATCTTGTCAAAATCCGCAAAGCAGGTTTCTCACAATTCAAGACTTCAGCTACGTCTCAAATGGAATTCGAGTATAACCTGGAACAAGTTGCACAAGCCTTATCTGAGAACGTTAGCTGGGATGATGCAAGATCTTCTCATCAAACTGACACATTCCAGTTTCGTGACTACTCACAACCCTTACCCCTCATTCGTCATGCCCATAATCCCAAGATACCTAAAGCTTATTTCTTTAACAATGACTTGGAGTATCTGATATATGTGAATACTAATCCAGAAAAGCGTTATGCTACATCTCTTACAAAGTTCAAGGCCGCTACCTATATGCAAGAAGGACTTGAAGAACAGATTGGAGACTTGTTCAGCAACTCGATTGCAGAATACAATGATGAAGCTGTTTTAGGAATCTTTCACTGGCCTGATATGCGGAAATGGTTTTACAAATGGAAACTTACGTTTACCTCAAAACATAAGGTAAACTACAAAAGTAAGATTCTTTCCATTAACAGTGCTGAGACAGAGTCAAAATATGGATACAATTTTCTGACTAAGATCACGGTTCGAAGATAAGACGACAAGGAGTACACGTTCAATGAAGCAGATTATCCTTATTTGAATCTAAACGACATTGAAGATATGTACCTTCTCAAGATTCAAGGAAAACTCGAGCATCTCCCTGGTAGCCTTCAATATGACATCATCAACTCTCTACTCCTTTACATCCGAAGTATAGTGATAAAGACAAGAGTTGAAGATGTTCATCTTGGTGTTGAAAGTTACCAGAAGAAGTTGAATCTCATCAAACCTGATCTTAGACCTCCGGGTATCGCAGAAATGAAACCATATTCCTTCAGCAAAAGACCATTTGGAGTAGTGTACGTTAGATCTGGAAGACCAAAGTTCATGGGCTACCAAGACACTCACAAGTTTAGCGATGAAACTTTGATATAAGTTAGGGCTGAACTTGATCACATTCTAGAAAATCACACACAAGGAAGGAAGCAGGGTTGGTTGAGGCACATGACTTGGAGAAGAAACAATGTGAAGTAGGCGGTCAAGTTCTTGGCACGAATTGATTACAGGCTAAAGCATTGGGTTCAGATGAGAAGGTTGTAAAGTTATGTAGGTGGAAGAGCTAAAGATCCGAATATTCTCACATTCCGTCATCCAGAATAAATCACTGGTATTATTGTCATTTGGTTGTCATCATTCAGAATTGTTTAAATATGACTATGGCTTGTGCACAGATAACAATGCACAACCTGTACTTGTAAAGAAAGGACCCTGAGGTACGCTTCAGTGCCTCAATCCTAATATAAGGAGCGAAAGCTGCTTACTTTTGAGAAGAATTAATCAAAATTTTGATAAGTTTTTCAAAATTCTGCTCAAAAGAACAAGTATTCCCTTGTTGAGGGGGAGTACTTGAAACTCATCTTTGTTCAACACAAAAGTTCTTGTTGAAATTCTTCCCGTAAACCTCAAAAAGCATATTTTAATCAAAAATTTTCCAAAAACAACATGAATATGCTATTTTTGAGGGGGAGAATAAGTATGTGATTAAAATATGGTAACTAAAAGTATGAAATCTCACATGAGCTCGACTCCGATTTTACCCAAGAATTGACGAATATCAAATGTCACTAATAAAAAAGACTTGTCCTGGACAGGTAATAATTTCAAGCTGGTTTATCCAGTGATGTAAACGTGTCTCGCAAAGGACTTGTCTGGGTATAGTGTACCATTTTCAAGAGATTCTCTTTGAATATGACCTGGACGGATAATAATTTCAAGCTAGTCTAACTAGTGATGTAAACGTGTCTCCCAACGGTCATATTCACTGAAAATTAATCAATTCAAAAGTGAAAACTCCACCCGACATATGTAAATTTACCTTAAAAACTTATGAGCACATGTGAAGGGGGAGTATTTCTGAAAATACAAAACTCTCAAAGTGTTAACAATATATGTTTTACAATCATAAACACTTTGAGAGATTTTTAACTGATTGGTTTATGGCAACATAGGATAGTCATGAAGTTATAAGGTGACTAGGGTTAGGAAATCATCCTATGATCCGCCAGAACCGGAGGGATCTACCCATGGACAATACCAATAGTTTAGAACTAGAAATTCCTTAAGTATAATTGAAAAAAGGGGTAAAGAAATGAAAGGAGAAAGAAGGGGTTGAAGAATTAAAAAGAAAAGTAAATGAAAGGGTGAAAAGAAATAGCCCTCCATATGTTCAACCTTATGGCAGAAACCGGGTTCAATTCATATGCTATTGGTTGTTACTACGGTAACACCGGTATTGAAGACTAAGCCGTCATAGACTCAATGACGCAATGCACTAAACCTTCTAGCCACTCAAGTGTATCTAAAAAGATACTTGTTTTATTTCTCACGGAGAACCCTTCATAATCTATTGACCTCTCATTCCGAGATGAGTTGATATTGAAAATGAGGCACTCTGCTCCATGCATCCGATGAATAAAAACCAATAAGCACTAAATCGAGTCTAGAGCCACGAGATACATCAAAGATCTCTTAGGAACAATTAATATTTCTACACTGGTTGTTCAACATTATAGACACTAGTTGAAAATAACAAGAGTCCTACGCAAATCTTAGTAATCTGCTAAGAACATTCATGAGGGAACTCACAATTGTGATTCTCAGTGATTGAGTGGAAATTCCTGCTAGGGTCAACATCAAACAGCCGTGATAGCAGGTCACTTCGGTAATCCCTTGTGGATTACGCTTAGTGTTCGAGTTGGTTCCAAATGGTCTATAGTCGTGGAGTGATACTTCGGTATACTTCAGCGGCTCACCTGAATCGTTGATACACTTCGGTGTATCTGAGTTAGCTCTCTTGGGGGCATCCGGTTCAGGATTGGCCTTGCCTAGGATTAGAGAAAGTTTTCACACTATGCTATTAATGATCTCGAAGTCCGAACCTGTAAGTTTTGGATGATTTATTGCTAACTATTTACTTGTAGGTACTTATGGAGACCAGGAGTTCCACCACCACCATTTACATCATGATCATGCTAACATCACGAAGGAAATTCTCGCAAAGATCAAAGCAAAGTAAATGTTAAAAAGTCAAAAGATTGAAGCTAAAGAATGAGAATTACTTGAAGTACAAAGATCAAAGTCAAAAGAAGTATGGGCATAGTGGAAAAGACGTAAAGACACCAGGATTAAAGAACGTTAGTGAAAGGCAGATCATGACATTACCATATCACTCACAACACGAACAAAGAACAAAGATACAAAAGATGTCGAAGCCTATGAAGCAAAGAAGACGTCAAGCAACCTTGATGACCAATACTTAGGGGGAGATTGTTGGGAACACATTTCATATTATCAAGTATCGGTCATAGTTTATGTAATAGGTTGCTTATTTATTTAGGCCTTTATGTTTTTTATTAAGGTTTGGCCTATGTAGAAGGCCCATGGGCCATGGCCTTTTATTTATTGCTTCTAGTAAGGCAATGCCCCAACACTATGTAAAACTATAAATACCCCCTCCTTTGATGGGAGAGGTTGTTGGTTCATGTTAATTCAAGTTTCATTATTCATATGCATGTTCCTTCCATTCTTTCTCTCTCTAAATTTCTCTCTCTAGATCGTAGCTTGTGTGATTAAGATTTGTGAACTAACAAATCCCCTCAACAACAAACATATCAACAACAACCAATGCAATCCTTCCCACTTCCTGCAAAACAATCACATTGGTTTGATCAAATGTGTGAGGCCATCAGTAGCCAACAATCTAGACATGAATCTGGATCACTTGACACACCTCCAATGCTCACTCCTGGTAATTATGTTCAATGGTTAAGTCGATTCTTAAGGTTCATAGAACTCAAGAAACCACATGGCAAATATATGAAAAAGGTTATAATTGAAGGTCCATTCCAAATGCCAACTACAACGGCTCCTAGAGATGCAACTACTATTCCTCCAAGACCTAAAACTGTGGCCCCTGTTCCTGAAACTTAACTTACTGCAGAGCAAATACTTCATCGTGAAGCAAATGAACTTGCAATGTCATATATTCTTCAGGGAATACCTAATCCGATTTTCCCAAGCATTGATGCTCAAAAAACTGCTAAGGACATGTGGGAACACGTTCATCTCTTAATGGAAGGCACTGAACTGAACCAATAAGACATGGGATCCAAACTTTACCTCGAATATACAATGTTCATGATTGAATTAGGGGAGTCACTTGAATCTTATTACCATCGGTTCACAGACATCATCAATGACTTGGACAGACACAACATTGTTTTACCCAGGATTGCAATCAACACTAAGTTTCTCAACTGTCTTGGTCCAGATTGGCAAAAATATGTCACGTTTGTTCGTCAAGCCAAAAATCTACACAATGCATCTTATGGGTTGTTGTATGATTATCTGAAGCACCATCAATCTGAAGTTGACAAAGATCGAGCTCTTCGTGGTACTTATTCACCTTCTACAACTCCAAATTCATTGGCACTGATAGCTCAATCTCACTTTGCTCCACCTCCACAATCAAACCATGCTTATGTCCAACAACAACATCACTTTACTTACCCTCAACAAACCCCATCAACCCAACTCATTCCATATGATTCGACACAGCAATCAACTAACAATCAACTTGTCCCCTATGACAACACTGACACCATGGTCTACACAAATACAAACAATGACGAAGATGATGCATTCAACTCTTTGAATGAAGGATTTGCACTCATTGCTCGTGCTTTCAGCAAATTCTCTAACAAATCCAACAATCGTCTCCGCACTTCATCTAACACAAGGAATCAAGCTATTGTACAAGATGGATGGGTTGAAATACAGAATCATACTTATGGAAGAATTGGATCAGGAGGTTATATGGGAAATTCATGAAATGGACAACGGGTTAATGCAGCTAGTGGAAGTATGAACAATGCAGGTGTTCCTCAGAAAATGGTTGAACCTGTTGAAACTGGGAATACAGGGACTGGGAATACTATGGTTAAGTGCTATAACTGCAATGGGAAAGGTCATCTGGTTAATCCATGTCCCAAACATAGAGTCAGAGGCAGTGAGTTTCATAAGCAGGCACTACTTCTAGCTCTAAAGGATGAATATGGGGGTACTCTCACTGACAAAGAATACAGCTTCATGGCAAATGCATATTCAGATGATGACATGGAGGATTTGGAAGCAAATGCAACTATGATGCTAATGGCAAACATGCGAGAACTTCACATGAATGATACATGCCCAGTGTATGATACTGACGGTCTGTCTCAGGTACTTGATCCAACAATATGCTTAATACATGATATTGCATCACCATCTGCATCTGCATCTGCATCACACGAGGAGCAAGTTGTTCAAAATGATTCATTATTATCTCCTCAAGAAGATGAACAAATGAACACAGTTATTACATTTGATAATGATCAAATCAACCCAGTTGTTACATTTGATGATCCAATTGATGACGATAACAATGATCAAATTGAACAAAATAAACCTTCGCTCGGTCCAAATCCAGAACTCATGACCACCAAATCCCAATTGGACTCACAAAAATCTCATATTGAAAAATGCAATGAAATCAACAGAACATTAAAAGAAAAAGTTGCATCATTAAATGCGGACCTTGAGTGCTGTAAAATACAACTCACAAATTTTGAAACAAAAGAAAAACGTGAACAAGGTTTTGAAGCTGCATTCCAAAAAGCCTATGTCAAAGAACAAGATTTACAACATCAAATACGAGAATTAGTTTCATCCAAACATAAGTTGGTTTCTCAAATGGAACAAGAAAAATTAGAATTTAAACAATAGGTTGAACACCTCAATTCTGAACTTTCAAAAACAAAAACAAAGATGTCAACTTGTCAAGCTAGTTTTTCTGAACATAAACAAGTGTCTAGGAAACGAATTGATTCTTATCTTGATGAAATCGTAGATTTGGAAAGTAAATTAAAAGAGTTTCAAAAAGTTGTTTATAAAACTGGTGAGCCTATAACAACAATTCAAAAGTTTACTTTAAAGCAAAATCCCCAAGGTTATGGTTTTGCTATTGGTGATGACAAACCACGTTTTCTACACAAAGCACTCAAGGAAAACCTAAAATTGTATAGTGCAGACCAGCTCTTTGATGATTCAATTATGCGTGTTGTTGTATATAACTGTGAGGAAGAACAGGAACAGGACGAAGAGAGTCGATAAAAAATGAGCAATGTTAAGTTCAATAAACAATTTGATTATTCAAAAGTGCCTCATATTTCTGACACCTTCGTTCCTCAAAAAGATAAACCAGAACAACCATGGCTTGTATTGCAAATTCATGAATCTTCTTCTGATGTTGGTCCTGTTAAACCAGTGGCACAAATAAATGGTCTTTTACCAACTTCTGGAGTAATTGCACCATTACCTAAACGATGTCTTGTACTTAGATACTTTGATACATTTATGGAAGACATCAACCTTTTAGAACAAGCAATTGAATGTAACTCTGAGATAAAAGTTTCCACTTTTCTATCTCCTTACGGAAAAAAAGAGAGAAATTTTTCAAAAATCATTTTTACCATACGTTAAACATTTGTGTCTTTGTGCTACACACTGGGAACATGAACTTTAAACAGAAGTAACATCCATGATGAACACTTTCAATGAAACAAAAATTTGATTTCAAAACAAAAACGTCAGAACAAAGTTTTACAAAATGAAGCTGATCGACTCTTGGAAGATGTTCTAAGTTCTGATATTATCTCTGTGGTTATGTATTTGATTTATGAGTCTTGCAATTCTATGCTTGTTGATCATCACACTGCTGACACTGAAACGTTGAGACACGAAATTGAAACTTTAAAAAGAGAAAATGAGGGAATCATTAAACACAATGATGATGTAAAAAGTAAACTTTCAACATAAATTGAGAGGATCAAATACTGAGAATGTGTTTAAGATACTTTGAGGTTATATTGTCAAGTATGCGGAATCTACTTAACAACACTTAGAAGATTTTGTTTGATGTAACAATAACTAGACAATGAATAATGAACACAGAGTTTAACTTCAAACAATTCAATATTATTAAGTAATAATACGAGTGATCTCAATATCACTAAGGTTACAAAGACCTTTAATCTTCACAAAAACATATCTGACTGATCTAACCTAGGACCTCCTTTTATAAACACAAGGAGTCCTTTACAAGATAAGTATCTACCCGTATAATTCTAACTAATTGTGATATACATACAATCTTTACCATACTTATCTTTTATACGTTTCCTAAAATCTTATCATGCAGCAGTACCTTCTTTTACTACTAGCAGTACTAACTTGATAGTTTGTACTGTTAGTTGTTCTTCAGCAGTCTTCAGTTATACACTAATAGTTTGTACTGTTAGTGTAATCTTCCAGCAGTACTAATCTTCAATCATTTAATTCCCAACAATCCTCCCCTAAACTTGTGATTTACCCTAAATAATCAAGTTTTCTGAATTAAATGAGGATTGTGAGGACTCTTCTAAACACTATCTTCTGAGCTTCATATCTTCTACTTGCTAGAATATCTTTCTTACCAATGCTCTTGCCATTTCAGATTCTTCATCAACTTAAAGCTTTGATGATAACATGACAAGTAGTACTCCTGCCCTTAGTAGATAATCTTTTTCTACTAACATGTAGATCTCCACTCCTGCTTTAGTTGAAATTCTGTGAACACCACAGTTGTCAAATAACCTCCATGTGGTATCTCGGTTATGAGCTTGAAATCTCCACAGTGAATCATTTGCATTAGGCTCATGCATCCTCTTCAGCTCAACCCATAGCTCCTTGTCTTTATCATCTGTAGGATCAGCAGACCTGAACCTTTCTTGAACTAAGCTCCAAAGCTTATCCAAGTCTTTTCTATCAAAAACTTTGATCAGATCTTCAAAGAACTTGTAGACTTCAAATTTTCCTCCTACTCTAATGATTTTCCATCCCTTGATCATTCCATCTGAATAAACCTCCCAATCAATGATGGGATGTTTGGCTTGAATGGGATCAACATTAAGAGCTTCTGGAATTACCACCATCATTTCATGGATCTGTTCATCAGTCAGTATTTCTTCCTCTTCCTCTTCCTCAGCTGATTCTTCTTCAACTGGCTCCTCCTGAACTGTTTCTTCTTTAATTCTTTGTTTTTGAACTCCTCAGATTCTAATTTCTCTGCTACTTTTTTCTCTCCCCTGCTAGCCTTAGTTTCTAGCTCACCTCTTAGGAACATCTGCATTCTCCTATGAGTATCAATGTAAATCCTTTCAAATTATTCAAAAGATCTTCCCTTGAAGTGGTGTTCTTTCCAGGTATCTTGGTGCTTTAGATAAGTCTTCATATAACTTAACTGTTCTTTTCTAGTAGGGGGTTTCTTCTAAGCAGTTTTCTTCTTGCTTTGGCTTTTCCTGATCTGCTCCAAAAGGTCATTAACAGCCTGTTCTTATTCTTCTTGTGTATACTGTAACCTTTCTTCTTCTTGTAGCTTTGCAGCTAACTCCCTATCAACAAGAACCTGAGCAGCTCTTTCTTCTTCTTCAGTCTGAAACTTGTGTTCAACCATAAATCTTGCCAATCTTTCTTCTTCAGCTGCCCTTGCTAATTCTTCTTCATAAAATCTTTGAGCTAACTCCTCATCAAGAGCAATCTGAGCTTGGCTCTTCTTGGTTGTTTTCTGAGATGGTTCTTCTTCTACCATTATTCCCTTACCCTTGTCTGATCTTGATCTCTTTGGCCTTCTTGTGTATACTGCACCAGCAGTACCTTGAGAATCACCACCAGTACCTTCCAGTGTACTATACCCTTGGATCTTATAGAGTTGGGGAAGTACGTACGCCACCCCACGAAAAGTGTACAGCTTTTAGGGGGTCATTTAAGCCTTAAATCGTATTTATTTGATCAAATATTGCCCTAAATCGTTCCTTTTGTCATTTTAGGTACTTTGGAAAAGAAATCTGGAAAAGGAAGCATTTTGGAAGTTTTTGGAGCATAAAAGTGAAGAAAACGACAAAGTCTCCAAAGCTGCTAGAAAAGTACACGTGACGGCGTCAAGGATTGCTCCTGACGGCGTCACGGCTTGGCAAAAGAGGTGGATATGACAAAATACACGTGACGCGCCAGAGAGTTTTACAATGAAAATCTGACGGCGTCACCCTTTAAGGTGATCAAGGTCGTCACGGTTTAAGTTAAAGAGAGACGGCGTCAAGCACAATTTTGACGGCGTCAACTCTTGACGGGCCAGAGCGGATTTTGGAGGATTAAAGAGGGACGGCGTCAGGAAGACCATCCGGGAACCCTAGCCGCGGCAAGGTGACGGCATCACCTCCTACAACGTGACGCCGTCAGACCCTAAACTCTATATATAGTTTTGCAATTTTTAGTCATTGGTGTGCAACTTTGTGAGGAGAAACCCTAAGACGAATTTTCTGCCATTTTTAAGGGTTTTATACCCTTGGATCTCCCATGTTTAATTGAAGATAAGTAATCATTTAATCATTCAATATGTCTATGTGTTGTTTGATTATATCTTGTTCTTGTCTTTTAATTAACATGCTAGGCTAGATTTATCTTGTGTTTGCTTAGATCTAATGAAACCTAACTATTGATTATTAGTTGTTGGTGTGTTATTAATTGTATTGGATGATTGTTTATCGATGTTAGGCTTAAGAAAACTGGCTAACCTCCTATACGGTAACTTGCTTGAACGTCTTAAGAAACATGAACCAATGCGTACTAAGGTTATTATGGTTGTATTTAATGCATGAGCGAATTCTAGTGATCCCATGTTAGGAGCTTCTTAGCCGGCTCGACATAGGAGTGAAGTAGGAGCTTATAGAGTTGGGGAAGTACGTACGCCACCCCACGATTGGTATTAAGGAATACACCCGTCATCCACGCAATTAATACACACTAATCAACCGGGAAAAGATAGTTAGGGAGTAAGGAAATCTAAGTAAACACATTTCTCTCCATATAAGTTTCACAACCTTTTTATTTTCAGTCATTTTATTTTATTTGCATTTGTAGTTATTTGGGTTAGTTGACTAGCAACTAATTCCGCCCACTCCTTCAAACCCGAGATTTTACTTGCTTTCCATAAAATATAAAAATACAAAAAGAATCTTCCCTCACCCTTAGACCTATTAGAGTAGTTTTTCAATCCTAACGACACTATTCCCCTAGAGAACGATCAATCCCCCAGTACTTGCCACTACACTATACTACATCGGTCAGGTACACTGCCTGGTGGGGATTGCAAGCCTCTTGAGATCCCTCGAGAGGTAAAACCTGTTGTAAGGTCGCAAAACCACGCATCAAGTTTTTGGCGCCGCTGCCGGGGAATAGTTATTGTTTAGGTTGAATTTTTATTTTATTAGGTCTACTCACTAGAATCCTTTCTAGTGAGATTTTTATTTTATTTTTCTAGGTTTTCTTTAGTCTATCTTTTTTTTTTCTTCGTGTCTTTGTTCGTAACCATTACCATCCGACATCATGGAAGGTGGTAATATCCTCGATCCCAACAACCCACCACAACAACACCCACCTCCTAGAGCCCGTACCTTAGGAGACTACTCCCATCCTAGCCACCATGGCTATCGAAACACCATTGAGCTCACTCAAGGAGCGAATGTCACTCCCTTGCGATCCGACACCATCCGGTTGGTGCAAAGCGGATGCGCATTCCATGGACTTCGTTCCGAAGATCCTAATCAACATCTCAAGGACTTTCTCAAAATCGTTGATTCCATAGACCTTGATGTTGCCACTCGAGAGACGACCCGACTACGTCTCTTTCAATTCTCTCTGCAAGACCAAGCTAGTCAATGGCTAGAGTGTCTACCCGCAGGATCCATCACCTCTTGGGATGATCTCACCACTCGTTTTCTCGCTCAGTTTTTCCCAACAGGAAGAACTACCAAGCTAAGGAATGATATATTGATGTTCCAACAATGTCAAGGCGAAACCCTCTACGAGGCATGGACTCGATTCAAGGACTTACTCCAAAAAGTCCCTCACCATGGCATAGAACTTTGGCTCCAAGTCCAAATCTTCTATGACCACATCAAGCTCTCCACGAGGCAAACCATTGACCAATCGGCCGGTGGTAAGCTACGTGATCTAAGTCCGAAACAAACATGGGCTCTCCTGGAAGATCTTGCTCTTTATGACAACGAAAGTTGGAGTGATCCCCGTGATTTGAATAAAACGGTCAAGGCAATATCTTTGCCTTCGAACAATTCAAGCACTTCCGACCGTAGGATCATAGAACTTGAAGACCAAGTCAAGTTTCTTATGAAATCCTACGAGGCTCCTAAACCTTCAAGCCAAGTGAACAAAATCACTTCTTCATGTGAATTATGTAGTGGTCCCCACGACACTCGTGATTGCGTGGAACTCCCCGAACAAGCTTTTGCGGACTACGCATCCTCGCGTACCGACGGAGCGGGAGACAGGTGGTACACTTTCAAACCCGAGCCAAACCCCTACGGTGATTCATACAACCCCTCATGGAAAAATCACCCAAACCTTAGGTGGAAACAAAACCAAAACGCACAACAAACCAATTCTTCCAACCCACCTAATCGTTTCCAATCAAGCGGTTCCAACTCGAACCGTACTTTCAACAACAATCCTTCCAGCAATGGTAGTACCAATAACTTTGAAGGATTGATGTCCCAATTCATGGCATCTCAAAAAGCTCGTTTGGCCAGGTTTGAAGCCGTTTTCAAACAAAAACAAAGCGAGATGACCAATAAGATTGACACTTTGTTGAAAGCCCTCAATGACCGAGAAATGGGAGCACTCCCTAGCAACACATTCAAGAACCCGAAACTAAACGTCAATGCCATTTCATCAGTTTCGTCTCCTAGTTCTTGTCCATAATATTATTCTATCAATTCCATGAGCACGTGTTTCAAACAAACCCAAGTCGTTCAAAATGACCAAGAAGTTATGATATCCAACACTAAATTGGTCAACAACATAGTTGAAACACCTCCCACTCAAAACATTGATGAAGAATTCAAGGAGCTCCACCTTGAAAGTCCGGTTATTGACGTGTTGGATGAGAAGAAGCTCAAGTTAGGCGAAAAAGGGACCGCCTTTGTTCAAAACAAGCTACCAAAGAAGTTAGATGATCCAGGCTTATTTGTTCTACCTTGCAAGATCGGTAATTCGGAGGCTTATGACACATTAGCCGATCTTGGATCAAGCCTTAACCTACTTTCGTCACCTCTCTACACCTCTCTAAAACTAGGGAAACTTGAAGAAACCGAGGTAATAATAGGCTTAGCGGATGGAAGTGTTGCTTACCCGGTTGGAGTAGTCAAGGACGTGTTAGTACACATAGGAAAACTAACCATTTTAGCCGATTTCCACATCCTTGATATGGTTAGAGACCCTACATGCCCCTTGTTGATAGTTAGAGGATTTTTGGCGACCGCTAGTGCTATGATTGATTGTAAGGAATCTAAGATAGCGGTAGGAGAAGGTGATACTTGGTCAGTCTATGATGTGAAGAAACATGCTTATGATACTAGTGATGAACCAACACCCCATTGGTTAGAATTAAATAGGAGACCATCTAGATATGGACCTTGGATCGATAGAGACTTCATAGGACCCCAACGCCCATTTTACCTAGAAAAGGACTTTGTAAACCGAACACATACGGTAGAGCAACTCTTGGCTAGGGACACCGAATTGGATCCATTTGAAGACCCTCTAGTTTTTAGGAAGATGATTATTTTCCTAGGAGTTTTGCCAATTAACCTAGGGATGAATAAGTGGACTTGTGAGGAAGATGATCATAAGTGGGATTGGGACAAACCACCCAAAGATGGAGATGGGTCGTGGCATATTAAGATGACATTGTATGACCCGGATGGAGAGAAGTTTGAAAAGATATATTGTACTAAGCGGACCAATAGGAAACTTCAATCCAATCTTAACCCTAAAGACGTCCTCGATGACGAACTCACTTACATAGGGTAGAAGGACTTTGAGTCTAGCTACAAGACTCGTTAATAAAGAAAAGCGCTTCTTGGGAGGCAACCCAAGCTTTATTTACTTTGTGTGTTTATTTATTTGTTTGTTTGATTTTATTTGCTTCCGTATGTATGTTTAATTTTTATTATTATTGATTCATGTTCGAAACTAAATTGTGAAAATGCTTTATCTTGTTTTTAACTTCGTCTTAACTACATATAAAGGTATTTTGCAAAAGATAAGTGTAAGGGAAATCCAAATCGGTTTATTAGAACAAATGAACATGAATCATAACAATATTAAATTAACATACATATTAGTAATTGTTTAAGTCAAATGCTTGTATTGAGTCATAATGATGTTTTGCAGGAATTCCAGGAAGTAAGGTATAGGTTTTTCCAGAAATTTTCCGGAAACTTAACATGAGAATTCTGTCAGATCATTTCTGACGGCGTCAGTCATTACAACCTGACGGCGTCAGATTTTAATTTTCTGAAATTTTTGAAAGTTTTGTTTTCATAAAAAGTTTTTATTAAATCTCTAACTTATAAACTCCAGGAATCTGCAAAATAATCATTCCACAAGCATTATATCCTTATATAGATTTATCCCGCCGATGTTATGCAGGTTTTCGTGTTTGTTTTCTCAGGTTTAACAGGTTATTTTGGACAAGGAGATGTATGTGGAATCTAGCTTTTGGCAATGTATTAGTCTTGGAGCTTCTACTTTCTCTTGGAAGAAGATCTAACCATGTTACCTCTTTATCCACCGAGCGAATCAGGGGAGTATTTGATTTCATTCTTTTACCTTATTTACTTTTAGATCTTGTTATTTGAACATTGGGGACAATGTTCATCTTAAGTGTAAGGGGGGGTAAAATACGATACTTTAGAGAATGCTATTGCACTTGATTTTTGTTTGTTTAATGGTAGATGTGTAATAAAACTGAGAGAAATACCTGTTAGGGCAATTTTAGTGCCAAATTTAAAATTTTTTACAACATATAGGAGTGAAACTTTGATCTTAATGAGCGTCTCATGGATAGGAGTTATATGACTAGCACAAAAACCGTACCACTAAAAAATTTTCCACCCCCAAATATGTGAGGTTCGCCCCTAGAATTGGTAGGAAAAGCATTTATGCTATGATGTGTGTACCGGTAGCACTTAGATTCTAGAACTTGCGTTAGGACCATTCCAAGGCCACAACTGAGACTACATTCGTGTAGTTAGATTTACTACATGATAAGAGGCATTAGGATTAACCCATTGTTTTACACCTGTGTTTTTGTTATAATTACATTGGCTACATTGGTCAAGTAATTATCCCACACCCTTTGCGTTGTACTCATTTTTAGTACACGATACCCCTAGTACACCCCTCAGAGCCTATCTTTTCGTTTCTAACTTTAAGCATTTTACTTAAAGGAAGAATTTGTTTACACCCCACTTAAATGTACACCCAAATCGCCTTAGCCTACCTTGTATGCACTCATTTTTAGTGCATTATTGTGACAACATTTGTTTAAACCCCAAGTTAATTATCTAATTGATTACATGGTTGCTAAGTCGAGTCATATCCTTGTACATATTGTTTTGGGACGTTGGGACTCATGGGTAAAGTACTAGTGTAATGGAGTAATGGGGAAGAACAACATTATTACCCCCATATGTGCTAAATATTTTAAAAGTACTCCAAGTGTTTCGATTATCTTAATTCGAGTCATTAGAATAGTAATTGTAAAGTTATGTAAAAGTTCAAGTGTAAGGGGAATGCGACGCCCCTACGATGTATTATTTTGGATGGTAGGGCAAGAGTGTATGCAAAAAAAAAAAAAAAAAAAATCGAAAAAATCAAGAAAAATACAAAAAAATGAGAAAAAGAAAAGTAGAAAAAACATACGGACTACCATCCCGTTTCATTTTATGTTTTTGTTATTTTGTTTTTAGCTTAAGTCGAGTCTAGTCTTGGCTTAGCAACGCCATATTGTACTTGTAATCAACCAAGATCTTTAACTCGCCACCAGTAAAATATCACTTATCCAACAAAACCGTGTTTATCATACCCCTACACCTAACATTATAACCCGTTTAAAAGCCCTCTTTGATAGTCTATCTTAGGTGCTTACGCCTAGTGGAGGAGGTTTTTGATCCTTTCCCAAGCCTATGGTAATCTATTTCCTATGACAGGTAGTGAGAGATATTATCCGTTTTCATTTATGAGATATACTTTTATGACACCTGAGAGATGTGAGTATCTAAACACTACTTGTGAGGTGCTAGTATGTAATCTCCGTGCTTATTATGATTAAAGTGGAACGACTATTTGTTGTAATTACTTTTACATTAGCGTTAAATGACCCCTAACTTGTATTTTGATTAGAATAAAAGCGCATTTGCTTGAGGACAAGCAAATCTCAAGTGTAAGGGTATTTGATGAAGCGAAAAGTGTACCGCTTTTAGGGGGTCATTTAAGCCTTAAATCGTATTTATTTGATCAAATATTGCCCTAAATCGTTCCTTTTGTCATTTTAGGTACTTTGGAAAAGAAATCTGGAAAAGGAAGCATTTTGGACGTTTTTGGAGCATAAAAGTGAAGAAAACGACAAAGTCTCCAAAGCTGCTGGAAAAGTACACGTGACGGCGTCAAGGATTGCTCCTGACGGCGTCACGGCTTGGCAAAAGAGGTGGATATGACAAAATACACGTGACGCGCCAGAGAGTTTTACAATGAAAATCTGACGGCGTCACCCTTTAAGGTGATCAAGGTCGTCACGGTTTAAGTTAAAGAGAGACGGCGTCAAGCACAATTTTGACGGCGTCAACCCTTGACGGGCCAGAGCGGATTTTGGAGGATTAAAGAGGGACGACGTCAGGAAGACCATCCGGGAACCCTAGCCGCGGCGAGGTGACGGCGTCACCTCCTACAACGTGACGCCGTCAGACCCTAAACTCTATATATAGTTTTGCAATTTTTAGTCATTGGTGTGCAACTTTGTGAGGAGAAACCCTAAGACGAATTTTCTGCCATTTTTAAGGGTTTTATACCCTTGGATCTCCCCTGTTTAATTGAAGATAAGTAATCATTTAATCATTCAATATGTCTATGTGTTGTTTGATTATATCTTGTTCTTGTCTTTTAATTAACATGCTAGGCTAGATTTATCTTGTGTTTGCTTAGATCTAATGAAACCTAACTATTGATTATTAGTTGTTGGTGTGTTATTAATTGTATTGGATGATTGTTTATCGATGTTAGGCTTAAGAAAACTGGCCAACCTCCTATACGGTAACTTGCTTGAACGTCTTAAGAAACATGAACCAATGCGTACTAAGGTTATTATGGTTGTATTTAATGCATGAGCGAATTCTAGTGATCCCATGTTAGGAGCTTCTTAGCCGGCTCGACATAGGAGTGAAGTAGGAGCTTATAGAGTTGGGGAAGTAAGTACGCCACCCCACGATTGGTATTAAGGAATACACCCGTCATCCACGCAATTAATACACACTAATCAACCGGTAAAAGATAGTTAGGGAGTAAGGAAATCTAAGTAAACACATTTATCTCCATATAAGTTTCAAAACCTTTTTATTTTCAGTCATTTTATTTTATTTGCATTTGTAGTTATTTGGGTTAGTTGACTAGCAACTAATTCCGCCCACTCCTTCAAACCCGAGATTTTACTTGCTTTCCATAAAATATAAAAATACAAAAAGAATCTTCCCTCACCCTTAGACCTATTAGAGTAGTTTTTCAATCCTAACGACACTATTCCCCTAGAGAACGATCAATCCCCCGGTACTTGCCACTACACTATACTACATCGGTCAGGTACACTGCCTGGTGGGGATTGCAAGCCTCTTGAGATCCCTCGAGAGGTAAAACCTATTGTAAGGTCGCAAAACCATGCATCAGTGTACTAGCGGTATCTTCTTGTTCTGGAGTAGTACCTTCTTCCATATGCTCATCTAGCCTCCCCTGAGTATCAAATTCTCCTTGGACCCAAGAAACATGAGGATCTTCATCTAATTCAGTTATCTTCCTCCCCTGTTTGGAAGATTCCTCACCTTGACCATCACTCTGACCATCTGATGAACTGGATGTAGAAGATGAACTCACCATATGTGTTGACCTTTTTCTTTGAAGTGTCTTAACCTTTTGCTTTAGCCTCTTGACCTTCAACACAAGCTTAGTATAAACTTTTCCAAACACCTTCTTGTGGGTGGTGAGCTCAGCCTCCAAAGTTGTAACCTTGTCAGACAAGTGTGTACACAAATCCGTCAATTCTTTAAGTGTCTTACTGCCCTCAATACTTCCTGATGTGTGACCTTTAGGGAGAGGTGCATGATGGGGCATGGACTCAGACTCCACCACATGGTGAGTATCTAAGCCACCCAATATTTCCGATTGGCTTGGGATTTCACCAATAGTACTAGGTTCAAAAGAACTTGGTACTGTTGGTGTTGCCATAGGTTGGGTCTTATTGATGTTACTTTTGTCCTGCCCAGCTTCTAAGCCTGAGACAGTAGAAGCAGCCCTTCCTATACTGACAATGTTAGCCTCATCTGCTACATAGGGAGGGGTAGGAACTCTGTGCTGAGGTACATCAGAGCCCTCTCTGGATATAGACCTATCAGGTGATGAGGTGGGTTGTGAGGCTGAGTAGTCTGAACTTGTGGGTGTGTGTTGGGAGTCAACTGGAGTTGTTGACCCTTCACCCTGTACCTGTAGCATCGTATCAAATAATGGAACTTCTTCCCTACTGTACTCTTTTGAGGCCATCCTCATATTACTGAAAAGTTTGTGGGTAAGTTTGGGTGTTGGATAAACATTTTTATGAGGAAGAAGTTGATGTTTCCTCATGTTCAAAATAGTTTGAAGGAACCTGGGATACATCAAAAACTTTGATTTTCTATCAACATTTTTCACCATTCCTTTAAAGATAAGTTTTGAAAAGTTAAAAGTCATATCAGTAGCTAAGCAGATGAGAGCAGTTGCAATATTGCTACTGAACTGTTCCCATGAGGTTTTCTTAGGACTGAGACAGTGAAGGATGGTATGTATCAAAAACCTCCATTGTGGGGCAAAACAACCTTTTTGAAAAGGTAAAGATTGTGATTGGATGTTGTACCCCATTCTGGTTAAAGTTTCAAATTCTTTAAGAGCAGTACAATTTTTAGAATAACTTTTAGCTGAGAGTACCTCTGAGTCAGAGAAGGCCATAAGTGCCATCTCAACTGGTGCTTCTTCTTCATCTGCCATGAAGCTCCAGTCATAGCCTAGACCATCAATTGCCACCATAGCCTTTGAAGATGTCTCTGGCTCTTCCACTGCCTTTGTTTTGCTTCCAGACCCTCTATTCTTGCTATATTGTTTCCTGGGTATTTTACACTCTCTTGAAAAATGCCCCAACTTGTGACAGTTATAGCATTCTACCTTAAACTTGTCAAAACCAGTAGTATCATTACTACTGATGTTAATTTTCTTGCCATTTCTTTGATAGAATTTCTTAGCCCTCATGCTAAGAAGTGAAATCTGCCACTTGAGATCCATCTCTTCCAAGTCATCATCATTAATCTCCTGTAGATCTTCATGTGTCAGCATTGACCCATCGTTTTGCTGGTCAGGAATGCACAATAGGTAGTATCATTCAGAATACCAGTAGTACTGGTTGATGTGCTAGCAGTACTAACACTAGGGTTAGCAGTACTAACTCCCACAGCCACTTTCACTTCATCTGGACTTGAATTACTGAGAGATGACACAAAAGCCATGTTTCCAGTGCTTGAACTATTACCTCCAGCTTTCTTCACATCTGATCCGTGTGTAGTATATATATAAATATAGTATCGTGCACACGTGATACTTTGGAAAATGACAAGTCAAACCTTAGGAAAAGTCAAACTTGTAAAACCCGTGAATGTGATGTGTGTGATACCGGGCAAGTGATCACCCGGGTCGTGTCCCAGCGAGGTGTGAATCGAGGATTTCGTTTTAGGTTCGGGATTAAAATGCTTGATGATTTGATTTGGATTTTTGGTGATTTTTAATTCTAATGAGATTTGGAAAGTCAAATTACAAGGAAAAATTACATGTAAATTAATTTAAACTAAAAACGCGAATCGGGAATTCTAAAAACTAGTTTAAAACGTGAAATCTAAAAATATTAACCCTACGAGTACCAAATTAATTTTCCTACACTCTAAATTATAAAAGAAAATTTAAAAAAAAGAATTATATTTTTTTGATTTTTATTTTATTTTTTATGAATTAAAAACTAATTTAAACTATTTAAATGATTTAAAAATATTAAAACAAATAGGAAAAATCTGGAAAATTCTGAGTAATTTTAAAATTAACTAAGCTATCTAGGAAAAATAAAATCAGGACCTAAATCAGCTTAAATAAGCTGATCAGCCCAAAAAGCAGTTTGTGAATAAGCTAAAAATAAGCTACAGTTGACCAAATTTTACAAAAAGCTCAGGAATTGACAATCATGCTATATGAGACTCAAATCAACTTAAAAAGCCCTGACAAGCCCTTGGAATAAGCAAATAAGCAGTTGGTACAGATTCAAAATAAGGACAGCACAACAGCTTAAAACCACCTTTTTGCAGACCAAAATAAGCAGTCAATAAGCTGGATATTGGCCAAGTATGGGGGGCAAAAGCTAGCTGGTATATCAGACAACTCAAAAATACCAAAATCCCCAATTTTCACAATCAATTGCTAGTTCAATTAAGCTAAAGAACAGTGCTCATGGGAAACAAAAATTATGCAGACCTGAGAACAGACCAAAGGGGGGTTTTGCAGACTCCATTAAGCTATTCAATAAGCTATAAAATTCAAATCCCAGATAATGAATTTAAAGCTTGCTATTCAAGCTAGTTACAAGCCAAAAATTAGGACCTAATCTTAATTCTATAAGCCACAATCAGCTCTAGATCAGCAGTTGAGAACCATGTTCTGCACACTAAAATCTGATGCAGCAGGAAAATGTTTTTGCATTTAACTTTTGCAATCCAAAATGAGACAACTCCTACTCTTGTATCATCACTTAATATGGTGCACTGAGCTCAAATATGACCAAGGAATGGGTTCCAATAAGCTCAGCTTATACTGAGCTTATTGTGACTGATGCATGGTTTTGCGACCTTACAACAGGTTTTACCTCTCGAGGGATCTCAAGAGGCTTGCAATCCCCACCAGGCAGTGTACCTGACCGATGTAGTATAGTGTAGTGGCAAGTACCGGGGGATTGATCGTTCTCTAGGGGAATAGTGTCGTTAGGATTGAAAAACTACTCTATTAGGTCTAAGGGTGAGGGAAGATTCTTTTTGTATTTTTATATTTTTATGAAAGCAAGTAAAATCTCAGGTTTGAAGGAGTGGGCGGAATTAGTTGCTAGTCAACTAACCCAAATAACTACAATTGCAATTAAAATAAAATAACTGAAAATAAAAAGGTTGTGGAACTTATATGGGGAGAAATGTGTTTACTTAGATTTCCTTACTCCCTAACTATCTTTTACCGGTTTATTAGTGTGTATTAATTGCGTGGATGACGGGTGTATTCCTTAATACCAATCGTGGGGTGGCGTACGTACTTCCCCAACTCTACAAGCTCCTACTTCACTCCTATGTCGAGCCGGCTAAGAAGCTCCTAACATGGGATCACTAGAATTCGCTCATGCATTAAATACAACCATAAAAACCTTAGTACGCATTGGTTCATGTTTCTTAAGACGTTCAAGCAAGTTACCGTATAGGAGGTTAGCCAGTTTTCTTAAGCCTAACATCGATAAACAATCATCCAATACAATTAATAACACACCAACAACCAATAATCAATAGTTAGGTTTCATTAGATCTAAGCAAACACAAGATAAATCTAGCCTAACATGTTAATTAAAAGACAAGAACAAGATATAATCAAACAACACATAGACATATTGAATGATTAAATGATTACTTATCTTCAATTAAACATGGGAGATCCAAGGTATAAAACCCTTAAAAATGGCAGAAAATTCGTCTTAGGGTTTCTCCTCACAAAGTTGCACACTATGAATAAAAATTGCAAAACTATATATAGAATTTAGGGTCTGACGGCGTCACGTTGTAGGAGGTGACGCCGTCACCTCGCCGCGGCTAGGGTTCCCGGATGGTCTTCCTGACGCCGTCCCTCTTTAATCCTCCAAAATCCGCTCTGGCGCGTCAAGGGTTGACGCCGTCAAAATTGTGCTTGACGCCGTCTCTCTTTAACTTAAACCGTGACGACCTTGATCACCTTAAAGGGTGACGCCGTCAAAATTTCCATTGTAAAACTCTCTGGCGCGTCACGTGTATTTTGTCATATCCACCTCTTTTGCCATGTCGTGACGCCGTCAGGAGAAATCCTTGATGCCGTCATGTGTACTTTTCCAGCAGCCTTGGAGACTTTGTCGTTTTCTTCACTTTTATGCTCCAAAAACGTCCAAAATGCTTCCTTTTCTAGATTTCTTCTCCAAAGTACCTAAAATGACAAAAGGAACGATTTAGGGCAATATTTGATCAAATAAATACGATTTAGGGCTTAAATGACCCCCTAAAAGCGGTACACTTTTCGCTTCATCAAATACCCTTACACTTGAGATTTGCTTGTCCTCAAGCAAATGTGATTTTATTCTAATCAAAATACAAGTTAGGGGTCATTTAACGCTAATATAAAAGTAATTACAACAAATAGTCGTTCCACTTTAATCATAATAAGCACAGAGATTACAAACTAGCACCTCACAAGTAGTGTTTAGATACTCACATCTATCAGGTGTCATAAAAGTATATCTCATAAATGAAAATGGATAATATCTCTCACTACCTGCCATAGCAAATAGATTACCATAGGCTTGGAAAAGGATCAAAAACCTCCTCCACTAGGCGTAAGCACCTAAGATAAACTATCAAAGAGGGCTTTTAAACGGGTTATAACGTTAGGTGTAGGGATATGATAAACACGGTTTTGTTGGATAAGGGATATTTTACTGGTGGCGAGTTAAAGATCTTGGTTGATTACAAGTACAATATGGCGTTGCTAAGCCAAGACTAGACTCAACTTAAGCTAAAAACAAAATAACAAAAACATAAAATGAAACGGGATGGTAGTCCGTATGTTTTTTCTACTTTTCTTTTTCTCATTTTTTTGTATTTTTCTTGATTTTTTCGGTTTTTTTTTTTTTTTTTTTTTTTTTTTTTTTTTTTTTGCATACACTCTTGCCCTACCATCCAAAATAATACATCATAGGGGCCTCGGTTCTCCCCTTACACTTGAACTTTTACATAACTTTACAATTAACTATTCTAATGACTCGAATTAAGATAATCGAAACACTTGGAGTACTTTTAAAATATTTAGCACATATGGGGGTAATAATGTTGTTCTTCCCCATTACTCCATTACACTAGTACTTTACCCATGAGTCCCAATCGTCCCAAAACAATATGTACAAGGATATGACTCGACTTAGCAACCATGTAATCAATTAGATAATTAACTTGGGGTTTAAACAAATGTTGTCACAATAATGCACTAAAAATGAGTGCATACAAGGTAGGCTAAGGCGATTTGGGTGTACATTTAAGTGGGGTGTAACAAATTCTTACTTTAAGTAAAATGCTTAAAGTTAGAAACGAAAAGATAGGCTCTGAGGGGTGTACTAGGGGTATCGTGTACTAAAAATGAGTACAACGCAAAGGGTGTGGGATAATTACTTGACCAATGTAGCCAATGTAATTATAACAAAATCACAGGTGTAAAACAATGGGTTAATCCTAATGCCTCTTATCATGTAGTAAATCTAACTACACGAATGTAGTCTCACTTGTGGCCTCGGAATGGTCCTAACGCAAGTTCTAGAATCTAAGTGCTACCGGTAAACACATCATAGGATAAATGCTTTTCCTACCAATTCTAGGGGCAAACCTCACATATTTAGGGGTGGAAAATTTTTTAGTGGTACGGTTTTTGTGCTAGTCATATAACTTCCTATCCATGAGACGCTCATTAAGACCAAAGTTTCACTCCTATATGTTGTAAAAAAATTTAAATTTAGCACTAAAATTGCCCTAACAGGTATTTCTCTCAGTTTTTATTACACATCTACCATTAAACAAACAAAAATCAAGTGTAATAGCATTCTCTAAAGTATCGTACTTTACCCCCCCTTACACTTAAGATGAACATTGTCCCCAATGTTCAAATAACAATATGTAAAAGTAAATGAGGTAAAAGAATGAAATCGAATACTCCCCTGATTCGCTCGGTGGATAAAGAGGTAACATGGTTAGATATTTTTCCAAGAGAATGTAGAAGCTCCAAGACTAATGCATTGCCAAAGCTAGATTCCACATACATCTCCTTGTCCAAAATAACCTGTTAAACCTGAGAAAACAAACACGAAAACCTGCATAACATCGGCGGGATAAATCTATATAAGGATATAATTAATGCTTGTGGAATGATTATTTTGCAGATTCCAGGAGTTTATAAGTTAGAGATTTAATAAAAACTTTTTATGATTCCGGTAGAAAAACAAAACTTTCAAAAATTTCAGAAAATTAAAACCTGACGCCGTCAGGTTGTAATGCCTGACGCCGTCAGAAATGATCTGACAGAATTCTCATGTTAAGTTTCCGGAAAATTTCTGGAAAAACCTATACTTTACTTCCTAGAATTCCTACAAAATATCATTATGACTCGATACAAGCATTTAACTCAAACAATTACTAATATGTATGTTAATTTATTATTGTTATGATTCATGTTCATTTGTTCTAATAAACCGATTTGGATTTCCCTTACACTTAACTTTTGCAAAATACCTTTATATGTAGTTAAGACGAAGTTAAAAACAAGATAAAGCATTTTCACAATTTAGTTTTGAACACGAATCAATAATAATAAAAATTAAACATACATACGGAAGCAAATAAAATCAAACAAACAAATAAATAAACACACAAGGCTAAATAAATCCTACATGCAATAAAGAAAACCAAGTGTCACAAGTGTTCAAAGGCCAAAAGATGCCTAATCCTAAACTATTACAGACCAAATTGTTCTGAAACATACAGCCATAGATTAAATTGTTTAAACATCATAACATCAAACCAAATGATCACTGGGGTGGGGGACCGTGGCGATAGTCGTAGTTTGGAGGAAGGTGCCCGTAGTTCCCATACGGTGGGTAGTCCTGCTCACGTCCAGGGAAAGGGTCAATCTGCAGGTGTGGGTCCAACTGATCACGCGTAGATAAATGCTGCATCTATCAAATAGTGTGATCATACATCCAGTCGAACCTCTCGTCAACCCGGGTTCTCCAAGTATCAACCTGGCCCATCCAGGCCCCCTGGTGGGCCTGCCAATCCCCTCTACTCATGTGCCGGTAGTAATCTGCCGTACCAGCCTCATAACCCCCATGTTGCTGCTGCTGAGGCTCCTCTTCCTCATCATCCCCACCACCAACATTCTCAACTCCTTCTGAATTATACCACATAAAGGTCCCATCATCCATCTCCATAACAACCTCCATCTGCTTCAGGGACCTAACCTTCACTGTCCTGCATGCATCACCACCGCTCAAATACCTCGTGATCTCGGGCCTGAGGATTCCATAGGATCGGGCCAGCCGGGTGACAAACATCCCACCATAAATCCTATCTCCTTCCTTTTCCCCAACTCCACCATTCAGAAAGCTAGCTACCCAAAATGGGATGTTGCAGTAAACCTCATCTGAGTAAATGGTGTACAAATAGAAGAGGTCTGAAGCAGTGACGCGGTGGTGAGAGCTGTGGCGCCCTGTCAAGCTGTAGGTGAGACATCTATGGGTCAACCTAACCCTAGGTTCCCTGATTTGAGATGCCACAGTAGTCGAGGTGTACACACCATTTCCAATAGTCGGCCAGAACATGGAACATCTAAAATCATTCCTCATTGTCTCTCCATGCAACAACCTAGTTATGAACCCTGCTTGAGTGGTTTCATGCTGACTGTACAACCCTAGTCTCCATCCAAACTCTGCAACCGAGCATGTCCTAAGCTCACCCCCCAGCCTAAAATAGATTGTGGTTCTGGCCACATCGGTCCTTGCCTCGGCCATGTCAAAGTGAAAAGTGGCAAAGAATTCACGTACCAATTCATCATAGACCGGCTCTTGAATTCTAAACAGGTTTTCCCACTGAGGGCCGGTGAATTCATTAGTTTGAAAGCTTTGGAGAAAGGTTTGCTCAAGACCTTCCTTCCTCAAAAAGCTCCAATCTACCACGGCCCCATTTTCAACTTTGTGTTGTAGCAATTGGGTGTATTTAGTCGTGGCAGCATCGTTATTGAAGACACCCTAACTGAGGACCGTGTCGCCAAAGTTCTCTTGTTGAGATCTAGAGGAACTCCCTCTGCTATGTCGTTGACGCTTACTCATTATCTGGAACAAAGCAAGGAGGAACAAAAAGGGTTAATTTGTGAATCAAAGAATTGGTTGAGCATCAGACAAGTCTGACGCCGTCACCCTTTGCTAGGTGACACCGTCAGGTTCGACCAAATTCAAATCCAAAATTACGAGGGAAAAATCAATATCCAAACTTCAAGTTCATAAACCAAACTCCCCTTTTTACAGCAAAATGGGTGATTGGATCATAGGTTATGGTTCAAATTCGTGGCCACCCAATTAGTGAATAGACCCATTTGATTGCCAATCATCAAATGCTTTAATCATTGCTAAATAACACTAATTAAAGGGCATTATGAGTTCTAGGCATGAATCAATCCTAGGGTTTCATGAGTTGGGGGTTTTCGAAATCTAAGAATCCTATGAGTAATTGAAGCGAAAAGAATGAATAAAAATTACTTACCACGTGGAGATTGGTAACGGAAGTTGGTGAATTGGACCTTGGAGATTCGTAGGTGGGGTCGGAGTGGATATGGTTTGTGGGGTTTGTGATGAAAGTGATGGAAATAAGGTTATTATTGTTGTGCAGACGGGGTTACGGCGTCACGTTGATAGTCTGACGCCGTCAGACAAGCGTGATTTACCACTTTGTGCCAGTTTACAGATGGGCCCCATGTATTTTTAGTGAGCAGCTTGTCAGGGTCAATAACCCTGATAGCCAGTCTCGTTAATAAGTTCCTCCTGGGTCAAATGTTTTGTTACTGTCACGAGATGTAGTAAAATGTTGGAAAGGGTTGGTTGACGTCTCGTTCAGGTTCCAATCTCCATCATGGCAGGTATTCAGGAAGTGAGGGGAACTTTTCAAGGGGGTTTTCGAAATGAGGGTGCGCTTGAATTGAATTCTTTTCACACCTGGCTTAAAGCCAAATGATCGTTTCCTTACTTCGTGAAAGTCAGGGAGTGTGACCACCATGCTCCCCACGAATATACCATATACATGAGAATTCTTATTCTCGCAAGGGACCCCAAAGGGATAAGAGAGTTTTAAAGGTGAAGGCTTTGGGAGAGGAATTTCGTTATCCCATTCGTTGTACGGTTTATTAGGGACTGGAAGTTCAAAGATCTTCTCGATCTTCTTGGGTAAATCTTCATCCCTAATTTTCTCCTTTATTCTCGAGATAAACTTTTCTGCTAGTTCCATGAACACATCTTGGGTGTTTTTCAAGTAAGTCTCTAATTCCTGGATCCGTCTTTCTTGGTTGTTCACGAAAGTTAGCATTATCCCTTCAAATTCATCTTGTCGTGAGAATTGATGAAACGTATGTTTACCAATTGTGTTCACACACTCATCGGGATTTTCATCAGCCGTAGGTGTCTCGGCTTTCATTAATCTCTCAACCTGCCTTTTTATGTTTTTGAACAGCTGTTCTTGGGTTGCACTCATGCAATTTAAAATCCCTTCTTCCGAGAACGTTGAGTCTTTCCATTCTTCTTCTTCGTACTGTGCTAAGTCCTCAATGACTTCCCAGCACTTATCAACACTGAGCCTGCTCAGCCTTCCATTGGCAGCGTAATCTATGGTTCTTCTAGTTTGATGGTTTACGCCATCATAAAATAGTTGGATTTGTAGCCAAGGATCCATGCCATGGTGAGGGACTTTTGGAGTAAGTCCTTGAATCGAGTCCATGCCTCGTAGAGGGTTTCACCTTGACGTTGTTGGAACATCAAGATATCATTCCTTAGCTTGGTAGTTCTTCCTGGTGGGAAAAACTGGGCGAGGAAACGAGTGGTGAGATCATCCGAAGAGGTGATGGATCATGCGGGTAGGCGCTCTAGCCATTGACTAGCTTGGTTCCGCAGAGAGAATTAAAAGAGACGTAGTCGGGTCGTCTCTCGAGTGGCAACATCAAGGTCTATGGAATCAACAATTTTGAGAAAGTCCTTGAGATGTTGATTAGGATCTTCGGAACGAAGTCCATGGAATGCGCATCCACTTTGCACCAACCGGATGGTGTCGGATCGCAAGGGAGTGACATTGGCTCCTTGAGTGAGCTCAATGATGTTTCGATAGCCATGGTGGCTAGGACGGGAGTAGTCTCCTAAGGTACGGGCTTTAGGAGGTGGGTGTTGTTGTGGTGGTGGGTTGTTGGGATCGAGGATATTACCACCTTCCATGATGTCGGATGGTAATGGTTACGAACAAAGAAACGAAGAAAAAAGATAGTCTAAAGAAAAACCTAGAAAAATAAAATAAAAATATCACTAGAAAGGAATCTAGTGAGTAGACCTAATAAAATAAAAATTCAACCTAAACAATAACTATTCCCCGGCAGCGGCGCCAAAAACTTGATGCGTGGTTTTGCGACCTTACAACAGGTTTTACCTCTCGAGGGATCTCAAGAGGCTTGCAATCCCCACCAGGCAGTGTACCTGACCGATGTATTATAGTGTAGTGGCAAGTACCGGGGGATTGATCGTTCTCTAGGGGAATAGTGTCGTTAGGATTGAAAAACTACTCTAATAGGTCTAAGGGTGAGGGAAGATTCTTTTTGTATTTTTATATTTTTATGAAAGCAAGTAAAATCTCGGGTTTGAAGGAGTGGGCGGAATTAGTTGCTAGTCAACTAACCCAAATAACTACAATTGCAATTAAAATAAAATAACTGAAAATAAAAAGGTTGTGGAACTTATATGGGGAGAAATGTGTTTACTTAGATTTCCTTACTCTCTAACTATCTTTTACCGGTTTATTAGTGTGTATTAATTGTGTGGATGACGGGTGTATTCCTTAATACCAATCGTGGGGTGGCGTACGTACTTCCCCAACTCTACAAGCTCCTACTTCACTCCTATGTCAAGCCGGCTAAGAAGCTCCTAACATTTGATCACTAGAATTCGCTCATGCATTAAATACAACCATAATAACCTTAGTACGCATTGGTTCATGTTTCTTAAGACATTCAAGCAAGTTACCGTATAGGAGGTTAGCCAGTTTTCTTAAGCCTAACATCGATAAACAATCATCCAATACAATTAATAACACACCAACAACCGATAATCAATAGTTAGGTTTCATTAGATCTAAGCAAACACAAGATAAATCTAGCCTAACATGTTAATTAAAAGACAAGAACAAGATATAATCAAACAACACATAGACATATTGAATGATTAAATGATTACTTATCTTCAATTAAACATGGGAGATCCAAGGGTATAAAACCCTTAAAAATGGCCGAAAATTCGTCTTAGGGTTTCTCCTCACAAAGTTGCACACTATGAATAAAAATTGCAAAACTATATATAGAATTTAGGGTCTGACGGCGTCACGTTGTAGGAGGTGACGCCGTCACCTCGCCGCGGCTAGGGTTCCCGGATGGTCTTCCTGACGCCGTCCCTCTTTAATCCTCCAAAATCCGCTCTGGCGCGTCAAGGGTTGACGCCGTCAAAATTGTGCTTGACGCCGTCTCTCTTTAACTTAAACCGTGACGACCTTGATCACCTTAAAGGGTGACGCCGTCAAAATTTCCATTGTAAAACTCTCTGGCGCGTCACGTGTATTTTGTCATATCCACCTCTTTTGCCAAGCCGTGACGCCGTAAGGAGCAATCCTTGACGCCGTCATGTGTACTTTTCCAGCAGCTTTGGAGACTTTGTCGTTTTCTTCACTTTTATGCTCCAAAAACGTCCAAAATGCTTCCTTTTCCAGATTTCTTCTCCAAAGTACCTAAAATGACAAAAGGAATGATTTAGGGCAATATTTGATCAAATAAATACGATTTAGGGATTAAATGACCCCCTAAAAGCGGTACACTTTTCGCTTCATCAGTGACAGATTTGAACTTCAAAATCAACTTATCAAGCAAACACCCTATAACTGAGTTTAAACTTCTAAAGCCTTAATTAACTGAGCTTATTTGACCTTAACTATGCTGAATCAAAACTCAAACTTATGCATATGAACAGTAAAGGCCAGATAAGCCCTTATTCCAAACACCCTTTAACTAACCTGTTTTTAGGATTAACCATAGAAATGACTTAACAACCAATGATTCTGATTCTAATATGACTAATTAACTTAATTAACATGAAATAAGCAAACTTTAAATCAGAACAAGCACTTAATAAGCTGGGGCTAATTTAACTAATTTTTTTGACTTTTTTGGCTAATTGAAGCAAAACTGAGAATATCCTACAACTGATAATAAACCTAGCACATACTAACATCATACAGAACAAGTAAGTTCACAATATTAGAATAAGCACTTAACAACTGGAAATAAGCATTAGCACAGTACGTTTGACTAAGGTTGACCTTTTAAGAAACTTTGAATTCAATTAAAACTAAAATTACAAGACTGAGAAAAAAGAGAAATACAATGAAAATAAAGAAATACAAGTACCTTAAAAATAAAAATGCTAAATTAAACCTGACTACAACAATAAAAATCCTACTCTATTTATACTAATTTCCTAAGCTAAGGGGTCTTCCACTGTTTGTGTTTTTCTTGTGAGGGAAACTGCCTTAGAACATCTTCTTGTGCTACTTGGGAGTTAATCCCAGCCTTTGGATTAGAAAGAAATCATCACAGCCCTTAATTTAGCCTTTAGCGCCCAAACAATCCCTCGGATAGGTGAGGTGGGTTTGACTTTGGGATGTGGTAGGTCATGGGGAGTGGAGAATGAGACACAAATGTTGGGAGAGGTACGAAAGTGGTGAGGTGATGGTGTACGGTTGATGATGTTGGCGGGAAAAATGGGAAGAAGAAAGGTGGGATAGAAGGTCAGAGTACTTTTTGACCTAATTTGTGTTAAACACAATAAAAGCCGGGTTGGGTATTTGTTTTTGGGTTGGGCTAAGGGTTATTTTTAGTGGGTTGGGGATTTAAAAGGGTAATGGGTTATTGTTGGGTTATGTTTAGGTTATATGGGTTATAGTTTATTTGGTTTAGGGATTGGTTTGGATTTAAGTTAAGGGACCATATGTGTACAAATCCGAAAATCAAAGGACCTTGGCTGCCAAAGACTGAAAATTAATTCCAAGGGCTATTTGTGTTATTTTGGTATTTTCGGAGTTGACTTTGACTTTGACTTATCTTGATCAAATGCACACTTGTTGTCGAATCGATCCAAAAATACTCGTTTTTGCTCCGTTTTCAATCCTCTGTACCTGAAACACATAAAAACACTAAACCAAGGATATCTGCAATATATTTGGGTGTTTTTGGTTATTTTGTGTCTTAAATGGGTGTAAAATGATGAGTATTTACACACTCATCAAATCCCCCACACTAAGCTATTGCTAGTCCCTAGCAATCCGATCATATAAAGTAATGAAAGGATCAAAAGAATACCAAGTATACCCCGTTTCGACTTTTTATTAAATGCGAGAAATTTAAACTTAGAACAAAATAGATAAAATGCTTGATTTCCAAAAACGGTATCATGGAACGGGATTCACACAAAATGGGTGTCTCCAGGGAATTGAAATCGTCATCCTCTTTTTATACTCCCAACTAAGCTTAAATTTATTGTGCAAATGTTTTTGTAAAAATGCTAACACTACTTATACTAATAATCTATGTAAGTCGAGACTTAACTTTTCGCTCCCACAATTTATTCAATTAGGTGACTGTGCTAATTTTCAAAATTTTGACTGCAAAAATCGACATTTATTATGGTTGCCATTCGTTTAAGTCAAATACTAATTTACCGGGAACCTCGGAAATCTAAGGATCAAAAGGGCCTTTTCCATGTAGCGGCTTTCTTCTCGGCACATCCCAAACCAGTTGGTTTTAGGTGACCAGGCTTTTGACACCCCACAGAGAATAGTACCGGAATCAGCGAAATTTCAATTTCAAAGATTTTGGATATTCCCACTAAGCTAGTATTAAATACTTAACTAAATAACAACAAACGATCATTTAGAGATTAGAGACTCAAAGGAGAGATCACTCCATGTAACGGCTTTCTTCTCGGCACATCCCAAACCAGTTGGTTTTAGGTGACCAGGCTTTTGACACCCCACAGAGAATAATTCCAGAGATTTCGAACCCCTTTGAAATCAACAATCTACTAAATTACCGTTTAACCTTTATACAAAATCGACGAATCCAAGTTCAACTTCCGATTTAAATTTAAAAGAAATCAATTTCTACATTTATTAACATATATATCTTTATTTTCACAACATCAAAACTTATTGCATTTTGCAATATCATTTCATTTTTGCATTTTGCAATATCATTCCATTTTCTTATTTTTCTTTTTCATTTTTTTCATTTTTTTTTTCATTCATCATTTTTTTTTAACTTATATATATTTACATATATGCTTTCTCAAAAATTAAAATAAAAAGTTGAACTCGGGCTCTATATCAAATTTGTATAAAAATTTGTTTTTCATAACAACATGATTTTAACGTTCAAACGTTTGAAAACAGCACGCATTTTAGTCCAATTAAGAGCTTCTGGGAGGAAAAGCCATAGATTACTTGTATAAGCTCTAAAGAGAACCAACTACTCTACGCTTAGCATTTTCATTTGCACAAATCGTAAAACCTTAGTCTAAACGTTAAGGAAGCAGCTAGATCAACACTCTAGCAGAGTCGGGATTCCCCTTGTTCTAACCTAATCAAGACTAAACACTACTTTTTTATTGCAATTTCTTATCTAAAAATGACAAAAAAATTTAAAATTTTGGTCAAAAACGGGGGTACTAGGGACTAGAAGGTACACATGTGACAAAATTCGAGAGAATTCCCTCCCACACTTAGAATTGAATATTGCCCTCAATATTCAAAGTACCCGTTACTATGCCGACACTTAGAACGTAAAAAGGTAATACCACTAGCCAAGTGTGGAACAGAAATCTCCATTTTTCACAAAAAAAAGGATTAATAAGATATCCCTAGATAATCGTTAGCAAAAGGATAGGATATTGGGCGGCTGGATTGAAAACAGGCGCGTCAATCGACACTATCCAAGGGAAACCTGAAAATCAGAGCAAACAACACAAAAGCCAAGCACAGTGGGACTCCCCCACACTTAGTTGTTAGAAAGAAGAAAGAAGTCAGAAACATGGGCTGTCACCCATGTGGTGCTAATGTTTTTGTTAACCGAGTCACTAGCTTGACTCGACCCCGAATTCATTGGTCCAAGGGGAAGCAAGTGGAAAACCAATCTCAATCGGACTTTCATTCAACTTGTTTGGATAAACACTTGAACATGAGAAAGTTCCACTCCGATGAGATACAACCCGCGGTAGTTCAATAGAATAAACTATTAGGGGCGATACCGGGGTTAAATATGGTGTCCTCATTCCCGTAGGAGAAAAGGGAAAGAGCAATCACACCATATGTGATGAAGAGAAGCAAGATTTTTATTATTATCATGTAAAACTCTTCATCATCAGAAGCATCATCGGCTTCAACGGGAGGGAGGGTTGGGATACAATCTTCAAGAAGTAAATCTTTCAACACACCTCCCCCCACACTTAACTCGTCCTCCAGATCAAAACAAAAAATGATCATATTCAGGAGGAGATATCACATGAGGGAGTTCAATCGAGAACTCCTCATGATATCGATCATTTTCATCAAAATGAAATACATCATACTCGGGAAGAGACATATAAGAATGGGAAGTGGTATTTACACTTCCCGTCTCTTCCAAATGATCGATATCAAAACGAAAGGCTTCATAAGCCGAGAGTGAATGATCCGGATGAGGAGTGGGATTGCCACTTCTCTCCTCTTGATCATTAAACACAAAACTCTCAAATTCGGGAAAAGCATCCTCGAGCTCGGAAGGATAAGACGGCTTTTCCACAACAACATCATCCTTTGGGGGGAGAGCAAACAATGGTTCATCAAAAATCATCTTTTCTAAAATCGGGTCATTTCCCCCCGGATCAACATCGGGCTCAACAATTTGAGCATCAAACAAGAAGACCTCGAACTCTTCCTTAGAAATATTACTTTCCTCAAACGGAGGAGAAGTATAGGAAGAGTCGGAAATGAGTGATGCGGAAATAAGAGTGGGATTTTTGGCAATATCAATACGACAAACCGATTCTGAAGGTGGGGCAAGTGGTGTGCTCTTAGAGCTAGCAGTTTTTACCACTTCCGTTGTATCCTCCGATTCGTGTTCATCGTAATCAAAAACACTCTTAACTTCCGCATTACAACTTTTGAACCATTCACTTGAACCAGGGGCTATGTTCGTTGCTTTGAGCTCGGCATGTTTTTGTGCAACACTTTTGACCGTGAATCTTGAAAGTTTTGAGTTAATTCTTTCAGATTTTTTTTCAATAGTAGCAACGTTGCATTTAGACCCCTGATTAATGTTGAATGTGATCTTTTCATTTTCAACACGAATGGTTAACTCCTCAGCGTACACATCAATGAAAGCACGACTTGTTCTCAAAAAAAGCTCTACCCAAAATGAGTGGAACTCGTGGATCGGCATCGAAGTTTACAACAACAAAATCTGTGGGAAATTGGAACTTTCCCACTTTCACGACAACATCCTCGTCTATTCCAAGCGGATAAGTAGTGGTACGATCCGCTAGCTCGAGTGTCATGCACGTAGGTGTAAGCTTTGGAAAAGATAGTTTTTCCCATATCGAGAGCGGCATGAGGTTAATACTTGCGCCAAGATCGGCCAAAGCGGAGCATTTCACCATCCCCAAGAAATCACACGGGATTAAGAACTTGCCGGGGTCTCCAAGCTTTTCGGGATGCTTCTTGAGGATGACCGCCGAGCATTGCTCGTTTAATGGGGTTTTTGCCATCTCGACTAACTTATCCTTGTTGCTTAGCAACCCTTTGAGTGTAGTTGCAAACTTTGGCATGAGAACGAGAGCATCAGCAAAGCTTATGTCAAAGTGCATCTCATTGAAGATTTGGAAGAACTTTTCCATTTGTGCATTGTTTTTCTCTTTAAGCTTTTGATCATTAAGCCTTGAAGGATATGGTATTGAAGGCTTTGGATTTGTCATTGGAACATCGGGTTCCGGAATTGGAATTGGGACCACCGAAGGTTGGACGTGTGCGGTACTTTGTGGGCTTGAAAAATGCACCTTTTCCGTTGTCACCTTGGTATCCCGATTCACCTCCCCCGGTGGAGGGGGCATAGGAGTCGAGGGTCCATTATGTGTTTTACCACTTCGAGTGGCGACAGCTTTTAATTCACCCTTCGGGTTAGGAATGGTATTTCCCGGAAGAGCTCCCGAAGTTGAACCTTGATTCATCGAACTCATGAGACTGGCAAACATGTTCTCAATTTTGCTTTGAGATTGATCAATTTTGTAGTTTGTATTTCTAAGCTCACTTTTAAGCTCTTGACCCTGTTTTGACATTGAGGTTTGAAAATCATTTTTCAAAGTGGTGATTTGATTTTGCATTGACCTCATGTTAGCCTCATTTAACTTGATGTAGTTAGCAAGTTCATTTGAGGAACCAACAGGGGCTTGGTAATGAGAAGCTTGAAAGCCTTGATTGAAATTACCCCCTTGGGTTGGGTATTGATTGATCGGGGCTTGAAATTGATTTTGAACATTTTGCCCTCTCGGTTGGTTTTGATTGAATCTATTTGGATTGTTGGGCTGAGAAAATCCGGGTGGTCCATTTTGATTGTTAGCACGATAGTTTGGGTCAACTTGAGGACGGTATTGATTACCTCCTTGATTGAGAGACCCGACTACCAGATTAACTTCACATCGACTACCATCGGTGGCAGTACAATTGTAGTATGCATGAGGACCACCACAAGTGACACAAGTTTCTTCCACCGCTTTGATTTGAGTGGGTGAAGAAGTTTGTGGGGAAGATTGTTTCTTTTGCTTGGAGAGAACCAAAGCTTGAATAGCCTCCGTGAGTTTGTCAATTTTAGAATCGGTGCCAGAAGAACTCACGGTAGAATGAGTAGAAGGTGAAGCATTCACTTGTGAAACAACTTGCTTGCTTCGTGTTGTGCGAACCTTAGACTTATTCTCAATGATGGCTAAAGCATCTTTAGTTGTCCGATACAAGAGATTACCACCGGCGACGGCATTTAGAGAGTCTTGATCGGAGTGGTTCAAACCATTATAGAAAGTGTCGAGTTGATGTAACTCGGAGAAACCATGGTGAGGACATTTGCGAAGTAATTCTTTAAAACGGTACCACGCTTCACTAAAGGATTCATCAAATTTTTGAGTGAATTTGGTGATTTCATTTTTAAGGGCTGTGGTTTTTGATGGAGGAAAGAATTCATTCACAAATTTCGACACCAAATCTTCCCATGTTTCAATAGAACGAGGGGGTTGTTTTTCTAGCCAAATCCGGGCCGACCCCTCGAGAGAGAAAGGAAAAAGAAGCAATTTGATTGCCTCTTGAGGAACATTTCGGTATTTGATGGTAGAGGTGATCTTGTTAAACCATCGAATGTGTGAATGAGGATCGTCCCTCTCAAATCCGAAATATTGACTCGAAGTTACTAAGGTTAGCAACCCGGTCTTTAGCTCAAAGCTATCGGCAACGATTGCCGGAACAACGATAGCATCTCCGTAACCCTCGGTGGGTGCTTGGAGAAGTTCACACATGGTACGTTCCTCCGCCATTGTGACAATGGGAGGAATGGGGTTAGGAATAGCACGAACTTCGGGTTCGGCTATTGAGGCGGAATGCCTACGATTACGTCTTCGATTACGTCTTCCCGTAGTATGTATGAGTTCACGTAAAGGGCTTGTCGACGGAGAAGAACGAGTGCGCATGCACTAACAAAAACAATTTCAATTAAAACAAGACCGAGGCAAAACACAAGTGAACTTAAACCTTAAATCAAACAAGCGTACGGTAGCTCTTCAAAAGATAAACGCGCAGAGTGGCGGGAGAGAAGAATGGATCTCTCTTCGGTCTGCAATTTAATGTCAAGACCTACCTTAAACCACTTGTATAGGTTGTTTATCAATCAAAGGTGAGCCGAATTCGCAAGCGACACAAAGGCAAGTTTTAATCTTTTGTTTGGGAATTTATTAATGGTCATACCCTCAGTTAGGTAGTATTCTATCGAATGTTTCTCGGTGATGCTTTTTATTGTTTATTAATTAACAAGAAAAACGGAAAATCTTTTTGTGTTTTTTTTTTATATGATAATATATATACAAAAGAAAAGAAAAATATTTTTGTGTTTTATAATTTTTTTGGAAGTGATAACTTCGTGAAGAAGGATCTCAAGTCACTAATCGTTTAAACCTTAAACGATATTGTCGCAACACAACCTCCCCGGCAGCGGCGCCAAAATTTGATCCGTGTGTAGTATATATATAAATATAGTATCGTGCACACGTGATACTTTGGGAAATGACAAGTCAAACCTTAGGAAAAGTCAAACTTGCAAAACCCGTGAATGTGATGTGTGTGATACCGGGCAAGTGATCACCCGGGTCGTGTCCCAGCGAGGTGTTAATCGAGGATTTCGTTTTAGGTTCGGGATTAAAATGCTTGATGATTTGATTTGGATTTTTGGTGATTTTTAATTCTAATGAGATTTAGAAAGTCAAATTACAAGGAAAAATTACATGTAAATTAATTTAAACTAAAAACGCAAATCGGGAATTCTAAAAACGAGTTTAAAACGTGAAATCTAAAAATATTAACCCTACGAGTACCAAATTAATTTTCCTACACTCTAAATTATAAAAGAAAATTTAAAAAAAAAAAGAATTATATTTTTCTGATTTTTATTTTATTTTTTATGAATTAAAAACTAATTTAAACTATTTAAATGATTTAAAAATATTAAAACAAATAGGAAAAATCTGGAAAATTCTGAGTAATTTTAAAATTAACTAAGCTATCTAGGAAAAATAAAATCAGGACCTAAATCAGCTTAAATAAGCTGATCAGCCCAAAAAGCAGTTTGTGAATAAGCTAAAAATAAGCTACAGTTGACCAAATTTTACAAAAAGCTCAGGAATTGACAATCATGCTATATGAGAGTCAAATCAACTTAAAAAGCCCAGACAAGCCCTTGGAATAAGCAAATAAGTAGTTGGTACAGATTCAAAATAAGGACAGCACAACAGCTTAACACCACCTTTTTGCAGACCAAAATAAGCAGTCAACAAGCTGGATATTGGCCATGTATGGGGGGTAAAAGCTAGCTGGTATATCAGACAACTCAAAAATACCAAAAGCCCCAATTTTCACAATCAATTGCTAGTTCAATTAAGCTAAAGAACAGTGCTCATGGGAAACAAAAATTATGCAGACCTGAGAACAGACCAAAGGGGGGTTTTACAGACTCCATTAAGCTATTCAATAAGCTATAAAATTCAAATCCCAGATAATGACTTTAAAGCTTGCTAGTCAAGGTAGTTACAAGCCAAAAATTAGGACCTAATCTTAATTCTATAAGCCACAATCAGCTCTAGATCAGCAGTTGAGAACCATGTTCTGCACACTAAAATCTGATGCAGCAGGAAAATGTTTTTGCATTTAACTTTTGCAATCCAAAATGAGACAACTCCAACTCTTGTATTATCACTTAATATGGTGCACTGAGCTCAAATATGACCAAGGAATGGGTTCCAATAAGCTCAGCTTATACTGAGCTTATTGTGACAGATTTGAACTTCAAAATCAACTTATCAAGCAAACACCCTATAACTGAGTTTAAACTTCTAAAGCCTTAATTAACTGAGCTTATTTGACCTTAACTATGCTGAATCAAAACTCAAACTTATGCATATGATCAGTAAAGGCCAGATAAGCCCTTATTTCAAACACCCTTTAACTAACCTGTTTTTAGGATTAACCATTGAAATGACTTAACAACCAATGATTCTGATTCTAATATGACTAATTAACTTAATTAACATGAAATAAGCAAACTTTAAATCAGAACAAGCACTTAATAAGCTGGGGCTAATTTAACTAATTTTTTTGACTTTTTTGGCTAATTGAAGCAAAACTGAGAATATCCTACAACTGATAATAAACCTAGCACATACTAACATCATACAGAACAAGTAAGTTCACAATATTAGAATAAGCACTTAACAACTGGAAATAAGCATTAGCACAGTACGTTTGACTAAGGTTGACCTTTTAAGAAACTTTGAATTCAATTAAAACTAAAATTACAAGACTGAGAAAAAAGAGAAATACAATGAAAATAAAGAAATACAAGTACCTTAAAAATAAAAATGCTAAATTAAACCTGACTACAACAATAAAAATCCTACTCTATTTATACTAATTTCCTAAGCTAAGGGGTCTTCCACTGTTTGTGTTTTTCTTGTGAGGGAAACTGCCTTGGAACATCTTCTTGTGCTACTTGGGAGTTAATCCCAGCCTTTGGATTAGAAAGAAATCATCACAGCCCTTAATTTAGCCTTTAGCGCCCAAACAATCCCTCGGATAGGTGAGGTGGGTTTGACTTTGGGATGTGGTAGGTCATGGGGAGTGGAGAAGGAGACACAAATGTTGGGAGAGGTACGAAAGTGGTGAGGTGATGGTGTACGGTTGATGATGTTGGCGGGAAAAATGGGAAGAAGAAAGGTGGGATAGAAGGTCAGAGTACTTTTTGACCTAATTTGTGTTAAACACAATAAAAGCCGGGTTGGGTATTTGTTTTTGGGTTGGGCTAAGGGTTATTTTTAGTGGGTTGGGGATTTAAAAGGGTAATGGGTTATTGTTGGGTTATGTTTAGGTTATATGGGTTATAGTTTATTTGGTTTAGGGATTGGTTTGGATTTAAGTTAAGGGACCATATGTGTACAAATCCAAAAATCAAAGGACCTTGGCTGCCAAAGACTGAAAATTAATTCCAAGGGCTATTTGTGTCATTTTGGTATTTTTGGAGTTGACTTTAACTTTGACTTATCTTGATCAAATGCACACTTGTTGTCGAATCGATCCAAAAATACTCGTTTTCGCTCCGTTTTCAATCCTTGGTACCTGAAACACATAAAAACACAAAACCAAGGATATCTGCAATATATTTGGGTGTTTTTGGTTATTTTTGTGTCTTAAATGGGTGTAAAATGATGAGTATTTACACACTCATTAAATCCCCCACACTAAGCTATTGCTAGTCCCTAGCAATCCGATCATATAAAGTAATGAAAGGATCAAAAGAATACCAAGTATACCCCGTTTCGACTTTTTATTAAATGCGAGAAATTTAAACTTAGAACAAAATAGATAAAATGCTTGATTTCCAAAAACGGTATCATGGAACGGGATTCACACAAAATGGGTGTCTCCAGGGAATTGAAATCGTCATCCTCTTTTTATACTCCCAACTAAGCTTAAATTTATTGTGCAAATGTTTTTGTAAAAATGCTAACACTACTTATACTAATAATCTATGTAAGTCGAGACTTAACTTTTCGCTCCCACAATTTATTCAATTAGGTGACTGTGCTAATTTTCAAAATTTTGACCGCAAAAATCGACATTTATTATGGTTGCCATTCGTTTAAGTCAAATACTAATTTACCGGGAACCTCGGAAATCTAAGGATCAAAAGGGCCTTTTCCATGTAGCGGCTTTCTTCTCGGCACATCCCAAACCAGTTGGTTTTAGGTGACCAGGCTTTTGACACCCCACAGAGAATAGTACCGGAATCAGCGGAATTTCGATTTCAAAGATTTTGGATATTCCCACTAAGCTAGTATTAAATACTTAACTAAATAACAACAAACGATCATTTAGAGATTAGAGACTCAAAGGAGAGATCACTCCATGTAACGGCTTTCTTCTCGGCACATCCCAAACCAGTTGGTTTTAGGTGACCAGGCTTTTGACACCCCACAGAGAATAATTCCGGAGATTTCGAACCCCTTTGAAATCAACAATCTACTAAATTACTGTTTAACCTTTATACAAAATCGACGAATCCAAGTTCAACTTCTGATTTAAATTTAAAAGAAATCAATTTCTACATTTATTAACATATATATCTTTATTTTCACAACATCAAAACTTATTGCATTTTGCAATATCATTTCATTTTTGCATTTTGCAATATCATTCCATTTTCTTATTTTTCTTTTTCATTTTGTTCATTTTTTTTTCATTCATCATTTTTTTTTTTAACTTATATATATTTACATATATGCTTTCTCAAAAATTAAAATAAAAAGTTGAACTCGGGCTCTATATCAAATTTGTATAAAAATTTGTTTTTCATAACAACATGATTTTAACGTTCAAACGTTTGAAAACAGCACGCATTTTAGTCCAATTAAGAGCTTCTGGGAGGAAAAGCCATAGATTACTTGTATAAGCTCTAAAGAGAACCAACTACTCTACGCTTAGCATTTTCATTTGCACAAATCGTAAAACCTTAGTCTAAACGTTAAGGAAGCAGCTAGATCAACACTCTAGCAAAGTCGAGATTCCCCTTGTTCTAACCTAATCAAGACTAAACACTACTTTTTTATTGCAATTTCTTATCTAAAAATGACAAAAATTTTTAAAATTTTGGTCAAAAACGGGGGTACTAGGGACTAGAAGGTACACATGTGACAAAATTCGAGAGAATTCCCTCCCACACTTAGAATTGAATATTGCCCTCAATATTCAAAGTACCCGTTACTATGCCGACACTTAGAACGTAAAAAGGTAATACCACTAGCCAAGTGTGGAACAGAAATCTCCATTTTTCACAAAAAAAGGATTAATAAGATATCCCTAGATAATCGTTAGCAAAAGGATAGGATATTGGGCGGCTGGATTGAAAACAGGCGCGTCAATCAACACTATCCAAGGGAAACCTGAAAATCAGAGCAAACAACACAAAAGCCAAGCACAGTGGGACTCCCCCACACTTAGTTGTTAGAAAGAAGAAAGAAGTCAGAAACATGGGCTGTCACCCATGTGGTGCTAATGTTTTTGTTAACCGAGTCACTAGCTTGACTCGACCCCGAATTCATTGGTCCAAGGGGAAGCAAGTGGAAAACCAATCTCAATCGGACTTTCATTCAACTTGTTTGGATAAACACTTGAACATGAGAAAGTTCCACTCCGATGAGATACAACCCGCGGTAGTTCAATAGAAGAAACTATTAGGGGCGATACCGGGGTCAAATATGGTGTCCTCATTCCCGTAGGAGAAAAGGGAAAGAGCAATCACACCATATGTGATGAAGAGAAGCAAGATTTTTATTATTATCATCTAAAACTCTTCATCATCAGAAGTATCATCGGCTTTAACGGGAGGGAGGGTTGGGATACAATCTTCAAGAAGTAAATCTTCAACACACCTCCCCCCACACTTAACTCGTCCTCCAGATCAAAACAAAAAATGATCATATTCAGGAGGAGATATCACATGAGGGAGTTCAATCGAGAACTCCTCATGATATCGATCATTTTCATCAAAATGAAATACATCATACTCGGGAAGAGACATATAAGAATGGGAAGTGGTATTTACACTTCCCGTCTCTTCCAAATGATCGATATCAAAACGAAAGGCTTCATAAGCCGAGAGTGAATGATCCGGATGAGGAGTGGGATTGCCACTTCTCTCCTCTTGATCATTAAACACAAAACTCTCAAATTCGGGAAAAGCATCCTCAAGCTCGGAAGGATAAGACGGCTTTTCCATAACAACATCATCCTTTGGGGGGAGAGCAAACAATGGTTCATCAAAAATCATCTTTTCTAAAATCGGGCCATTTCCCCCCGGATCAACATCGGGCTCAACAATTTGAGCATCAAACAAGAAGACCTCGAACTCTTCCTTAGAAATATTACTTTCCTCAAACGGAGGAGAAGTATAGGAAGAGTCGGAAATGAGTGATGCGGAAGTAAGAGTGGGATTTTTGGCAATATCAATACGACAAACCGATTCTGAAGGTGGGGCAAGTGGTGTGCTCTTAAAGCTAGCAGTTTTTACCACTTCCGTTGTATCCTCCGATTCGTGTTCATCGTAATCAAAAACACTCTTAACTTCCGCATTACAACTTTTGAACCATTCACTTGAACCAGGGGCTATGTTCGTTGCTTTGAGCTCGGCATGTTTTTGTGCAACACTTTTGACCGTGAATCTTGAAAGTTTTGAGTTAATTCTTTCAGATTTTTTTTCAATAGTAGCAACGTTGCATTTAGACCCCTGATTAATGCTGAATGTGATCTTTTCATTTTCAACACGAATGGTTAACTCCTCAGCGTACACATCAATGAAAGCACGACTTGTTCTCAAAAAATCTCTACCCAAAATGAGTGGAACTCGTGGATCGGCATCGAAGTTTACAACAACAAAATCTGTGGGAAATTGGAACTTTCCCACTTTCACGACAACATCCTCGGCTATTCCAAGCGGATAAGTAGTGGTACGATCCGCTAGCTCGAGTGTCATGCACGTAGGTGTAAGCTTTGGAAGAGATAGTTTTTCCCATATCGAGAGCGGCATGAGGTTAATACTTGCGCCAAGATCGGCCAAAGCGGAGCATTTCACCATCCCCAAGAAATCACACGGGATTAAGAACTTGCCGGGGTCTCCAAGCTTTTCGGGAAGCTTCTTGAGGATGACCGCCGAGCATTGCTCGTTTAATGGGGTTTTTGCCATCTCGACTAACTTATCCTTGTCGCTTAGCAACCCTTTGAGTGTAGTTGCAAACTTTGGCATGAGAACGAGAGCATCAGCAAAGCTTATGTCAAAGTGCATCTCATTGAAGATTTGGAAGAACTTTTCCATTTGTGCATTGTTTTTCTCTTTAAGCTTTTGATCATTAAGCCTTGAAGGATATGGTATTGAAGGCTTTGGATTTGTCATTGGAACATCGGGTTCCGGAATTGGAATTGGGACCACCGAAGGTTGGACGTGTGCGGTACTTTGTGGGCTTGAAAAATGCACCTTTTCCGTTGTCACCTTGGTATCCCGATTCACCTCCCCCGGTGGAGGGGGCATAGGAGTCGAGGGTCCATTATGTGTTTTACCACTTCGAGTGGCGACAGCTTTTAATTCACCCTTCGGGTTAGGAATGGTATTTCCCGGAAGAGCTCCCGAAGTTGAACCTTGATTCATCGAACTCATGAGACTGGCAAACATGTTCTCAATTTTGCTTTGAGATTGATCAATTTTGTAGTTTGTATTTCTAAGCTCACTTTTAAGCTCTTGACCCTGTTTTGACATTGAGGTTTGAAAATCATTTTTCAAAGTGGTGATTTGATTTTGCATTGACCTCATGTTAGCCTCATTTAACTTGATGTAGTTAGCAAGTTCATTTGAGGAACCAACAGGGGCTTGGTAATGAGAATCTTGAAAGCCTTGATTGAAATTACCCCCTTGGGTTGGGTATTGATTGATCGGGGCTTGAAATTGATTTTGAACATTTTGCCCTCTCGGTTGGTTTTGATTGAATCTATTTGGATTGTTGGGCTGAGAAAATCCGGGTGGTCCATTTTGATTGTTAGCACGATAGTTTGGGTCAACTTGAGGACGGTATTGATTACCTCCTTGATTGAGAGACCCGACTACCGGATTAACTTCACATCGACTACCATCGGTGGCATACAATTGTAGTATGCATGAGGACCACCACAAGTGACACAAGTTTCTTCCACCGCTTTGATTTGAGTGGGTGAAGAAGTTTGTGGGGAAGATTGTTTCTTTTGCTTGGAGAGAACCAAAGCTTGAATAGCCTCCGTGAGTTTGTCAATTTTAGCATTGGTGCCAGAAGAACTCACGGTAGAATGAGTAGAAGGTGAAGCATTCACTTGTGAAACAACTTGCTTGCTTCGTGTTGTGCGAACCTTAGACTTATTCTCAATGATGGCTAAAGCATCTTTAGTTGTCCGATACAAGAGATTACCACCGGCGACGGCATTTAGAGAGTCTTGATCGGAGTGGTTACAAACCATTATAGAAAGTGTCGAGTTGATGTAACTCGGAGAAACCATGGTGAGGACATTTGCGAAGTAATTCTTTAAAACGGTCCCACGCTTCACTAAAGGATTCATCATATTTTTGAGTGAATTTGGTGATTTCATTTTTAAGGGCTGTGGTTTTTGATGGAGGAAAGAATTCATTCACAAATTTCGACACCAAATCTTCCCATGTTTCAATAGAACGAGGGGGTTGTTTTTCTAGCCAAATCCGGGCCGACCCCTCGAGAGAGAAAGGAAAAAGAAGCAATTTGATTGCCTCTTGAGGAACATTTCGGTATTTGATGGTAGAGGTGATCTTGTTAAACCATCGAATGTGTGAATGAGGATCGTCCCTCTCAAACCCGAAATATTGACTCGAAGTTACTAAGGTTAGCAACCCGGTCTTTAGCTCAAAGCTATCGGCAACGATTGCCGGAACAACGATAGCATCTCCGTAACCCTCGGTGGTGCTTGGAGAAGCTCACACATGGTACGTTCCTCCGCCATTGTGACAATGGGAGGAATGGGGTTAGGAATAGCACGAACTTTGGGTTCGGCTATTGAGGCGGAATGCCTACGATTACGTCTTCGATTACGTCTTCCCGTAGTATGTATGAGTTCACGTAAAGGGCTTGTCGACGGAGAAGAGCGAGTGCGCATGCACTAACAAAAACAATTTCAATTGAAAACAAGACCGAGGCAAAACACAAGTGAACTTAAACCTTAAATCAAACAAGCGTACGGTAGCTCTTCAAAAGATAAACGCGCAGAGTGGCGGGAGAGAAGAATGGATCTCTCTTCGGTCTGCAATTTAATGTCAAGACCTACCTTAAACCACTTGTATAGGTTGTTTATCAATCAAAGGTGAGCCGAATTCGCAAGCGACACAAAGGCAAGTTTTAATCTTTTGTTTGGGAATTTATTAATGGTCATACCCTCAGTTAGGTAGTATTCTATCGAATGTTTCTCGGTGATGCTTTTTATTGTTTATTAATTAACAAGAAAAACGGAAAATCTTTTTGTGTTTTTTTTTATATGATAATATATATACAAAAGAAAAGAAAAATATTTTTGTGTTTTATAATTTTTTTGGAAGTGATAACTTCGTGAAGAAGGATCTCAAGTCACTAATCGTTTAAACCTTAAACGATATTGTCGCAACACAACCTCCCCGGCAGCGGCGCCAAAATTTGATCCGTGTGTAGTATATATATAAATATAGTATCGTGCACACGTGATACTTTGGGAAATGACAAGTCAAACCTTAGGAAAAGTCAAACTTGCAAAACCCGTGAATGTGATGTGTGTGATACCGGGCAAGTGATCACCCGGGTCGTGTCCCAGCGAGGTGTTAATCGAGGATTTCGTTTTAGGTTCGGGATTAAAATGCTTGATGATTTGATTTGGATTTTTGGTGATTTTTAATTCTAATGAGATTTAGAAAGTCAAATTACAAGGAAAAATTACATGTAAATTAATTTAAACTAAAAACGCAAATCGGGAATTCTAAAAACGAGTTTAAAACGTGAAATCTAAAAATATTAACCCTACGAGTACCAAATTAATTTTCCTACACTCTAAATTATAAAAGAAAAATTAAAAAAAAAAGAATTATATTTTTCTGATTTTTATTTTATTTTTTATGAATTAAAAACTAATTTAAACTATTTAAATGATTTAAAAATATTAAAACAAATAGGAAAAATCTGGAAAATTCTGAGTAATTTTAAATTAACTAAGCTATCTAGGAAAAATAAAATCAGGACCTAAATCAGCTTAAATAAGCTGATCAGCCCAAAAAGCAGTTTGTGAATAAGCTAAAAATAAGCTACAGTTGACCAAATTTTACAAAAAGCTCAGGAATTGACAATCATGCTATATGAGACTCAAATCAACTTAAAAAGCCCAGACAAGCCCTTGGAATAAGCAAATAAGTAGTTGGTACATATTCAAAATAAGGACAGCACAACAGCTTAAAACCACCTTTTTGCAGACCAAAATAAGCAGTCAATAAGCTGGATATTGGCCAAGTATGGGGGGCAAAAGCTAGCTGGTATATCAGACAACTCAAAAATACCAAAAGCCCCAATTTTCACAATCAATTGCTAGTTTAATTAAGCTAAAGAACAGTGCTCATGGGAAACAAAAATTATGCAGACCTGAGAACAGACCAAAGGGGGGTTTTGCAGACTCCATTAAGCTATTCAATAAGCTATAAAATTCAAATCCCAGATAATGACTTTAAAGCTTGCTATTCAAGCTAGTTACAAGCCAAAAATTAGGACCTAATCTTAATTCTATAAGCCACAATCAGCTCTAGATCAGCAGTTGAGAACCATGTTCTGCACACTAAAATCTGATGCAGCAGGAAAATGTTTTTGCATTTAACTTTTGCAATCCAAAATGAGACAACTCCTACTCTTGTATTATCACTTAATATGGTGCACTGAGCTCAAATATGACCAAGGAATGGGTTCCAATAAGCTCAGCTTATACTGAGCTTATTGTGACAGATTTGAACTTCAAAATCAACTTATCAAGCAAACACCCTATAACTGAGTTTAAACTTCTAAAGCCTTAATTAACTGAGCTTATTTGACCTTAACTATGCTGAATCAAAACTCAAACTTATGCATATGAACAGTAAAGGCCAGATAAGCCCTTATTCCAAACACCCTTTAACTAACCTGTTTTTAGGATTAACCATAGAAATGACTTAACAACCAATGATTCTGATTCTAATATGACTAATTAACTTAATTAACATGAAATAAGCAAACTTTAAATCAGAACAAGCACTTAATAAGCTGGGGCTAATTTAACTAATTTTTTTGACTTTTTTGGCTAATTGAAGCAAAACTGAGAATATCCTACAACTGATAATAAACCTAGCACATACTAACATCATACAGAACAAGTAAGTTCACAATATTAGAATAAGCACTTAACAACTGGAAATAAGCATTAGCACAGTACGTTTGACTAAGGTTGACCTTTTAAGAAACTTTGAATTCAATTAAAACTAAAATTACAAGACTGAGAAAAAAGAGAAATACAATGAAAATAAATAAATACAAGTACCTTAAAAATAAAAATGCTAAATTAAACCTGACTACAACAATAAAAATCCTACTCTATTTATACTAATTTCCTAAGCTAAGGGGTCTTCCACTGTTTGTGTTTTTCTTGTGAGGGAAACTGCCTTGGAACATCTTCTTGTGCTACTTGGGAGTTAATCCCAGCCTTTGGATTAGAAAGAAATCATCACAGCCCTTAATTTAGCCTTTAGCGCCCAAACAATCCCTCGGATAGGTGAGGTGGGTTTGACTTTGGGATGTGGTAGGTCATGGGGAGTGGAGAAGGAGACACAAATGTTGGGAGAGGTACGAAAGTGGTGAGGTGATGGTGTACAGTTGATGATGTTGGTGGGAAAAATGGGAAGAAGAAAGGTGGGATAGAAGGTCAGAGTACTTTTTGACCTAATTTGTGTTAAACACAATAAAAGCCGGGTTGGGTATTTGTTTTTGGGTTGGGCTAAGGGTTATTTTTAGTGGGTTGGGGATTTAAAAGGGTAATGGGTTATTGTTGGGTTATGTTTAGGTTATATGGGTTATAGTTTATTTGGTTTAGGGATTGGTTTGGATTTAAGTTAAGGGACCATATGTGTACAAATCCAAAAATCAAAGGACCTTGTCTGCCAAAGACTGAAAATTAATTCCAAGGGCTATTTGTGTTATTTTGGTATTTTCGGAGTTGACTTTGACTTTGACTTTGACTTATCTTGATCAAATGCACACTTGTTGTCGAATCGATCCAAAAATACTCGTTTCGCTCTGTTTTCAATCCTTTGTACCTGAAACACATAAAAACACAAAACCAAGGATATCTGCAATATATTTGGGTGTTTTTGGTTATTTTTGTGTCTTAAATGGGTGTAAAATGATGAGTATTTACACACTCATCAACATCCTGTTCAACAATCTTAAAGTAGTTGTATAGATTATTGAGGCTCATGGTATCAATATCTGGCTTATTCTTCAAAACTACCACATGCATAGCCCATTCAGCAGGTAAACTCCTTAAGAACTTGTAGTTCATGTCTTCCTGAGAGATTTCAACTCCAAGAACAGCTAGTTGGCTGACATTCTTTTGCAACCTGTTAACATATGATCCAAAGACTCATTACTGGTTGCATTAAAATTTTCAAAGTTCTGCTTCAACAGAGTCTTTTGGGTCTTCTTGGTGGCTTCATTACCACCATACCGAGTAGTGATTGCTTCAAACAAGGACTTTGCATCCTTGTATTTGCTGAAGTTTAGAAGCTGATCATTGGAAATGGTCATCATCAGCAAGCTCCTGGCCTTGACATCATTCTTCTTTTGCAGCTTCTCTTCTGCAGTCACTGGAGAGGTATTCACAACAGTCTTTTCTTCACCATTAACTATTGTTACAGATGTTGAAGGCTTAAAATAATTTCCTTCTTCAATGATATCCCAGAGTGCATAGTCCTGCACTTGGAAGTATTATTCAATTCGCAGCCTCCACATCTCAAATTTGTTTTGCTTAAGCATAGGCAACTTAGTAGCCATGTTGGTCTGTGTGGTTTCCATGTCCATTATCTTCAAAAAGAGTTCTTCTAAATCAAAGTATCAACCTGTCTCTGATACCACTTGAGAGGATCAAACACTGAGAATGTGTTTAAGATACTTTGAGGTTATATTTTCAAGTATGCGGAATCTACTTAACAACACTTAGAAGATTTTGTTTGATGTAACAGCAACTAGACAATGAATAATGAACACAGAGTTTAACTTTAAATGATTCAATATTATTAAATAATAATATGAGTGATCTCAATATCACTAGGGTTACAAAGACCTTGAATCTTCACATAAACATATATGACTGATCTAACCTAGGACCTCCTTTTATAGATACAAGGAGTCCTTTACAAGATAAGTATCTACCCGTATAATTCTAACTAATTGTGATATACATACAATCTTTACCATACTTATCTTTTACACATTTCCTAAAACCTTATCATGTAGCAGTACCTTCTTTTACTACTAGCAGTACTAACTTGACAGTTTGTACTATTAGTTGTTCTTCAGCAGTATTCAGTTATGCACTAACAGTTTGTACTGTTAGTGTAATCTTCCAGCAGTACTAATCTTCAATCATTTAATTACCAACAGAAATTTTTCAACTTAATCAGAAGCTACAATGGTGTCAAACTCAGAGTCTTGATTTTGAATTAAATTGCAAAGTCAAAATGAAATGATGTCCTTTCATAACAGTCACACATCCAAAGTTGAGAATCTTGAAGATGAAAATGTTGTTTTAAAAAGTCAAATTTTCAAATATGAAAAAGAAATCGATCAAGTTTGTCAAAATCGTAATGACACTGTTCGCTTAAATAGAGAACTCGATTTAAAAATTCAACAAAAGAAACACATCATCATTGAACTTAAAGAGAAAATAAAGTTACTAGTAAAAGAAAAGTTTGTTAACACAAACGTGATTGCACCAGGAATGTACAAAATGGACACAACACCTAGGCAAACATCCCCTCAAACTACTAATTTTAATCCTTCCACTTCTACAGGAATAGTCTCCACTACTAGTGTTAGCAGATCAAAGCGTAAGAGCAACAAACAGAAGAATAGGATCTGGCAACGTAGAAGCGGATAACTAGAAGCACCAGAAGTAGAAGATCAACTTAGGAATTTGAATAAAACTCATGTTGCATCTGATTTAGATTCTAATTTGGCAAATTGTAATCGTACTATCAGTGTAACGAATGATGAACCCGTGAATGTTTTGAATATTAATGCATCTTGTGTGTTTTGTCGTAAAACTATGTTATCTGGTGATCATAAGAAATGTGTTGAAAAATCTCTTTTAACTTGTAACAAGAAATGTACATCTGGCATTCCCTCTAGGCCCACTATTGCTTCTAAGTCTGTGCTAGGAAAACCGCCAAGTGTAGTTTCTAAAAATGCCTTAAACCCACCCATAGTTACGAATACAACTCCTAAGACAATCACATCACCTAGAGAATTCACTAAGAAGAAAGCTAAAACTAGTTGGACGTGGAAACGTTGGTTACAAAGGAAACCTAGTTTTACATGGGTACCTAAAGTTATTAAAAACTGTGTTACTAACCCAACAGAACCCACAAATTCTCTGGGTTCTATCGTTACCATCACTCCATCTTCGTCGTCTTCGTGTGATGCAGGTGGTACAAATTGTTCTATGGATTGTTGATAGCGGTTGTACCCGACATATGACAGGCAATCTCAAACTGTTAGTAAACTTTGTTGCAAAGTTCATAGGCACTGTCAGATTCGGGAATGATCATTTTGCTGCTATCATGGGCTATGGAGATTACGTCAATGGCACCAATGAAATTAGTCGTGTCTATTATGTCGAAGGCCTTGGTCACAATCTTTTCTCTGTCGGTCAATTTCGTGATGGGGATTTGGAAGTAGCATTTCGGGAGAAAACTTGTTTTGTTCGTGACTTACAAGGAAATGATCTAATGTCGGGCACTCGTGGAACTAGTCTTCACACCATCTCAATGTCTGATATGGATGCTTTTTCTCCTATATGTCTGCTCTCCAAAGCACATTCGACAAAATCATGGTTATGGCACAAACGACTATCTCATCTGAATTTCAAAACCATGACTGAACTCGCACGTCACAAACTAGTCGATGGTCTTCCACGGTTTCGATATTCAAAAGATCACTTATGTCCAGCTTGTGAAGATGGTAAAAGTACTCGTGCACATTTCCCTTCAAAAACAGAACACAATACAGATCACGTTCTTCAACTACTTCATATGGATTTGTTTGGCCCTATGCGTGTTCAAACGATAAACAGTAAATGCTACATTCTAGTAATTGTCGATGACTACTCCAGATGGACTTGGGTCAATTTTCTCCGAAGCAAAGATCAAGCTCCTTCAATGATCATCACCTTTCTCACAAAAAATCAAGTTCAGCTTCGTAATACGGTCAGAAAAGTTAGAACAGACAATGGAACTAAATTCAAAAATCAAACTCTTCGATCTTATTTTGAGAAAGTGGGTATTGAACATCAAACATCCATTGCAAGAAGTCCATAACAGAATGAGGTTGTCAAAAGACGCAACAGGACGTTAGTGGAAGCTGCAAGAACGATGCTAATCAATGCTTAATTACCAGATTACTTATGGGCAGAAGCTGTATCAACTACATGTTATACACAAAACTGTTGTATGATCACCAAACGGCATCACAAAACTCCTTATGAGATTTTTCACAACCGCAAACTGAATATTCAATACTTTCATGTATTTGGTGCTCTTTGCTATCCAAATAATGATCGTGATGATTTTGGAAAACTCAAAGCAAAGGCTGACATTAGTATCATCATTGGATATTGTGAGAACTCCAAAGGTTTTTGAATCTGGAATCGTCATACTAGAGAAATTCAGGAGACTGTTCATGCTAATTTCGATGATCTTACAGAAATGGCTTCTGAGCAAAACAGCTTAGGACCCGCAACCAACCATCTAAAGTTTCCAGATCAATCAGCTGCACCTCTTTCACTTAACCGTAAAGAATTGGAAACACTGTTTGCTCCATTGTTTGATGATTCTTTTGCATATCGTGCACCAGATATATCACCAATTTCCGCTGCACAACCTGATAATAATCCAATACCTGATACACCTGCTACTACAACAACAGTTGCTACAGATGCACCTCCAATTGAATCTTCATCAACAGCAGAACAAACCGCTTCCAACACTGACAATGCAGCTGAAGATCTTCAACAACAACCAGTACCCGAACCTGCAGATTATGACCCAAATGCGTTCTTTAATCCATTTGCACCGACTCCAACCGTTCCTCATATTGCAGAGTCATCCACACGTAATTTGGACCCGTCTAATCTGCATATGTTCTATCAACATCACCCTTCAACACATCATTGGACTAAAGAACACCCCTTAGTAAACATCATTGACAATCCCTCAGTTCCAGTTATGATAAGACGAAAACTCTACACCGATGCTGAAAACTGCATTTATGCACTCACAGTTTGTCAAGATGAACCCAAATACATTAAAGACGCACTAACATACGACAACTGGATTGAGTCAATGCAAGAAGAACTCGACCAATTCAAATGACTAGAAGTGTGGGAGTTAGTTGAAAGACCAGATGGGGTCTATGTCATCGGATTGAAATGGATTTGGAAAAACAAGTTAGATGCAGAAGGCACAGTAATTCGTAATAAATCGCGTCTAGTAGCTAAAGGATTCACTCAGCAAGAAGGAATTGATTTTGAAGATCCTTTGCTCCAGTTGCTAGGCTTGAGGCTGTCCGTATCTTTCTGGCATACGCTGCACACAAGAATATGGTTGTTTATCAAATGGATGTGAAAATGGCATTTTTGAACGGTCAATTACGTGAGGAAGTGTATGTTAGTCAACCAGAAGGATTCGTCGATCCAGAGCATCCCAATCATGTGTACAGACTCAAGAAGGCCCTTTATGGACTTAAACAAGCCCCAAGGGTATGGTACGATAAACTAACTGCTTTCTTGCTTGCCAATCATTTTACTAAAGGTTTAGTGGATCCAACTTTGTTTGATCAAAAACACGGGGAGGACATTTTAATTGTTCAAATCTATTTCGATGACATTATTTTTGCATCAACAAACAAAAAATATTCAAATGCTTTTGCAAGATTAATGAAACAAAATTTTGAAATGTCCATGATGGGTGAACTTACGTTCTTCTTAGGACTCCAAGTTCATCAATCACCCCGTGAAATTTTTCTAAATCAGTCCAAGTATGCTCTTGAGATTTTAAAGAAACATGGCATGACAAGTTGTGATACTTATAACACACCTATGTCTGCATCATCCCCAACGCTGGATGCTGATTTACATGGTACACCTGTTGACCCTACAAAATACCGTAGTATGATTGGGTCCCTCATGTATCTAACAGCCAGCAGACCAGATATCGTTTTTGTTGTATACCTATGCTCCCGTTATCAGTCACGACCAACTGAAAGACACCTCTCTGAGGTTAAAAGAATCCTTCGATACATAAAGGGAACCATCCATTTGGGGATCTGGTATCCGAAGGATTCTGGTTTTGAACTAATAGCCTTTTCAGATGCTGGTCATGCAGGATGTTTAGACACACACAAAAATACATATGGGGAGTGCTGTTTCTAGGAGACAAACTTGTATCTTGGCAGTCAAAGAAGCAGGATTGCACTTCTTTGTCATCTACAGAATCGGAATATGTAGCCATGTCAAGATGTTGTGCTCAAGTCATTTGGATGCAATCACAGCTGATGGACTACGGTTACATTTTCAATCAGATTCCCATGTACTGCGACTCCAAGAGTGCCATTGCCATCTCATGCAACACGGTTCAACATTCGAAGTCAAAACATATCGCACTTCGATATCATTTCATCAAAGAGCATGTTGAAAAGGGCACAATTGAATTATACTTTGTGGGTACTGAATACCAATTAGCGGACTTATTCACCAAAGCCCTGCCCCATGCAAGATTTGTGGAATTAGTTGACAAAATTGGTATGCGGTGTTTGACTCCAGATGATTTGCAAAACTTTATTAAACACAACTAAGAAAGTCAAACACCAAAACCTTTTTTGTAAATATCTTATTCAAAAACGCAAAAAGATTTTTCATTTTTCGTTTCTTTATTTAAAAAAAATGCAAGTACAAAATTTCCGTCAACACTTTGTTCTTTAAAACAAATTAACCATTCTTTCCGAACAAGTGTTGAGGGGGAGTATGAAATTCAAATTCTAAAATTTTCCTTAAAATTTGTACTTTCATATTTCCAAAAATATGTTGTTTTAAACATGTGTTGGTATTATTATTCCCGTGATACCCTCCTTGATCTTAAAATAATTTCTAAATATTCATAAGTCAAGGGGGTGTATTAAAAATGTTCTTGCAAAATTAATAACTAAGTGTTTTATTTTTGTGAGAATTGGACTAACTGTGCAAAATCTTATGTTAAAGGACCAAATGTGACAAGTTTGAAACTATAATTTTTTAACAAAAACAAAAATCACAATGCATTTACTACACCTGCACTTTGCATTTACTTTCACATTTACTCCTCACCAAACAACATCAACGACCCACATTCATTCTTCAAATCCGTTCAAGATTTCTCAAAACTGTGAGTGTTTATATAATCTTTAGACAATTATAAGAAATGGTTTTTGATTTCACAAAGATCCATCGTCTAAAATTTTCTAAATCGAATGAAATAGGTTAAGGGTTTAGTCGATTTGGGTATAACTAATTTTGAGTGTTTGAGTTTAAATTCTATGGTGGGTTTTGTTCCTAATCTAGTTATTAACATGTTTCTATAACCCAATCGTATCCAGAAACACGTATTGATGATTCTTTAAAATTAGGGTTTATACGTATAATTTGGGGGAAATCATTTGTGCATGTTTTGGTCTAATTGACTGGGTGGGATAGTGTTCTAATGTGTTGTATAACATGATTTGATCATCGAATCATACCCAGAAACATGTTTGAATCGATTTCGATGTTTAGGGTTTATGAAGAACACGTCCAGGTTCAAATCTTCTTGATTTATGGATAAAAACTGTTAAAATTCAGACCATTGAGTTTAGAATCATCACAGGAACCTAAGGGAATCATTCACATAAACATATAATCCACTAACTTGAATTTCGACAAGATTGAAATGAGGGTTCATCGAAATTGTAAATGGTTGTTCTCAAATCAGATAAACTGTTTTTGGATGTGTTTAAATGAGCATAAAGATCATATTGTAACTTGTGGTGTATTATAATTTGGACAGGAATCAAATTTCGATAAAGAATCAAAAAGAACAAAGTACGTCTACAGTGTTCATCGGAATTTCGTGTATAAGAAATTGTCGAAATTGCAAAATCCATCGGAATTGGAAATTGCATAAATTTGTCGCAATTGCACAAAATTTATCGAAATTCAAAATTTTCACCGCAATTGGACATGGTTTATCGCAATTAAAATCTTTCATCGAAATTGCACAAATTTCATCAAAATTCAAAATCCATCGGAATTGGATAACCTTGTCGGAATTGCTTCAAGTTTTCCGAAATTCAATTTTTTATCGCAATTGGACAAAGTTATCGCAATTCAAAAGGTTTACATCGCAATTGGACAAAACCTGCCGAAATTCAAAATTCATCGGAATTGGCCAAAATTTTCACAATTATATAAACCCGTCACAATTCATTAACATTGTCTCAATTGAGTTTAAGTATGTCGAAATTTGAATAAAGTCTAATGTTATCGAAATTGCATAAGTGCCATCACAATTGAATCTGTCACATAATGCATGTCATTTTGCAAAGTTAATAACCATTAAACATGCTAAATCAATTATGTAAGAAAGTGGACACATGAATGATCATAACTTTAACAATATCCTAACTTTCATGTATCCTGCATATTTGTGTCTTTGATTGATGTTTCAGAATTCACTAATGGCTGCTCAACAACCACTTCCTATGCTCACAAAAGAAAATACCTTTCCACAAGACTATGACGTGGAAATTGTCAAGAACAACGCACGTGTAAAATTTCACAAAATCAAGTGTGCTGAACCATCATGTCAAATAGCAATTGAAATTCTCAAACTACACAAATGTAGGAGCATGTTGGACAAGTCTGCATCCATTCCTAAGTTCTACATTCACCAGATGTGGCACACAATCAAGATTGGACATGGGAGAAGACTCATTCACCTGCACATTGGACAGAAAATAAGTCACTGTTGATGTCAACTATCTTCGTAAAATCTCACTTTTGCTGGAAGCTCCTGCACCAACCAAGAAATTTCATCCTACTCCATCAGAAGAAGTCGTTCTCAACTTCCTTTTGGAAATTGGTTATGATGTACAACTAAACAAGCCACTGAAATCATTCTCCAAAGTTGAAGCCAAGCTCATTCCCCAACCGTGTAGAACTATTTACTAAATCTTGGCTAGATCAATTTCCGGAAGAGACAACGGTCATGAAAATCCTCATCTTCCTCACTTACAAATATTCTGGGGAATAGTGAATCAGAAACAAATCGATTATGCTCAACTCATCTGGGATGACATAGTCTTTCGGATTTAGAGTCACTACTTAAAACCATTCACCAAAATCCCTTTTGTCAGATATACCAAGTTACTCATCTACCATCTTCTTGATGACAATGAAGACATTCCTCGATGTCTAGAAGACCCAGAGAAGCATTTATTTGCTATGGACAAAACAGTTAATCAAGTCTACATCCCGAAAGGAAGCACTCGCAAACAAGGGATGAGACTTCCTGACTCTCTTCTGACAGACAAGATCAAGAAAACACAAGCATACATTAAGTATGATAAAGCTTTCAAGGAAGGCTATGTCGGATTTAGCAAGTATGATAATGAACCTACTCCAGCAAAGACTCGAGTAAAAGGAGGTAGCAAGACAGGAAGCACATCCAGCACCTCAAAGCAAATAAAACAAGGTCCTCCTAAATACACCAAGGGGAGAGTACCTGTCAAAATTGCTAAGCCTGGGCCTGAAGATGAACAGATTATGGAAGAAGAGGAATCTGGTTCTAAAACAGAAACCGATGAAGAACCAATAATCTACAAAGAAGAAACTGCTACCAAAATTGCTCAGGACCAAAGTCTTGTATCACTTAAAGCTGATGAAGAGAGGATAAGGAAAAAAATTCTTGATGAACAGATGAAATTAGATGAAGAAATTGATAATGATTTTGGTGAAGATCAGACCCTCATCAATCCGATTAATCAACCTGGTGGGTCTGGAAGTGCAGGAGGAGTCACTCAACCTCGATTAGATCCAGTTAATCAACCCGGTAATGACGAGGAACGGGATGAAGAAGGAAATCTCATCATGAAGGAGGTCCATCAGGAAGACAAATTAAAGACTTTGACATGAATGATGATGGTAACACGAATAATATGATAATTGATGAGGAAGTAATAAGAAAATCCACTGAAGAATTGGAGTTGGAAAAGAAGGCAAAGGAGGAAGAAGAAATAAGGCTAAAACAAAAGGAGGAGGAAGAAAGGTTGGCTAGGAAAATTGCTGATGAAAAGGAAGCTGACAACTATATTCAAACACCTCCAACTACACCTCCACACTCTCCTCCAAAAGACATGGACACAAACATTAACAAGGATCCGTCTGTCATTCCTGAATCATCAACACATTCTTCACCACCACCAACACAAACAACATCAACAAGCAAATCCATCAAGAAACCCATCAATCCATTGGTTTCTCAAGCATCGATTAAGGTGAAAAAGGCCGTGAAGCTTGCAAGAATAAAGAAACATAACAAGATTCTTGACCAGATCAAAACATTAAAAATATGGTCACCGGTCTTGCTAGACAAGTGAACGAGCTCCAAAGCACAAAAGCTCGAGTTGATGAATTCCTTTCCGATGACATTCAGGATAAGATGTTTACTGCGATCAAGGGCAACACTGAAGAATACTTGAAAAAGTACTTGCCTAGAATCACATCAAAGAAAGTCAAAGAATATCTTGAACCAAACATCGAAGGTCTTCTCAAAGACATTGTTGCTACAGTTCCACTTGTCCTACAAACCAAACCATCAATGCCAAAGGAACCAACACTTGAAGAGCTTCAGATTCAATTGTTTGAAAGATTGACAAGTCTTACGTCACCAACTCCTAAACAAATTGCAATTTCTAATGCTATCCAGGCTAATATCTCAAAGGAGTCATACAAAGCTGATGCTGACAAAGGAAGACGACCAAGAGAAGATGAAGACCCTGACCCGAACTCACAAGCTAAGAAACCAAAGAATGTCGGCAGCTCTTCTTCTCAACATCAAGAACCTGTCAAACCATCAGCAACCACAACAACAGCCAACCAATCGCCAAAGGCTTCTGGCTCCTGGCCAACAGCAATGGAAAATCATTTTGAGTTAACTGAAGACGTACAATGAGTGTCAACAACAGCAAGATCAACCAGACTCTCCACCAAAGTCGAAAGCAAAAATGTCTAAGCAAGGAAAGAAGTCAATGGGCAAAAAGACAACGGTTGTCTCATGGCTTGACGAAGACACGACTGAAGGGAACGAATGGTTTGATAAACTCGTCAGTACTCAACCCTATGTCGACGACGACTCCATGATTGGTGGACGAACACTTGAGTTTACACAACAGCTCAAACGTGATCAACACATCAAGAAACTTACTAAAGGAGAACTTCGTAGCATAAAGAATGATGTGTTCAACTTGTTGAAAGATCGGTACTCAAGTACAGCTGAGCTTGAATATCACTTACAGAACATTGCACGAGCAATGTCTACTGATATGAGCTGGACGAATCCGGACGTGCAACTGATTGACTACAACGTGCAGCAAAGAGGACCATACACTACTGACTGGACAAAGCCATTGCCCGTTGTAGGAACTACAGATCATCCCGCTATTCCATACAGCTTTTTGTTCACCAACGATCTTGAACTTCTTGTACACGGCAACAAGTGTCAACCGATGTATGCAACGTCAATAACCTTGATTCCTGCTGCAAGTTATCCACAACCAGCCATCGAAGAAACAGCAACAAGACTATTCATTACTAACAGAGTACTGTACGATCAAGATGCGCATCTGGGAATATACCACTAGTATGAGAAAAGGAGAACCTGGTACAAAAGCAAACTTACGAAAAAGTCTCCAAATCCGGTGATGAGCGATCTCAAAATAGTTGGTGTGGTTAGCATTGAAGCAGAAAAGAAGTATGATTATACCTTTCAACATAAAACCAGGGTTAGAAGACAAGATCAGAAGATTTACTCATTCTCAGAAGCAGACTTCCCTGATTTGAAACTTAACGATATTGAAGATATGTATCTCATCAAAGTTCAAGGGAAGATGCATCATTTCTCAACTGATCTTACGTACGCATTCAACACTTCATTGCTCTACTACATCAGAAGAAAGATCATTCAGGAACGCGTTGAAGACTTGCAACTTGGGGTCGAGAGCCATCAAAGTAAGCTAAACTTAACCGCACCACTTCTACACATTCCAGAGATCAACAAAGAACCTCAGTATACCATGAAGAAAGACCCAACCTTTAGGTTTGTCTACAAAAGTGATCTATCCATCAACTGTTTCATGGGATACAAGGAGATTCATAAGTTCTGCGACCACACATTGAAGAAAGTTCGAGATGGATTGGTTATTCGGGTAAGAGATCGGGAATTATCCAAAACAACCAGGTGGACTGCTTCTCAATTGCGAGAAGTACGTCAATTCATCCAGAAGATTGAGAAGAGGCTGGTTCTTAGAGATCAGATACGGAGGTTGGAAAGTTATATTGGATGCAGACCATCATTTCCTATCAGAAACTTCTAAAGACCTGAACCAATATTCACGATCTTCAAAAATGTTGATTGATGTAAGATTTGGGTATTCTTATGATTATTTGCTTGTGAAACATTATGGCTTGTGCACACATTACAATGTACAACCCGTACTTTGTAATGAAAGGACCTTGAGGTACACTTCAGTGCCTCAATCCTAATATAAAGAGCGAAGGCTTGTTACTTTTGAGTAGAATTAATCAAAATTTTGATAAGTTTTTTCAAAATTTTGCTCAAAAGAACAAGTATTCCCTCTCATAATTATAACCTCAAAATGTTATTTCATTTGTTGAGAGGGAGTATTTGAAATATCTTTGTTCTAAAGGAAACGTTCTTGTTGGAATTCTTCCCACAAACCTCAAAAAGCATATTTTAATCTAACGTTTCTTCAAAAACAACATCAATATGCTATTTTTGAGGGGGAGAAAGACAAAATGTGATTATAATATGTGTGTGAAGTATGTAATCTCGCATAAGCTTGACTCAGATTTTACCCAAGAATTGACGAAACTTCAAATGTCAGAAATCAAAAGGACTTGTCCTGGACGGGTAATAATTTCAAGCTGGTCTAACCAATGATGTAAGCGTCTCTCGAATAGGACTTGTCTGAGTAGAGTGTACTGTTTCGAGAGATTTTCTTTGAATGTGACTAGGACGGGTAATAATTTCAAGCTAGTCTAACTAGTGATGTAAGCGTGTATCGAATCGGTCATGTTCACTGAAAATCAATCAATTCAAAAGTGCAAACTCCACCCGACATGTGCAAATTTATCTTAAAAAATTATGAGCACATGTGAAGGGGGAGTATTTCAGAAAAAGCAAAACTCTCAAGGTGTTAACAAAATATGTTTTATAATCATAAACACTTTGAGAGATTTTTCAAATGAATGGTTTACGGCAACATAGGATAGTCATGGCTTTATAAGGTGACTAAGGTTAGGAAATACGTCCTATGATCCGCCAGAACCGGAGGGATCTACCCATGGACAATACCAATAGTTTAGTACTAGAAGTCCTTAGGTATGATTGAAAAAAGGAGTAAAGAAATGAAAGGAGAAAGAAGGGGTTGAAGAATTAAAAAGAAAAGTAAATGAAATGGTGAAAAGAAATAGCCCTCCAAATGTTCAACCTTAGGGCAGAAACCGGGTTCAATTCATATGCTACTGGATGTTACTACGGTGATACCGGTATTGAAGACAAGCCATCATGGACCCAGTGACGCATTGCACTAAACCTTCTAGCCACTCAAGTATCTCTCAAAAGATACTTGTTTCATTTCTCATGGAGGACCCTGCTTAATCTATCGACCTTTAACTCCAAAATGTGTTGATATTGAAAAGGAGGTAATCTGCTCCATGCCTCCGAAAACTTAAATCAAATCACACTTAATCAAGTCTAGAGCCGCGAGATGCCTCAAAAGATCTCTTAGGAACACTTAATCATTTCTACATTTGCTATTCAACATTAAGAATACAAGTTGTAAATTTTAGAGTCCTACGCAGATCCTAGCAATATGCCATGAACATTTATGAGAGGATTTACATATGTAATTTTAGTGATTGAATGGAAATTGTTGCCAAGGTCAACATCAAACAGCCCTGACAGCAGGTCACTTCGGTAATCCCTTGTGGGTTACGCTTAGTGTTCACGGTGGTTTCAAATTGTCTACAGTCGTAGAGTGATACTTCAGTATACTTCAGCAGCTCACCCTGAATCATTGATATACTTCGGTATATCTTTGTAAGCCCTCTTGGGGATATCCGGTTCAGGAACAGCCTTTGTAAGGATTAGAGAGAGTTTTCACACTATACTGTTAATTATCTCGAAGTCCGAACATGTAAGTGCTGGAAACTTTATTGCTAACAGTTTTCATGCATGTACAAATGGAGAACCGAAGTTCCTGCTGAGACCATCACTACCACCATTATCATCAAATACATTCCATCTCCACATGCTCATACCTACATCAGAAATTCATTCAAAGTTCAAAGACAATTCTCATCAAAGATCGAAGCAAACGTTCAAAAGTCAAAGATCAAAGCTAAAGAATGAGAATCACTTGAAGTATAAAGATCAAAGTCAAAAGAAGTATGAGTATGGTGGAAAAGACGTAAAGACACCAGAGACTAAGACGTTGATGAAAGGCAGATCACAACATTATCACATCACAAAGAACATGAACAAAGAACAAAGATACTAGATACGTCAAAGCCAAAGAAGCAAAGAAGACGTCAAGCAATCTTTGATGACCAACCCTTAGTAGGAGATTATTGGGAACACGTTTAATTAATATCAAGTCTTGGTCATTCATTTATGTAATAGGTTTCTTAGAATAGGCCTTTATGTTTGTTACTTAAGGTTCGGCCCTATTAGAAGGCCCATGGGTCGTGAGCCTTGTTTTATTTTTGCACATGGGATGTTGCCCTAGCTATGTGCCTATATATACCCATGTAAGCATACACTTATTCTTGTTGGTTATTTCATATATGCAAGCAAACTTTTATTATTCTCTCTTATGAAGTGATCGACCATTCTATCTCTCTTTCTCTCATCTCTATCTTTCTTATACTTGTGTTTATCTCATTAGAGTGACCTAACACATTTCTTTATAAATACAAAAATAATTTGTCTAATTTATTTTTGTAAAAATGTTTTGTCACATTTATAAAAAATGTGAGGTTTAAAGACAAAAATATTTTCTTTGATCACTTAACAAAGTTGGTATAGTGTTTGTTAATACCTGAAGTGATTCGGACTTGAGCCGTCGAGAGATGTTGATGTGTGCATGCATTGATGATTTGTATAAACAAGTAACTTGTGTACTTTACGTTATGTATTACAAGTTACGTGTTTGTCATCATTAAAACATGAAGACACCGTATAGATTAAATTTCGTAATGTTTGCACTAACAAATTCGTCAAACTTAGCATAGAGTTTTTCCTCAATAATTGTTCCTTCGATGGAATGAAGAATTTCAATTCCTTCGTTAAGCAAAATGTCGAAATCTTCTTCAAGAATTTCGTCAATCACATCAATACTGAAACAAGTGTCATCATTAGAGTAAGAATGTTTCATGGCTGAATCGATTGAAAAGGATATTCTATCCTCACCAACTCCGAGATTAAGTTTCCTTTGTTTGACACGAATTACTGCATCAGCGGTGTGCAAAAATGGTCATCCTAAAATAAGAGGAACCTTCTGTCTTCCTCCATTTCTAAGATAACAAAATCTACCGGGAAGGTAAACTTACCGACTTCAACTAGCATATTTTCAGCTCTCCCAACAGGATATTGAAAAGATCGGTCTGCTAATCGAACGCTCATTTTGGTAGGTTTAAGAGTTTCAAGAGATAGTTTGGCATAAAGAGAATATGGCATAAGGTTTACACTTGCGCCAAGATCGGCCAAGGCGTTACAAGAGAATGTTTTGCCAAAATTACAAGGAATCAGGAAACTTCCTGGGTCTCCTAGTTTTGGTGGAACTTTATTTTGGATTATCGTCGAAGATTCATCGCTTAGAAAAGCTGCTAAAATTTGTTTTAATTTATGATTATTACTTACCAGTTCTTTTATAAATTTGCCGTAATTTGGCATTCCTGCTATTACATCGATAAGTGGAACATTGATTCGAACAACACGAATCATGTCTAGGAACTTTCCGTATTGAGCTTGCATTTTCCCTTTTCTGAGACGTTGAGGATATGGAATTTTGGGTTTGTATGGTTTGAGAACAGGTTTTTTGGGTATTACTTTCGTTTTGAGTTTCTTTTGAGGAGTTGGTTCATCTTCCTCATCACTGTCTAGTTCAACAGCCTGTTGTGTTTGAATAGGATTAGGTGGTAGTTCATATGAAGTACCATTTCTAGTGGTTATAGAATTCACATGCTCGTTACGAGCTTGAGGTGGTTAATAAGGTTTAGAGGTACCACCCCTTGGGTTGGGTTGAGTATTGCTAGGAAGTGATCCAGGAGATCGACCAGATTGTTTTTCATCTAATCTGTCAAAATTTTCTTCTAGATTCTGGATAGAAGCTTGGTGATTTCTGGTTGTCGATTCTAGTTTTTCTTTGAGATCTGTGAATGTATGTTTAACGAATGTGTTCGTAGAATGTTGGGACTTTATGAATTCGCTGAGTTATTTTGAAGATCTGGTTTTTCGTCAGAATACGATGTTTGAGGTTGATCTCGGTTATATTCTGCTCTTTCACCAGTATGTCATTTATCTCGATCTCGATCGCGATTATGATAGTCATCGTAAAAATGAGTGCGTCAAAATGATTGCATAAACTTGGCTTCTTCTTCACGAGTCATGGGAATATCATCATCATTGCAATTTGCGGTTGAATGATTTCCACCACAATTGTTGCATCCAATACATTTTTCTTTCATTTCTTTGTACTGAGCATCCATTTTAAGAGTCATGGCATCCATACGAGCCATAATTTTTTCAGTATCAGAATTACTGCTACCTTCATCGGCGAAAGCAACAGTTTTGCAAAGAGAGGTTTTAGATTTTTGATTTTTAGCCCAATCATGTTTGATTAAGACTTTGTCTTTGAGTAGTTGATAAGCTTGATTTGGGGTTTTGTATAAGAATATTCCTCCTGCTGCAGCATTCAAGGCTTCTTGTGTGCTTTCGTCAAGTCCATGTTAAAAGATTTTGATTATGTTTCCTTTACTTAGACCGTGTCCATGACAATTCCTGAGCATTTCTTTCATTCGAAGCCATGCTTCGGTTAAGGTTTCTCGATCTTGCTGAGAAAAAGCAAGGATTTCTCTGAGAAGTCGATCGAATAATGCTGGAGGGAAAAATCGGCTTATGAAAGCGGTACGAAGTTCATCCCATGTTGCTATGGTTCCTTCGTCAAGTTCATCTAACCAGGTTTTTGCTTCCCCGGTCAGGGATAATGGAAACATCATGAGTCAGATGGCTTCATTTTTAGTTTCTCCATATCTGAACATTTCACAAATTCCAAGGAATTCATGAATGTGTTTATGAGGATCGGTTTTGTTTCTCCCGTCGAATTGATTACCTTTAACAAGAGTCAAATGATTGCCTTTGATGGCGAACTCATTGGCGATGTCAGGCAAAGTGATTTCAGGACCAAGAGAAGGAGCAACGGTTCGCTCATTTGCCCACATGGGTTCATTATCGGCACCATCCATCGGATCGTAAAGTTCGATGATTTTTATGAAGAATCGATAAAGAGAAATATCGTCAACAGCTGGGACAATTTCTTTTGGTGTTTCAGGTCTTAAATCTTTTTGTGAGAATGAAACTCTTTTGTTAAGTCTACGTCTTCGATTAATGGTTCGTTTGGGTTCGGATAAAGGACTAGCAAGCTCTGCGTTGGAGGATCGTGTGACCATCCAATACTGGACTGCTAGAGGTAATGGTTATGGGAAAAAACCAAAATTCAATTCGGTTGAACTAAATTTTCGTTTCTGAGGTAATAAGTGCGGCGTACTTATTATAAGTATGGCGTACTTCTGGGAATTTCCAGTTTCTAAAAAGAGTTTGTTTTGTTGGAGCTATCCTCTAGGTTACGTTGCAAGCTGATTTGGTGGTTTGAGTAAGTTTTGAATGAAGTTGCAACACTTCCAGGAAAAGGTGTCACGTTTTCCAGAACTGCGGCGTACTTTAGGAAAAGTGCGCCTAGATCGTGCTAGAAGAGCGGCGGAGTTTGTGAAAAAGCGGCGGAGTTGTTGAGTCAGAGCAATAATACTCAGTAGTTTAACACATAATACTATATTAATGCAATCCAAATTTACTTAAGATGATTAAAATGTGATAATAGAACAGGTAATAGTCCCCGGCAGTGGCGCCAAAAACTTTGATGTGTCTCGAAAGCTTTAAATTTATTTAACTAGTTCTACCGATTTCTTTTAATTCAAAACACACGGGTAAAAGTATAACCCTCGTTTATAGTAAGGAGTTTTGGTAAGACCAGGTAGTTCCACAAGGACTGAGATTATTCTATATATCGATTAACTACTTAGGATGATTTAGAAAACGTTTATGCAAGAACTAAATGAGATTCAAATATGGGACAAATATGATTACTTGGATAGTTACTATAACTCAGTGAATGACTAATGATAATGATCTCAATGATGAAGCAGGTTCAACCAACGATTAGTTATTCTCGTCAAAATAACGTGTTCACAGATTAACAATTTTGATTCAAGATTTATGCCTGCTAGTACTTGAACGTGTGGGTAACAAGCTCAAGGACTAATTGCAATACTATAAACTCTATTGTTTATAACTTAACAAGAGCGGATTTCTCCAACCAATTGATCAATTGGTTCTTTCGACCTATTCCAATTGACAAGTATAATCAAAAGTGATAAACAATGGATAAAGAGTTTCAACCACAGCAAGGTCACAACATAAACAAGAAATCAAATGAGATCATATCATAACCAATTCACTTTATTATATTAACATATCCAAGCAACCATAAGGAGTTTAGCCTAACATGGCTTGAGTAATCATGCTTACAGTGATTGATTCATTTGTAAAGAGAGACATACTTCCTAAATTGACTACAATGATTGAGCTACCGTCACTAGCGATCACTATAACAATACCAAGGTAGTACTTCAACGTATCTAAAACTTGCTTCACTTGCCCACCCCAATTGATGCAATTCGAATGAGAATGAGTTAACAGAGCTTTGGTAATACTTGGAATGAGAGTTGTTTCAAATGAGACGGATTGAGGCTCTATTTATAGGCTAACTATGACTGATAATCTTCTGAAGTATGTTGCACTTGCAATAAGATCGGCGGGCTTCACTTGCGATACCGGCGGACTTGGCTACTAACACCGGCGGGCTTCAATACTTTTCTTGGCGCCAAAGGGACATTAATTGAACTGAAGACCGCTGCACTTTATTCTTGAGATCGCCGTACTTTATGATGTTGACTTAGATTTTATAAGAGTAATTACGCCTCCCGTAACCTGCGTACTTTGGAGGAAGGTCGACGTACTTTTAGCTCTCACCAGGCTTTTCTTTACTCTAGCATAGACTTGACATAGATGCTTACAATTTATCTTTTTTTTTAAGGTTCTTTGTCGATTGAACCTGAAATGTATTTTCATGCAATTAAGTATCAAAAGTTCATAGAATCTATTATGAAACTAACAAATAATGTTATATAAAATATGTATAATTCAAGCGTCATCAAGTCTAAATATACCAAGTCCGTTAAAAGTTCAAATATGTCCAATTTTAAATCTGATATGGCCAATATATTGTATCCGATATAAGTCCATTACTTGTCCAAGTAACCAAGTCACAATCCCATGTTTAGTCCAAATGTGTACAATCCAAATCGATCCCATAGTCCAAAATATATCCGAAACGTACCAAAGATCACCAAGTCAAAACAATTAAGAGACGCTAGTTCGATAATTCAATAACCGTATAATACAAGTTTTAAAATTATAACACATTATTATACTAAATCTAATTTAGACAAGCAAATCCAAACTGAATTTTAAATCATGTTTATTGGGCTTTGGCCCAACACAGAATCAAACCAACTCACCCTAGTTGCAATGGGCTTCGGCCCAGTCTTATAACCAAACGCACCCTTAAAGGCTGGTAACACAAATGCACCCTTGGGTGGTGACTGACTCGAGACAAAACGCAGAAATTGGGTGTTGTCGTTAGCACCAAAAACAGGACCAACACGTGTTGTTGTTGTGAACTAGAACCGAAACAAAAACAACCCTTATGTGGGTTTCCCAATTACCGCAGCACAACCAAACACATCAAAACAAATTTATCACAACTCAAGTTACAAAATCACATGAAGACACCCCTTTGGGTTTACCTGTTAACCGAGAACCACACAAATGACACTTCAACAAAATAAACGCATTTAGTCATAACCAAAGTAAGCAAATCCATTTCCAAAGATCAATGTCAACAAAACCAAATCCACACCGAGACCAAACTCAACTAAATCAGCACTTTTAAAACAAATTCATGATGAAGGGTCACGAACTGAAACCCTAAACGGGTTTTAAATCCGACCCGTTAACAACATAACACCACAAACAAATTAGACAGTCTATCAAATGAGCAAATCAATACCACAAGAGCTTATTCAAAAACGTTTTTGATCCATTATTAATCCACGAAAAGAAATAAAACAAAACTCATTTGAAGTCAGTTTAAATAAAAAGGAGAGAAAATGAAATAGATTTTTGAGTCGACTTGCTCACAATGATGAGAGAGAAAGAAAGAGATGAGGAAGTGGTTGTGGTAACTCGCAAACCAAAACAACAACAAAACCCAAAATACGTTAACCAGTCCTAAATAATAACCACAAAGCTATAACCTTCTTGTTCCTTCTCGTCTTGGTGGCGGCGGCGATGGCCGTGGTGAAGTGGTTGGCGATGATGAGAGGGAGGGAGATGTGAGATGATGAGTGATGGTAGCTGTGTTATAAGGTGGTGATGAGACATGGTGATGATGGCCGAAATAGACAGCGGCTATGGGTGGGTGGCCGGATGGTGGTGGCTGGCTAGAGAGAAGGAGGAGGGTGAGGAGAGTATTAGGGTTAGGGTTTGATAAATAAAAAAATGTTATAAATTTCTTATTTATAGTCCAAAAAGTTACTAAAACGAAATGAAAAGTTATTGAAAGATGGAGGGTGGGCGGTGTAAATATATACTAGGGACCAATCTTGAAATTTTTGTAAACTTTTGTGTTTTGAGGTTCGGGACCCATTTAGGCTTCATAACGATTAACTTAAGACACGAAAATGACGCTATTGCGTTCAAAATAATTTTTCCACGAAAAATGAGTATTTACACGACTAGTACCTCACAATTATTATAACTCACACATTAAAACGTTTATTAGGTTCACGGTTGTGCCGGTACGTGTTGTGTGGGGTTTTCACGTTTCACGAGATAACCTCTCGTTTTCAAATCAAATGAGTTCGGAAAAACTCGAAAATGGAATATAAGTAATAATAAACGTAATTATTATTAAAATAGGTTCCGAAAATTACCGTTTGTCATAAATAGTTTCAAGTTTTAGAAACAAGTTTTGCCCTGAAAATGCCAGTTGCTACACTCTTCACTTGTTCTTTCATCAACTTCATCATCAGAATTTTCTTGGAAGTCCTGGACAACACAGTTAGAAAAGAAAGCAGTTGAAATGGGTGTAGTTATCAAGGCATTTTTGGTCCCAGGGTATCTCCTAGATATTAGATTGTCTTCATAGACAAATATACCATAGATGTCAGAGAGGTCAAGGGTCTGAATATGATTGATATTTCTTAACCCTTGTGAGAAGCTTAACCACTTATCAGGGAGGCTGTTGACAAGACCTACATTTATCTTATAGTTTAACACCATCATTGGTCCACTCATTGAGCGGGTATAGGTCTGAGAGTGACTTTCATAGTCTTTGGCTCTCAATGTATTATACTCAAGTTTCAGATCCATGATTTTGTTTTCCTTGGCATCTGAGGGGACCTTAAAGCTATGAACCAAGTCAGTCCATGTTTGGTTAGTTGTTTCATAGTTAATGACTGACAACATTACATCATCTGGTAGACATGATATAATGATGCTTTTAAGGTGTTGGTCTTGATTGACCACCCTCCTCTCATCAGTTGACCATTGGGCTTCAGGTTTGGGTAAACCTTCAGCGGTCTTGGCTATGTATGGACCATCCTTAATACATGTTATGTTGTAGGGTTCCATTCCTGTTAAAGTAGCAAAGCATGCGCTTTATACACTTAGTCAATTTTCCAACTTCAAGTCGGGGAGCAACAGCAGCATAGCCTCCTCCTTTTTTATTGACTAGTTGGGGTACATCAGTTTCAGCCATGGTAGGATCTTGATTTAAAAACGTTTTGAACGGTTTATAATGGTTGTTTTATAAATTAATCCACTCTGATACCACTTGTTGTTACCTTTTACAAGGTTTGCTTAACTAAAAAGCTAATCTAACCAAGTTCCATAATTAAGTAATGCATGAAAGACTGTTATTAAGAAATGATAGCTTCGAGTAAAGAAATAAAGGTGTTCAACGTTTAAATTCTTATTAGAAGTAAATCAAAGAATTTATACCTAACTGTTTGCGGAACAAAAATTTGGATTGAATGACAAGTATGGTATAATCTCCTCACTGAACTCAAAGTAAAACATAAGTTATAATTTGAGTAACAACTATGCTAACCTACTGAGTTCTAACTCAGGGACTTAGTTGTGTTTTTTAGGAGTAAAAGTGTTTGTGAATGTTTCAACATTAAATGCACAAACTTGTCAAACTTTTACTCCCACTTACAACTTTATTATATAGACTAAGAAATAGGTATTAACTGTTGGGTAAAGAATGCGTGTCCTATAATGAATGGACAAAGTACATTTGTACTTTGTCCTTATTACAATTGTCTATTCTAGGTAAAGGATAAACATACTTTCTGAAAAATAGTGTTGACAATTGTTTTGATATATACAATTCTTGGATATGTTGAACTTTGGTTGATAAGGAGTTGAACTTATCCTTTCAAACGTATCCCGCCTTTTCTTCAGTCACTTAGACATTTTTCTAAGTCTTAAGGTCTTCATTATGTTGAGGAGATTGATGGGGTTCAGTGAGCTTATTGTCATCACTCACTAAACCCATTACTTTCTTCTTTTGTTTAGGGACTTCATTCACTAAGTACCGCCGCACTAAATGGCGAGTCTTTTTTTTAGACTCAGGTAGAACATCTTGAAGGTAACTCACTGAATGACTATTCATTCAGTGACTTAATTATTTTTAAATGGTTATCTAATACTTAGGTTATCTTGAAGGTAACTCACTGAATTAGCCCAATAAAAACACGAAACACTTCAAGTAAACTTACTCAATTTCCTCATCTGTAAACCTTAACCACGTAAACATAACACATTTGTTAGTGCAAATATTATGATATTTAATCTAAACGGTCTCTTATGTTTTAATGATGACAAACATGTAACTTGTAATACATAACGTAAAATGTAAAAGTTACTCGGTTACACAAATCATCTAAGCATAAATTCAGCAACACTAAATACTGCCTTATGACGCCCCGCGGATCCATATTTATAACGGACGGATCCAAAAAATAAGGATCCGCAGATCCGCCGGACAGGCTATTATGGGCAGAAGTATTTTTCTATTGCATACTACTTAGTGAGCAAGAAAAGGGGACTTCCTATTACACAACACTTGATGAGCAAGCAAATGAAGCCTCTGATGAGTGTCTAAATACTCATCATTTCTGTCACATTTAGACTGCAAAAATATTTAAAAACATGCAGATATGCTTCAAAATACAGGAAATATCATTTGATTGTATTTTTATGTGTTGCAAGTGAAAAAGGATTGAAAACAGGTGAAAACGAACAAAGTTTGCATAATTGGCAGTTTCAGTCCCTGAACTTTCAAAAGTTGTCAAAATTAGTCCTTGGTTTTCAAAAATGGAAAATTATCTTTTATGGTCCTTGTACTATTCATCTATGGCAAGAATGACCGTTGGAAATAGTTTTGGATTTTGGCAGCATTGGTCCTTTGATTTTCATGAAATTACACAAATGGTCCCTAAAGTTTAAACCTTTAAACTTTAAACTACAAATACCGGATCAAACTTAAACCCTTAACCCATAAATAAAACCCAACCTAAAATAAACCCAAGCCCAATCATTTAACCCATAACCCGACCCACCTATTAGCTAAATATCGGGGTCAAACAACAAAACCAGGGTCAAACCTTATCCCTCCCAAAACTAACCCGCCAAATCCCAATACCAGGGTGGTTTTTCTTGCCACCTCCACCCCCCAGCTGGCTACTCTACATCACACCTCACCTCCTCCACCTTCACAACTAAACAAATTTCCTTAATTGCTCAAAAACCACTCCATGCCTGCTTTTAGACTTTTGGCGCCAAAAAGTGGAATTGAACGGCTGAGATGGATTTAACCCAATCCAATGGGTGGGAAATGATCAGAAGGAAGAGAAGATTCATTTGGAGTGTTATTTAAAGCAGAAGAAGCCACAGAATAAAGTTTGTCACTAGTCTTTAGACCGTTTCAGTAGTGTAGAATGTTTAATTACCTGTTTTAGTTTAAATTTCAGTTCAAGTTTGTAATTCAAGTTCTTGTATGCTCAGTTAAACATTAATTCATCAGAAGTGTTCGAATTCTTAATTTAAGTAAAATTTCAATTTCAAGTTAATTTATTGTGTTAGAGTTACTGTTGTGCAAAACCCTTTTAAGCTTCCATTCTGTTCAAATAAGCTTGTATGAGCTTATTTTAGCTTTAGAAAAAGTCCAATTTTTTTTAATTCAGTGTTAAGTCCAAATTTCCAACAAAGTCAACAAAAGTCAACAAAGGGTCAAATAAGCAATTTTTGAAGAATGAGCTGATGTGACAAGCTTATTTGGGTAATTTCTGGCTTATTGGATAAGCCTGGGTAGGTTTAGTTCTTTGGATCATCCTGGATCAGCAGTACAGTTGTGAGTTTCCATTCTCAATTTTCTAGTCATACTGCTTATTTGTATTCAGGTTACTTTTCTGCTTAATTGTTTGAGATTTCTGCTTCTTAGATCATAGATAGCTTGGATAATATTAGTATAGATTTGGTTATGGCTTAAATCAGTTAGCTTTAGTGTAAAATTGCAAATTAGTGTAATTAAGGGGTGTTTGGATTTAGGTCCTTTTCTGTGTTCAAGTTTTGTGAAGGTTTAAAAAAATAGTCAAACTAGGTCACTTTAGGTCTAATTAGGATAGTTTAGTCATAAAATACACAGCTTGTTTGTCTTAAAGTCAAAAATTCTTTCTTTGTCCATTTCTGCATACACAGCAGATTAATAACCTTGCATAATCAATCATATAGGTGTATTAGTTGTTAAAATAGCTTAATTAGGTTATATTCTAGCTTATAACATCAGTTTAAGTGATTTAGGGTAGATTAAAATTCATTTTAGTCAACATTTTGTCAAAATAGATAAAACTTAAAACGTCAAAACTTGCCCTGTGCACAGTTTTAATAGCATATTTCGTAAGCTTGCACAATCTTCAATTGTTAGCTTTAGCCTGTGTGATTTGTTGATTTAGAAAGCCCTTCTGGCTAGCTTGATTTGCATGCTTTCACTTTTCCTTGTACTGCTTATTTAACTGCTTATTTCTTGGCTTCTTTTAAGCTATTTTCCAAAAACCTCCCCTGTGCCAGGGGAGTTGGTGTTATCTGCTTGTTTTCATAAGCTCACACAGAGCTTATTAGTGGGACCCAGGGCTTGACCCTTGGCTTTTTGGAAAGCTCTCATAGCTGTCTCTTTAGTCCAGTGCTTATTTTCCACTTTGCAGCTTATTTAATAGGGCTGCTATCAGCTTTTTGTTTGTCCCATTTTGCTGAGTATACTGAGTCCTCAGTATACCCAAGCCTTTTTCATAAGCTCCTCAAAAGCTTGTTTGTGGGCCCCAGCCTATGAACCTTGGCTTTTTGGAAAGCTTACCAACCCAACTTGCTTACTCAGTGCTTAAATTGGCTTTTCAAGCTATTTTCATAAGCTAGATTTGCCCTTAGAAAAGTTTGCAGGGTTGTTTGGTTGACTGTGTAAAGTGAAAGTGCTTATTTGCTTATCCTAAGCTTATCAGTGCTAATCTTTGCACCAATTTGCTCATCTCCTATTCCTTTTGCTTATTTGTATCTTATTTCACTTCTGTTTCTTCTTTTAATCTTATTTGAGAGCTTATTGGAGCTTGAAATATCAAAGTTGACTCAAAAGCTCAACTGTTAAGCTCATAAGCTTCCAAACTGCTTATTTTTAAGTTTTAATAATATTGTCTTCATTTTGTAAAAAGAAAATCAGAAAATCAACAACATAAAAAAAAGTGATAGCTTCTATTTAAGCCATTTGGCTTATTTTGAGCTTTTTCATTAAGCACTTTTCATTTTTATATTTTTCCTAGCTTCCTGTACTTATTTAATATTTCTATAAAAAGTTTTAGATTTTTCTCAGATCATTTAGTATTTATTAGAATTTTTATTAGTTTAAAAAAGTATTTAAATAGTAATTAATTAATAATAATTAAATAAATAGTCAAATAAATATTTTTATTTTTCCTAAAATTTTCTTTTATCATTTGGATTCTAAAAATATAATTTTCACATCCGTGGGATTTATATTGGTCAGAATTCACGTTTTATTTTGTACGTTTACTTAATTTTTATTTAAACGTACGTTTTTAAGTTTTAAACGTTTCTAAGTCATTTACTTTCACGTAATCGTTCTTATAGCTTGTTTAAGTTATTTTCTTACATTTCTTTAGTGTAAAACACTCATAAACCCTTTCCTGTTCAATATTCACCCGATCACAGATTCGTTCTATTACAGAATTCACATCTCGCTAGGACATAACGACCCGGGGATACTCTGTGCTCCTTGGTAAATTGTATTGTGTCCTTAAGCTGTTTGACTCTTGTTGACCATTTACTTGGTCAATATTAGTTGACCGTTTGGGGCCGATCAAATTTTGGCGCCGCTGCCGGGGAGGTGTGCTGCGTAAAAACGAATTTGAAGTATCAGTGATTGTTGAATATACACCCATTGTATATTTACCATCTTTGTTCATATTTCCTTATTTTCATATAAAACCAAAATAATCATGAAGTTAATTCGTTTGACTAAACGATTACCAAAAACATTTTTATTCAAGTTTTCAACGAACACAAAAAACCCAAAAAAATATTCATCTTTGCCCTCTTACCCTTTTTGATTATTTATCCCTTTACCCTCTATCCATTTGATTCTAAAATTCTAATACCTTTCTTCTATGGCGTCTCTCTGGTATAAATGTTTTGATTGTAAAAGCCCATTGATTGACAGTCTTCGTTGTTCAAAGTGTGCGTGTGAGCGGTGTGGAAAGCATGCACCAAAGGATCGTGGATCTTGTTATTGGTGTGAATTATCCACTAAAAAGTCTCTCAAGGATTCTCAAAGTTCTTCCGACTACCCTTCACAGCCCAAGATACATGCTATTAATGGCAAACCGTCAAGAATTGATCCAGACCTTTCACGATTTACGGTTCAAAAATTATCAAACAAAAGTACTGAGCTTAAAGCGATGACTAAAAGGAACAACTTGCCTAATCTTCACGTTTATCAAGAACAAGAACCAGAGACCATAACGGAAGTGGTGGAAATTCCTAGCTCTCAGAGCACCCCACTTGTCCCACCTCCGGATTCTTTAAGATGTTTTTCGAGACTTGATAGTCATTCGGATTATCGTGTTGATTTTGTTGATTCTTTGAATGATCCAAACTCTTTCGATTATTCTCAAAACAATTTTAACCACCCTCCTTATAACTCATACGAGCAAGAACCGTACTATCAGACTTTCAATGATACATTATTCCAAGATACACCGAGTTTCTCTTGTGAATTTTGTGGAGGTCCTCACCAAGGCTTTGATTGTCAAAATAATCAAAATTTTGGTTATGACCAAATTCCATATTATTCACCGAATCAGTCACAGCAAATGTATTGTTGTGAGTACTGTGGTGGTCCACATTATGAATCCGATTGTCAAACGAGGACCCCGCTTGTCTATGAGCATGACCCTTGTGACAATTATGATCATTCTTGTCACGACCAACCTCCACAGTATCAAATGATTCAACCTCAGCCATCTCCTCTTGAAGAATCTATTGAAAATGTACTCCAAAAACTTCAAAATGTGATGGATACACTTAATGATTCGGCTGTTAAAAATGCCCAAGAAAATCCTCATGAGAAATTCATGGAAGAACTGTTAGCTGAAGAGCAGGCTGCTAAAATAAATTCCCAAGATGCCTTTGAAAAATCTGTTAGGGAAACAATTGCAAAAGAAAAAGCAGCCAAATCTAGCTCTCGATTCTGTTTCATTCCTGATGACAGTGATGATGAAGATATCTTTGATGATGATTCATCAAGTTCATCAGTTGAGACTCCTTCCATGAATTTTCAGGGAGAAAAGAGCATGATGGAACTACTAGCAGAAGAACAAATGGAATTTGTAAAATCCATGTGTGCTAGTCCTTCTCAACTCCCTCAGTCTGCTATTATCACACCCGAAGTTCCCACTAATTCTCTTATTATGGGGGACAAGCATCTTGACACTATTCCTGAAAAGGAATCGGACGAATTCATAAATTCTAGTGTTGAGAACCTTGTCCCAATCCCAAGTGAGTCACGGGGAATTTTTGATCAAATGTGTGATATCCCTCCTCCTCTTGATTTTTCAAAAGATCATATTGAGATGTTCTCCGATTCCACTAATGACGATTCTTTATCATGTGGAGACATCATTTATATGGAGGAATTTCCTTCTGAGCCAGTCAGCTTAGAAGAAGAGAATGATGAAGAAATTGACACTGAAATCAAAGATGAAGCTCTTCGAGCAACATTATTGAATGTCAGTCTTCTCATTTCTAAAATCGAGGCTTTCAAAGAAAAACACATTTCATCTCCTATCCCCATAAAGGATAGTGACATTTTTTCCGATGATTCTATTCCGGAAATGGAAGCCTTCTGTTTTGATCAGATGGGAGAGAAAATTAGTGGCAATAATTCTCCCCCCGATTATGAATCATTTACATTTGAGGAGTTCGCTGATGAACTCACTCACATCAAATCCGAATATGATTCATTCACCTTTGAGGAGTTCTTCAGTGAACTCACTCATATCATATCTCCGCCGGAGTATGATAACTTCTACTTTGATCATGACAAAGAAAATCTTTGTGTTCCGGAGGGAGATGTTCTCAATACTGAGAATTTAATTGATGTCAAAATCCCATCCCTCCCACCCTTGAATTTTCTTGATCAACTGAGCTTAACTAATGAGATTCATGAAATTATGAATTCTCCTGTTGAGGATGAAGAGTTAGTCATGATTGTTATCATGATTTTCTTCCTTTTCTTCACATATTCTGTCACTTCTCCTGTTCTTCACTCTTTAGGGAGTGAGGATACTATCTTTGACCCCGGCATTTTCATTTATCATTTGTGAGCCGGGTCTGTGTATATCTCATCGGAGTGGAACTTTCAAGTACTTCAGTGTTTATCCAAACATCTTGAACGAAAGTCCGATGGAGATTTTTTGTTCCACATGCTTCCCCATGAACCAATGAATGCGGGGTCGAGTCAAGCTAAGTGACTCGGTGAACAAAAACATTAGCACAACATGGGTTTTCACCCATGTCTCTGACTTCTTTCTCTTTTCTAACACCTAAGTGTGGGGGAGATGCCCCACATGTTGTATATATGTACATTTCAAGTCTAAAAAAAAATAAAAAATGTGTGTGTATATATAAAATAATGGCTATTAGTATTACCTTTTCACGTTCTAAAGTGTTGGTTTAACAACCGGTACTTTGAATATTGAGGGCAATATTCAGTTCTAAGTGTGGGGGGGAATTCTAGCGAATTTGATCATATGTACCATCTAGTACCCCCATTTTGGCCAAAATTAAATTTTTTTTTCTCACTTAGAACGCAATAAATGGTTATCAGTCCGCCATGTCTAACCCACATAAGGATTGGTTAATCCGAGAGCAAACGACTCTTGGTAAAGATGTCTCAAATCCTTTTATGGCTTACAATTTGCCAAAAATTGTATGGTATTCAACTCCCCATATCTTTATAAGTAAAGAGTTGACTAGCCCGCAAGGTTATGGCGTGTGGTAAAGGCATTGGAAAACCATAATTGGTAATCAGCTCACCAAGATAATAACTGTATTTTATCTAAGAGTTGGCTAGTCCAGAAGCAAACGGCTTTTGGTAAAGACAAATCAAATCCGTTGACAGCTGATGATTTGCTCAAAATCATTTGGTTATCATTGTACCAAAGTATCACATACTAAAACATTGGCTACTCCAGAAGTAATGGCTATCTGGTAAAGAGTAAAATCCATTAAATTTTCATAAAAGATTGCTAGGGACTAGCAATAGTTTAGTGTGGGGGATTGATGAGTGTCTAAATACTCATCATTTCTGTCACATTTAGACTGCAAAAACATTTAAAAACATGCAGATATGCTTCAAAATACAGGAAATATCATTTGATTGTGTTTTTATGTGTTGCAAGTGCAAAAGGATTGAAAACAGGTGAAAACGAACAAAGTTTGCATAATTGGCAGTTTCAGTCCCTGAACTTTCAAAAGTTGTCAAAATTAGTCCTTGGTTTTCAAAAATGGAAAATTATCTTTTATGGTCCTTGTACTATTCATCTATGGCAAGAATGACCCTTGGAAATAGTTTTGGATTTTGGCAGCATTGGTCCTTTGATTTTCATGAAATTACACAAATGGTCCCTAAAGTTTAAACCTTTAAACTTTAAACTACAAATACCGGATCAAACTTAAACCCTTAACCCATAAATAAAACCCAACCTAAAATAAACCCAAGCCCAATCATTTAACCCATGACCCGACCCACCTATTAGCTAAATATCGGGGTCAAACAACAAAACCAGGGTCAAACCTTATCCCTCCCAAAACTAACCCGCCAAATCCCAATACCAGGGTGGTTTTTCTTGCCACCTCCACCCCCCAGCTGGCTACTCTACATCACACCTCACCTCCTCCACCTTCACAACTAAACAAATTTCCTTAATTGCTCAAAAACCACTCCATGCCTGCTTTTAGACTTTTGGCGCCAAAAAGTGGAATTGAATGGTTGAGATGGATTTAACCCAATCCAATGGGTGGGAAATGATCAGAAGTAAGAGAAGATTCATTTGGAGTGTTATTTAAAGCAGAAGAAGCCACAGAATAAAGTTTGTCACTAGTTTTTAGACCGTTTCAGTAGTGTAGAATGTTTAATTACCTGTTTTAGTTTAAATTTCAGTTCAAGTTTGTAATTCAAGTTCTTGTATGCTCAGTTAAACTTTAATTCATCAGAAGTGTTCGAATTCTTAATTTAAGTAAAATTTCAATTTCAAGTTAATTTATTGTGTTAGAGTTACTGTTGTGCAAAACCCTTTTAAGCTTCCATTCTGTTCAAATAAGCTTGTATGAGCTTATTTTAACTTTAGAAAAAGTCCAATTTTTTTTAATTCAGTGTTAAGTCCAAATTTCCAACAAAGTCAACAAAAGTCAACAAAGGGTCAAATAAGCAGTTTTTGAAGAATAAGCTGATGTGATAAGCTTATTTGGGTAATTTCTGGCTTATTGGATAAGCCTGGGTAGGTTTAGTTCTTTGGATCATCCTGGATCAGCAGTACAGTTGTGAGTTTCCATTCTCAATTTTCTAGTCATACTGCTTATTTGTATTCAGGTTACTTTTCTGCTTAATTGTTTGAGATTTCTGCTTCTTAGATCATAGTTAGCTTGGATAATATTAGTATAGATTTGGTTATGGCTTAAATCAGTTAGCTTTAGTGTAAAATTGCAAATTAGTGTAATTAAGGGGTGTTTGGATTTAGGTCCTTTTCTGTGCTCAAGTTTTGTGAAGTTTTAAAAAAATAGTCAAACTAGGTCACTTTAGGTCTAATTAGGATAGTTTAGTCATAAAATACACAGCTTGTTTGTCTTAAAGTCAAAAATTCTTTCTTTGTCCATTTCTGCATACACAACAGATTAATAACCTTGCATAATCAATCATATAGGTGTATTAGTTGTTAAAATAGCTTAATTAGGTTATATTCTAGCTTATAAAATCAGTTTAAGTGATTTAGGGTAGATTAAAATTCATTTTAGTCAACATTTTGTCAAAATAGATAAAACTTAAAAAGTCAAAACTTGCCCTGTGCACAGTTTTAATAGCATATTTCATAAGCTTGCACAATCTTCAATTGTTAGCTTTAGCCTGTGTGATTTGTTGATTTAGAAAGCCCTTCTGGCTAGCTTGATTTGCATGCTTTCACTTTTCCTTGTACTTCTTATTTAACTGCTTATTTCTTGGCTTCTTTTAAGCTATTTTCCAAAACCTCCCCTGTGCCAGGGGAGTTGGTGTTATCTGCTTATTTTCATAAGCTCACACAGAGCTTATTAGTGGGACCCAGGGCTTGACCCTTGGCTTTTTGGAAAGCTCTCATAGCTGTCTCTTTAGTCCAGTGCTTATTTTCCACTTTGCAGCTTATTTAATAGGGCTGCTATCAGCTTTTTGTTTGTCCCATTTTGCTGAGTATACTGAGTCCTCAGTATACCCAAGCCTTTTTCATAAGCTCCTCAAAAGCTTGTTTGTGGGCCCCAGCCTATGAACCTTGGCTTTTTGGAAAGCTTACCAACCCAACTTGCTTACTCAGTGCTTAAATTGGCTTTTCAAGATATTTTCATAAGCTAGATTTGCCCTTAGAAAAGTTTGCAGGGTTGTTTGGTTGACTGTGTAAAGTGAAAGTGCTTATTTGCTTATCCTAAGCTTATCAGTGCTAATCTTTGCACCAATTTGCTCATCTCCTATTCCTTTTGCTTATTTGTATCTTATTTCACTTCTGTTTCTTCTTTTAATCTTATTTGAGAGCTTATTGGAGCTTGAAATATCAAAGTTGACTCAAAAGCTCAACTGTTAAGCTCATAAGCTTCCAAACTGCTTATTTTTAAGTTTTAATAATATTGTCTTCATTAAAGTTTGTTATTATCTGTATATAAATAGTTTTGTAAAAAGAAAATCAGAAAATCAACAACATAAAAAAAAAAAAGTGATAGCTTCTATTTAAGCCATTTGGCTTATTTTGAGCTTTTTCATTAAGCACTTTTCATTTTTATATTTTTCCTAGCTTCCTATACTTATTTAATATTTCTATAAAAAGTTTTAGATTTTTCTCATATCAATTAGTATTTATTAGAATTTTTATTAGTTTAAAAAAGTATTTAAATAGTAATTAATTAATAATAATTAAATAAATAGTCAAATAAATATTTTTATTTTTCCTAAAATTTTCTTTTATCATTTGGATTCTAAAAATATAATTTTCACATCCGTGGGATTTATATTGGTCAGAATTCATGTTTTATTTTGTACGTTTACGTAATTTTTATTTAAACGTATGTTTTTAAGTTTTAAACGTTTCTAAGTCATTTACTTTCACGTAATCGTTCTTATAGCTTGTTTAAGTTATTTTCTTACATTTCTTTAGTGTAAAACACTCATAAACCCTTTCCTGTTCAATATTCACCCGATAACAGATTCGTTCTATTACATAATTCACATCTCGCTGGGACATAACGACCCGGGGATACTCTGTGCTCCTTGGTAAATTGTATTGTGTCCTTAAGCTGTTTGACTCTTGTTGACCATTTACTTGGTCAATATTAGTTGACCGTTTGGGGCCGATCAGCCTCCTATTACACAACACTTGGTGAGCAAGCAAAGGGTACATCTTATTACACAAGACTTGGTGAGCAAGCAAAAAACCTTTCTCTCTAAGTAATCCTTGCCTATAAATATTAAGTTACTTCCAGCCTCCTTGGATGATGAAGAACCCACGACTCACACACCCATTCAAGACTACGTACTCCTTGATCATTCATCTAAGTCAGCTAGAGATGTCATCCTCCTCCACCACAAGCATACACATATGAAGATTCATCACAACAAGATTCGGGGCACTTGTGATCTTTGTTCATTAAAGGCTTTTTATGATGAGAAGTTTATTTAGATTAGGCATTTACATCCACAAGACATACATGTCTTGGATCATCATCATACATCACCTTGTATCACTATTATACCACAAACTAGAGGGTAGATGGTTTATGTGTTTAGTTCTTAAAAAACAATGGTATTTGGTTTACTGTGTTTAGGCCTTGAAACACATGGGTGAACGTTTTGTTATGTTGGGCCATAAATATTACGGGTTTGGTTGTACCCGAAGAAGAACTCGATACATAGCTTAGTATCGGTAAACATTGTAAGCGACGTTGTAAGGTTTTCTCCGCCGAGAAGGGAGCTTGTTGATCTAGTGAAGTAACTCTCGAGTTGGTTACTCGGGGAGTGGAGTAGGGCGAAGAGGAGCTTCATGACCGAACCACTATAAATCATCGGTGTCCGATTTGCATTTCCTTTTACTTATCGCCTTACCTTTACATTTGCACTTATCGCTTTCATTTATACTTGGATATTGTTTATGTTTGTGCTATGGCTTTGTGATGTGATTATGATTGTGTTGTTGTGATATGTTATCGTTATAGTCGTAGGTCTATCATTGCCACCTTTCATATTATGTCACACTTGATCGGTTGTTTGATACAAAAGATTTAAGTTTTTAATCGGAAATGTATTCACCCCCTCTACGTTTTCCACAATTGGTATCAGAGCCACGTCGCTCTAATTAAAAAAAAAATGGTTTTCAAAATGGAGTACGGTCCATGTATCAAATTACCTATGAAGCGGAACATAATATGAAAAGTATTTCTTTTCTTGTTTACTTATAAGTTTTGTTGTTAGATATAACTTGTTATACTAGCTTGAATACCTTCTTAAAATATAAGACGTATCCCAATCGAAGGGATCCATGTGTCGAAAGTGATTAAAAACATATTGTCCAAAAACCCACTTTTCACGGAACCGCGGGTCCGTATTTTACATTGACGAATCCGTAAAATACGGATCCGTGGGCTGCATTTTTCAGTTTTTAGCCAAACTTCAAAAATTCATATAAAATCAACCGTGCGTCGGATTTTAATGAAGTAAAAACCAATCTTGAATATTTTTAATGAACTTTTCAATAAAATTAGTTTCAAGACTCAATTCAAAAATAAAATTTTGGTCAAATTTGAAAATGGGGAGGAAATTAATTTGTAAATTAAAATCAAGCTAAGTATACATTGTTATATCCAATACACAAAATTATTCTTGTATGTTATGCTAAATGATTACTTGTTATTCATTGTATCTTAATCTTTTTTTAGTGCTTATTGCAACTTGTCGTCACACCTTTTTAGATCTAGAAAACTAAGCGTTAACTACGACTTGTCCACTATTGACTAGTTTTCTTAGTTTTGCATTAAGATAACTTATGCTAAATTTCTTGCACTAAGGTGTGAAATTGTTTTTGCATTGCATATAGGTATAGAGCACTCTATTTACAAATGTTACATCAGCATCTTGTAAATCATGTTTGGTGTGATAACTCACTTAGGATTGAGAACCAATTATATTTGTCAAATCTATTGAAAAACATTATATTACATAACTATCATCTTAATAATTCAAGTGTTAAAACATGTCATCACATAATACTCAACACTTTCATTTTGTCTAAACTACAACAAGGTTTCTAAATTATTTCACCCTCTTGCTTGACCATGGGTTGTCTAAACAAGAGAAGATTTCACACTAATACATTAGTATTTAAGTAAAATAAAATGTATTGTTGAACTTAGTTTGTGTTTGCATCTATCTAACACACATACATAATGTCTTGTTAAACATGTAGTATTTTACAAAAGATACTTATTGCACATAAAAATGGTTAGGACAATTTTCAATCACATGAAATGTCATAAACTATGCGTTTTATAAAAATAGTTTTTCTAAAATACATAGTTGTTAACAATCTTAAAATAAGCAAGTTAATGTGTCATTAAAAATGAACTCACATTTAAAAAAATACTCTTAGGATAAATGTAACACTTCTATAAATCTTTATTTGCTTTCTTTTAAAGTCAAGAAAGATTTCGGGTATATATCGATTCATTATTCAAATTATGTTTGATATCATTACCGAGTCTTATTGACATGTTTTGAGTTTGGACAAAAGATTGGGATCATTATTCGCCAAGACGAAAGATATTATCAAATCATAACTCAAATTTATGACCAAGGATATTACCTTGAATCTACATACTCAATCTCACTCGGTTGATATGAGAATAATGAAACCTTTTTAAAGAAAATAAGGATTTACACCGGATCACAACTCACACTTGTGTTGATGTTGTAATATCGAGTCTTACATGTCCATGGTTATGTGTTCCTAACATTAAACCAACAAGTATAAAAGACAAATAAAATTCACAATGAAGTAGTCTTGACAACTTGGATTTTTCATCCGAAACGTTCAAGTAATTTACCTTGCAATGCAATTGATAAAGCAGTCATGAACGAAAATCCAAAAACGAAAACATTTACAACATATGTAAACTTCTCACAACACCCAAAAGCTAACATCTCAGTTCAAATACAAAATAAAAGTTTCTAGTCAAATTTGTGGTTTTGCCGGATCCGCAGATCTACAAACAACGGATCCGTCCGTTATAAATATTGATCCGCGCCCTGTCAGAACAGTTTATTTTTTACTCTTTCAAACTGTTAGCTTATTCACAATTACTTCCGCCATTATTGTAGCATTTTCATAACATGATGTTTAGGAGAACATTATGTCTAAGAAAATATGTAATTCTCGTGTCAAAAGGATCACAAAGGATAACGTATATCCTATGCATCCTATTTTCTTTGTAACATAAATGGTTGTGTTACAAGAGAACACACTATTCATTGTTTACAAAATGTAGGATTCTAGAGTTGAAAAATAACCCTCTATAACATACGTCACATGCATAAACAAGTAAAATTAATTAATCATATCATACACTCAAATACTTGTCAACCAAACATGTATAGGAATGATAATGTAATTATCTTAAACAATCATACATGTCGAAAGATACAATGTGTCTTGTATCAATCATCCATCACAATCATACCTCACTGTGGAGTTTGAGATAACTCCATGGATCGTTTAGAGCACTAGGGATTAACAATAACAATGATAAGAACATACGCAGCGGAATAAACAAAACATCATTATTATTGATACAAGGTTTCTTCGTCATCATCTCTAACAACTACATACAAAATTCACAGCCCCAATACTACGTGATCAAGTGTAGTACGGTTACCTAATCTAACAAGGATCAATGATCCTTGAAGCGGAACAAAACACTAAACCCTAGGCGTCTACTTTAGAGGACTCACGCCTAAGAGATACACACACACGTTTCTTGTGTTATACATCTTGACACATACTAAAAGAAACGCCCTTAATCTCTTTATATAATAGAGATTAGGGCTACAAAGACTTCTAACATAATACATTTGAAGCCCTTGTAGTTTCATTCTTCATCATTTGAAGAATTCTTCCTTCGTCTTCATAAGTCCTTCATCTTTCATATGTTTTGTCTTATCAACTCAAATATACAACCCAACAATCTTCCCCTAGTTGATAATGACAAAACCCAAATAAGCACGAACTTCCCCTGAAGTTAATATATATGAAAGAAACAAACTTCTCCTTAATCCATGCTATACCACCAAGGATCTTCAAGTTGCAAAGCTTCAATGTATTACTTCTTCCCCTTTTTGTCATAATCCACTAGGAGACTCTAAGTAAATGCAACTTTGATCTTCACAACCACAAACCACTATCATACTTTCAATCCAGTCTTCCAATGTCTGGAATTACCCACCATAAGGATCACCAAAAACTTGCTAAAAATGAACTCAAGACAATAGAAACCTAAACCAGCAATATTAATAACGACTAGCTGTAACACCCCAACCCGACAAGGGTAAAGATGTCACAACGATGGTTCCATATCAGAACAAACACAAACATTTGACATTAATAATACAATAGAATTAAATGGTTACAAAGGAAATATGAAACTACAAGGTTACAATACAAAAGTTTCTAAGTCTAACTATAAGTTCTTCTAATACTCTTCCATAGCTAGTCGGGCCTTCTATATCCATGGTACTCTCCGCTCATACCCAGCTTCCAAACTAAAACCTGCCGCGGGAAAAAGAAACGCGGCTGAGCTACGAAAGCTCAGTGAACAGATATAACGATACAAAGCAGTAATAAGGGATGGTGAAATAATGAAATGGCACAAGGTGTAACAAGAGTAGAAAGGACAATGGAAAAGGTTATCAAGAAATGGTTACAATGGCTCAGTGTAAAGGAAACCATAACCCACCACCAGCCCAAGTCGAAACAGGTCAAGTCCAGTATCAAGTCATAGGGTAACATAAACAGTAATCCACCACGAGCCCAGAAACAGTACATATCATATCAAATCACATATCAGGGTGTATGGAGGGGTGACCTCAGCATACCAGGTACAGGGTGAGGGGATACCTCCAGGGGTTGGAGTCGCGGGCTCCCAGGATTGTGAAAGACGTGTATCGCACACACTCGTCAGTCACCAGATAATACAAGTAATACAAACAAATCAGGTCAGGTCTAGGATGCATCCATACGCCCCAGTAGGCCACAGGGTCTTCCTCTACGTAACAAGTATAAATCAGGTCAGGGACGGGACAGGTCATCACTCTCCTGCCCTAGAGTCATGCCACCGGTGCATCAATGACATGGACATGAAACCCTCATGCCTAGTGGGTGGCTCGTAGTCTCAAACTGTGGGTCAAGGTCAAGTATCAAGTCTCAGGTGTCAAGTATCAGGTATCAAGTGTCAGGTTTTATATCAAGTTTCATATCAGATTTCATATCAGGGTTCATATCAGGATTCAAGACAGGAGATCAATGCAGGGGTTCACTATCAGGAGGTCAATATCAGAAGGTCAAATACCAGAAGGTTCATGTCAATTTATTAAAAAGTAATCCTTTTAAAATGATTTTAAAATAAAGTGGTCTTTAAATCAGTTTTCATAATGAAAGTCTTTAAAAGCAATTTTCAAAACCTCTTCATATGTAATTTAGAAAAATAGTTATAAAATCCTATGAACCTTTAAGTATCCCAGGGTCCTAAATATTCAGGTTACCAGGTTATGAACAGGTCATGTCAAGTATCAAGGAAACATAACAGGGTTCAAAGCAAGGTTCAGAACAAATGATCAAGACAAGAGTTCAAAGCAAAGGTTCAAGTCAAGGTTCACAATACAAGGGAACATAGCAATGGCTTAGGGAATCTTAAACGAATCAAAATCAGAGTTCAAGAGAACGAAGGCACCTTATAAGAAGGGCAGAATATCTGTACCTTATTAGCAGAACACAAGAATAGAAATCTGACAAAGATCAAGTTACTCCTTCCTCGAACCTAACGGAGTAGAAGACAAGATCACAAATGATTTTTAGTTATCTTTCTATTTTAAGTAAGTTTCCATTTTTAGAAAGTTTCCTTATTTAGTAATACTAGTTATTAACGTTCCCGTTTATCAACTTAAGGTATTAAAGATGACCATATTATTAGTTTAGGGTTCACAAGGCTATTTACATAAAGTTAAGGTCATTATGGTAGATTTACAAACTTTAAGGTTTATTATGTAATTATGATAAGTTTAAGGACTATTATGCAATTATTATAAGATTTGGGTATAAAGTGTAATTATTATCAAGTTACAGGTTTTTACAAGTTAAGTCCTTTAGTATTAGAGAAATAACAATTTAAACCCTTTAGTTTTAGAAAATAACAAGTAACACCTTTTAATTTCCTTTTTAACCTTTTTATAATTTCTAACAGTTTTATATACGAAATTGTTAGGTTTTCTATAAATTGTAAACCATATAAGAACTCAGTAATAAAATTCCCAAAAATTCCCAGAGATGCTCAAATGTCTTTAGTGTTTTATCTAATTTTTCCAGATTTTATTAAGTAGCATAACTATGGATTAAAATTCACTTAAACCAACTCGTCCAGATTTCTGATTAATTTTACTATACGAAAAGTTATTAATTAGAAACCCTTTAATAAAGATTCATAAAAATCTAAAAAAATTCCAATAAGTAATAGACATCCTGAATATTACCCAGTTCAAAGGAAACCTCCTAATTCGACACGGTTTGGAAATTAAAATTCAAAAACCCGGACTGATTTTCCAGACATACAAATCCGATCAAACACATAATTTTCCAAAAATCAAAAGGTAACCTTCCAGGCCTCCAAAAATTACAAAATTAATTTTCCCAGGTAGCTATTTCATTGAATTTAGTTCTAGACTCTAGAAACACCAAAATATACATTTACATCATTTATTTACAGCCGGTTAAAGTCGAACAAAATTCCAGATTAGTAGCAGTTTTCACAGATTCATGTATAAACTTTGGGTTTTATCATTCTAATTCTTTAATTCTTAACACATAATGATTATGGATGAGTTATAACATGTTTAAGTCGATTATCACAGGTCTTAACATAATCAAATCGAATAATTTCATCACATATACTCCTGGTCCGATTCATACATAAAGATTTTAGGGTTTTGATTCATGATTTTATGTGACATTTTATGTGACCTTATATTGATTAGAACATGACAAGAACATGAACAAGGATTTAACAAGGCAAGTGATACAATACCCTCTAAGATCCCACGAATGACAAGAGTGACACGAGATCAAAAACACCACACGAACGTATTCCTTTTTCTCCTTCTCCTTTGGATCGAACAGCAGCAAGAACAAGAGGAAAACACATGTTTTGATTAATTTTTTATCATGAATTCGTATATTGAGATAGTATTACATGGTTACCTTAGAACAAGAATGAGATTGAGACTCCTTGGGTTGTGTTTGGATCGACACAGCAGCAGCACAAGAGGGAGAAAAAAAAAGAGCCGAATGTTTTTGATAGTTAGGGTTTTCTCCTTTTTTTTGTACGTATGATAGAATGGGGAGGATTAGGGTTCGGTTCTATCAAAAGAAAAGAGTAAGCCGAGTATTTTGATGGGCCACAATAGAGAATGAGTGGGTTTGATTTGGGCTAGGATCAAACAAGTTCAATATCTTCTTGTTTAGCAATTTGGGCCAAAAGATTGGAGATCACAAGTGCATAAAAAAAATAATTCTCCTAGTCTTTAGATGTAGGATTTTATTTATTCGTTACTTCTTATTTGCATAATGTAAGGTTTACATGTAACTTAAATACTTAGGTAACTTAAGGTTATGATCAACAAGGATTACTTATATATTATATAGATTCTTAAAAGTTCAAATTCGGAGGGTATTTTAGTCTTATCATGTTATGTTAAATTTTTGGGTTTTACAACTTCTTCCCCTCTAAAAGTAAAATTTTCGTCTTCGAAAATTGAAGTCGCTAAGTTAGACGAAGTCGCAGCGAGTCACAAAAGGTCGTCTCTAACATTCTCACGCTCGAAGAGGTTCTTCCAAAAAGAAAAGTTCATATGGAAATACGGACAAGATTTCAGATCAAATGAATTTTATCAACAGTAGAGGGCTCTACAAGAGTTCAAGATTTATAACTGAAATCAAACAGAATGCAAAACGAGAGTCTAAACTTGTCCAGGCATCTAATGAACAAGGGCAGAGTATACGAACAGGTAGGATGAACTTAAAGTCTCACTAATCACGGATAATCCAACGGAGATCAATTTCTATACTTCTTAGGTACTCCCCAAGATATCCTATGGCCACAATGAGGGCACGTTATATGGTGTAAGTATTATCACGTTAATAATACCAGCACCACATAAATATGCCTTCATGATGATCATACTTTATCTCAAGTCGTGAATAAGCATCTATCAACCACCTAACAGTCCATTCTACACCCTAGGGTTGGTCCAACTCGGTCATCACTAAAATTCAAAAATCAGGGATACAGATCGTACAAATAACGTAACGGAAATAATAAGCATCAAAGAAGTACGTCGTCCAAAGCGTCATGTTTCTCACAATACATCGAAGTTCTCATGACAAAACCATCATCCAACATACGTAGAAAGAACACCAAACGGAAATACTAACGGAGAACCCGAATCATTCGAAAGATCTTATCATCAGGTAATGGGAGCTTAAGTGTGTTAAGCAGAAGTGAACATGCCATCAATAACTTCGTCCTTCACGAAAGCAACTCATCCAACCACAAATGATCATTCCCAAAATTGTCCACTCGAATACATGATTTCAAAATCTCTTCCAAGTCCGAGTAGTCTGTCTATGCTTGTCCATCTGATCATACGATGAGAAGGGGTGATAAACTTGAGTCTGGTCCCTCAAGCCTTCGGCACTTCTTCTTGAGACTGTGATGGAGTAACGTGGATTTCTGGCACGATCTTTAAATCTCTTCATCATCCAGTCTGCTTCCGCTCTCAATTCATCTTAGTACAACCAAGATGAATAGGAAAGTGAGACTGCATGTCTTCATCAGCTCCAGGCTCACCATCTTGACTAGAATTTCTTCTTCTGCATCGCTAAGGTCTTCACTCTTCAGGGTAGCTGCCGTTGTTGTCAACTCCAGGTCCGGCAGGGAAAATAATAGTGATAGCCATGGTTTAATAATGGGTAATTGTAGTAGGGAGTTCAAAATTGTTTTAAACGCCAAAGGTGAGACATAGAAGGGTAGTTGTCAATATTGGAATGCTCAGTCAACCAACTTCTTATCAGAATAAAATCGAAGTTTAACTAACCAAGGAAAGACGGATCACGAATCAAATCTTTATCATTCAAAATTGAGGGGCAACATTCTTATACTCGTGGTTACAACCACAAGACTTCTCATGGACAGAGATGGGTGAAACGAAATCAAAATAGTGTCGGAAGATTCATAGACGTTTATCATAAGCAAAAAAGACAAATAACAAAATGTGTCAAGTATATCATCGTCAGGGAGATTCTCGAAATGCCCGAAGAGGTATCAAGACGATTAAAAAAAGAATCAGAGTTCGGAGTCGGAATCTTAAAACGAGGTTCAAATGGTGTTAGGAAAATCTTAGGCAACTTCCAATGATTCCAAGATTTAGTTGGGTTTCAGATCTTAGGTTGTGCAAATCATGAGCTTTCAATTTCCAAAGGTGGTATCAACAGGATCTAACAAAGCACGAATCAGAGTGATGCGGAAGCAATGATACTTAACCAAAAGCCTTATAGTCTACCCATTCCTCACTGGTCAGAACTTAAGTTCCTATAGGGAAATCCTAAAGCAAATTCTTACAGGTTATCTTATGAGAGTCTACAGTGAAAACCTAGTGGTCCAAACTTTACAGGTCAAGGGTAAATGTATTACGAGTCGCAGCCTGTCTCTGATACCATAATTGTAACACCCCAACCCGACAAGGGTAAAGATGTCACAACGATGGTTCCATATCAGAACAAACACAAGCATTTGACATTAATAATACAATAGAATTCAATGGTTACAAAGGAAATATGAAACTACAAGGTTACAATACAAAAGTTTCTAAGTCTAACTATAAGTTCTTCTAATACTCTTCCATAGCTAGTCGGGCCTTCTATATCCAAGGTACTCTTCGCTCATACCCAGCTTCCAAACTAAAACCTGCCGCGGGAAAAAGAAACGCGGCTGAGCTACGAAAGCTCAGTGAACAGATATAACGATACAAAGCAGTAATAAGGGATGGTGAAATAATGAAATGGCACAAGGTGTAACAAGAGTAGAAAGGACAATGGAAAAGGTTATCAAGAAATGGTTACAATGGCTCAGTGTAAAGGAAACCATAACCCACCACCAGCCCAAGTCGAAACAGGTCAAGTCCAGTATCAAGTCATAGGGTAACATAAACAGTAATCCACCACGAGCCCAGAAACAGTACATATCATATCAAATCACATATCAGGGTGTATGGAGGGGTGACCTCAGCATACCAGGTACAGGGTGAGGGGATACCACCAGGGGTTGGATTCGCGGGCTCCCAGGATTGTGAAAGACGTGTATCGCACACACTCGTCAGTCACCAGATAATACAAGTAATACAAACAAATCAGGTCAGGTCTAGGATGCATCCATACGCCCCAGTAGGCCACAGGGTCTTCCTCTACGTAACAAGTATAAATCAGGTCAGGGACGGGACAGGTCATCACTCTCCTGCCCTAGAGTCATGCCACCGGTGCATCAATGACATGGACATGAAACCCTCATGCCTAGTGGGTGGCTCGTAGTCTCAAACTGTGGGTCAAGGTCAAGTATCAAGTCTCAGGTGTCAAGTATCAGGTATCAAGTGTCAGGTTTTATATCAAGTTTCATATCAGATTTCATATCAGGGTTCATATCAGGATTCAAGACAGGAGATCAATGCAGGGGTTCACTATCAGGAGGTCAATATCAGAAGGTCAAATACCAGAAGGTTCATGTCAATTTATTAAAAAGTAATCCTTTTAAAATGATTTTAAAATAAAGTGGTCTTTAAATCAGTTTTCATAATGAAAGTCTTTAAAAGCAATTTTCAAAACCTCTTCATATGTAATTTAGAAAAATAGTTATAAAATCCTATGAACCTTTAAGTATCCCAGGGTCCTAAATATTCAGGTTACCAGGTTATGAACAGGTCATGTCAAGTATCAAGGAAACATAACAGGGTTCAAAGCAAGGTTCAGAACAAATGATCAAGACAAGAGTTCAAAGCAAAGGTTCAAGTCAAGGTTCACAATACAAGGGAACATAGCAATGGCTTAGGGAATCTTAAACGAATCAAAATCAGAGTTCAAGAGAACGAAGGCACCTTATAAGAAGGGCAGAATATCTGTACCTTATTAGCAGAACACAAGAATAGAAATCTGACAAAGATCAAGTTACTCCTTCCTCGAACCTAACGGAGTAGAAGACAAGATCACAAATGATTTTTAGTTATCTTTCTATTTTAAGTAAGTTTCCATTTTTAGAAAGTTTCCTTATTTAGTAATACTAGTTATTAACGTTCCCGTTTATCAACTTAAGGTATTAAAGATGACCATATTATTAGTTTAAGGTTCACAAGGCTATTTACATAAAGTTAAGGTCATTATGGTAGATTTACAAACTTTAAGGTTTATTATGTAATTATGATAAGTTTAAGGACTATTATGCAATTATTATAAGATTTGGGTATAAAGTGTAATTATTATCAAGTTACAGGTTTTTACAAGTTAAGTCCTTTAGTATTAGAGAAATAACAATTTAAACCCTTTAGTTTTAGAAAATAACAAGTAACACCTTTTAATTTCCTTTTTAACCTTTTTATAATTTCTAACAGTTTTATATACGAAATTGTTAGGTTTTCTATAAATTGTAAACCATATAAGAACTCAGTAATAAAATTCCCAAAAATTCCCAGAGATGCTCAAATGTCTTTAGTGTTTTATCTAATTTTTCCAGATTTTATTAAGTAGCATAACTATGGATTAAAATTCACTTAAACCAACTCGTCCAGATTTCTGATTAATTTTACTATACGAAAAGTTATTAATTAGAAACCCTTTAATAAAAATTCATAAAAATCTAAAAAAATTCCAATAAGTAATAGACATCCTGAATATTACCCAGTTCAAAGGAAACCTCCTAATTCGACACGGTTTGGAAATTAAAATTCAAAAACCCGGACTGATTTTCCAGACATACAAATCCGATCAAACACATAATTTTCCAAAAATCAAAAGGTAACCTTCCAGGCCTCCAAAAATTACAAAATTAATTTTCCCAGGTAGCTATTTCATTGAATTTAGTTCTAGACTCTAGAAACACCAAAATATACATTTACATCATTTATTTACAGCCGGTTTAAAGTCGAACAAAATTCCAGATTAGTAGCAGTTTTCACAGATTCATGTATAAACTTAGGGTTTTATCATTCTAATTCTTTAATTCTTAACACATAATGATTATGGATGAGTTATAACATGTTTAAGTCGATTATCACAGGTCTTAACATAATCAAATCGAATAATTTCATCACATATACTCCTGGTCCGATTCATACATAAAGATTTTAGGGTTTTGATTCATGATTTTATGTGACATTTTATGTGACCTTATATTGATTAGAACATGACAAGAACATGAACAAGGATTTAACAAGGCAAGTGATACAATACCCTCTAAGATCCCACGAATGACAAGAGTGACACGAGATCAAAAACACCACACGAACGTATTCCTTTTTCTCCTTCTCCTTTGGATCGAACAGCAGCAAGAACAAGAGGAAAACACATGTTTTGATTAATTTTTTATCATGAATTCGTATATTGAGATAGTATTACATGGTTACCTTAGAACAAGAACGAGATTGAGACTCCTTGGGTTGTGTTTGGATCGACACAGCAGCAGCACAAGAGGGAGAAAAAAAAAGAGCCGAATGTTTTTGATAGTTAAGGTTTTCTCCTTTTTTTTGTACGTATGATAGAATGGGGAGGATTAGGGTTCGGTTCTATCAAAAGAAAAGAGTAAGCCGAGTATTTTGATGGGCCACAATAGAGAATGAGTGGGTTTGATTTGGGCTAGGATCAAACAAGTTCAATATCTTCTTGTTTAGCAATTTGGGCCAAAAGATTGGAGATCACAAGTGCATAAAAAAAATAATTCTCCTAGTCTTTAGATGTAGGATTTTATTTATTCGTTACTTCTTATTTGCATAATGTAAGGTTTACATGTAACTTAAATACTTAGGTAACTTAAGGTTATGATCAACAAGGATTACTTATATATTATATAGATTCTTAAAAGTTCAAATTCGGAGGGTATTTTAGTCTTATCATGTTATGTTAAATTTTTGGGTTTTACAACTTCTTCCCCTCTAAAAGAAAAATTTTCGTCCTCGAAAATTGAAGTCGCTAAGTTAGACGAAGTCGCAGCGAGTCACAAAAGGTCGTCTCTAACATTCTCACGCTCGAAGAGGTTCTTCCAAAAAGAAAAGTTCATATGGAAATACGGACAAGATTTCAGATCAAATGAATTGTATCAACAGTAGAGGGCTCTACAAGAGTTCAAGATTTATAACTGAAATCAACAGAATGCAAAACGAGAGTCTAAACTTGTCCAGGCATCTAATGAACAAGGGCAGAGTATACGAACAGGTAGGATGAACTTAAAGTCTCACTAATCACGGATAATCCAACGGAGATCAATTTCTATACTTCTTAGGTACTCCCCAAGATATCCTATGGCCACAATGAGGGCACGTTATATGGTGTAAGTATTATCACGTTAATAATACCAGCACCACATAAATATGCCTTCATGATGATCATACTTTATCTCAAGTCGTGAATAAGCATCTATCAACCACCTAACAGTCCATTCTACACCCTAGGGTTGGTCCAACTCGGTCATCACTAAAATTCAAAAATCAGGGATACAGATCGTACAAATAACGTAACGGAAATAATAAGCATCAAAGAAGTACGTCGTCCAAAGCGTCATGTTTCTCACAATACATCGAAGTTCTCATGACAAAACCATCATCCAACATACGTAGAAAGAACACCAAACGGAAATACTAACGGAGAACCCGAATCATTCGAAAGATCTTATCATCAGGTAATGGGAGCTTAAGTGTGTTAAGCAGAAGTGAACATGCCATCAATAACTTCGTCCTTCACGAAAGCAACTCATCCAACCACAAATGATCATTCCCAAAATTGTCCACTCGAATACATGATTTCAAAATCTCTTCCAAGTCCGAGTAGTCTGTCTATGCTTGTCCATCTGATCATACGATGAGAAGGGGTGATAAAAATTGAGTCTGGTCCCTCAAGCCTTCGGCACTTCTTCTTGAGACTGTGATGGAGTAACGTGGATTTCTGGCACGATCTTTAAATCTCTTCATCATCCAGTCTGCTTCCGCTCTCAATTCATCTTAGTACAACCAAGATGAATAGGAAAGTGAGACTGCATGTCTTCATCAGCTCCAGGCTCACCATCTTGACTAGAATTTCTTCTTCTGCATCGCTAAGGTCTTCACTCTTCAGGGTAGCTGCCGTTGTTGTCAACTCCAGGTCCGGCAGGGAAAAATAATAGTGATAGCCATGGTTTAATAATGGGTAATTGTAGTAGGGAGTTCAAAATTGTTTTAAACGCCAAAGGTGAGACATAGAAGGGTAGTTGTCAATATTGGAATGCTCAGTCAACCAACTTCTTATCAGAATAAAATCGAAGTTTAACTAACCAAGGAAAGACGGATCACGAATCAAATCTTTATCATTCAAAATTGAGGGGCAACATTCTTATACTCGTGGTTACAACCACAAGACTTCTCATGGGGACAGAGATGGGTGAAACGAAATCAAATAGTGTCGGAAGATTCATAGACGTTTATCAAAGCAAAAGACAAATAACAAAATGTGTCAAGTATATCATCGTCAGGGAGATTCTCGAAATGCCCGAAGAGGTATCAAGACGATTAAAAAAAGAATCAGAGTTCGGAGTCGGAATCTTAAAACGAGGTTCAAATGGTGTTAGGAAAATTCTAGGCAATTTCCAATGATTCCAAGATTTAGTTGGGTTTCAGATCTTAGGTTGTGCAAATCATGAGCTTTCAATTTCCAAAGGTGGTATCAACAGGATCTAACAAAGCACGAATCAGAGTGATGCGGAAGCAATGATACTTAACCAAAAGCCTTATAGTCTACCCATTCCTCACTGGTCAGAACTTAAGTTCCTATAGGGAAATCCTAAAGCAAATTCTTACAGGTTATCTTATGAGAGTCTACAGTGAAAACCTAGTGGTCCAAACTTCACAGGTCAAGGGTAAATGTATTACGAGTCGCAGCCTGTCTCTGATACCATAATTGTAACACCCCAAACCGACAAGGGTAAAGATGTCACAACGATGGTTCCATATCAGAACAAACACAAGCATTTGACATTAATAATACAATAGAATTCAATGGTTACAAAGGAAATATGAAACTACAAGGTTACAATACAAAAGTTTCTAAGTCTAACTATAAGTTCTTCTAATACTCTTCCATAGCTAGTCGGGCCTTCTATATCCAAGGTACTCTCCGCTCATACCCAGCTTCCAAACTAAAACCTGCGCGGGAAAAAGAAACGCGGCTGAGCTACGAAAGCTCAGTGAACAGATATAACGATACAAAGCAGTAATAAGGGATGGTGAAATAATGAAATGGCACAAGGTGTAACAAGAGTAGAAAGGACAATGGAAAAGGTTATCAAGAAATGGTTACAATGGCTCAGTGTAAAGGAAACCATAACCCACCACCAGCCCAAGTCGAAACAGGTCAAGTCCAGTATCAAGTCATAGGGTAACATAAACAGTAATCCACCACGAGCCCAGAAACAGTACATATCATATCAAATCACATATCAGGGTGTATGGAGGGGTGACCTCAGCATACCAGGTACAGGGTGAGGGGATACCTCCAGGGGTTGGAGTCGCGGGCTCCCAGGATTGTGAAAGACGTGTATCGCACACACTCGTCAGTCACCAGATAATACAAGTAATACAAACAAATCAGGTCAGGTCTAGGATGCATCCATACGCCCTAGTAGGCCACAGGGTCTTCCTCTACGTAACAAGTATAAATCAGGTCAGGGACGGGACAGGTCATCACTCTCCTGCCCTAGAGTCATGCCACTGGTGCATCAATGACATGGACATGAAACCCTCATGCCTAGTGGATGGCTCATAGTCTCAAACTGTGGGTCAAGGTCAAGTATCAAGTCTCAGGTGTTAAGTATCAGGTATCAAGTGTCAGGTTTTATATCAAGTTTCATATCAGATTTCATATCAGGGTTCATATCAGGATTCAAGACAGGAGATCAATGCAGGGGTTCACTATCAGGAGGTCAATATCAGAAGGTCAAATACCAGAAGGTTCATGTCAATTTATTAAAAAGTAATCCTTTTAAAATGATTTTAAAATAAAGTGGTCTTTAAATCAGTTTTCATAATGAAAGTCTTTAAAAGCAATTTTCAAAACCTCCTCATATGTAATTTAGAAAAATAGTTATAAAATCCTATGAACCTTTAAGTATCCCAGGGTCCTAAATATTCAGGTTACCAGGTTATGAACAGGTCATGTCAAGTATCAAGGAAACATAACAGGGTTCAAAGCAAGGTTCAGAACAAATGATCAAGACAAGAGTTCAAAGCAAAGGTTCAAGTCAAGGTTCACAATACAAGGGAACATAGCAATGGCTTAGGGAATCTTAAACGAATCAAAATCAGAGTTCAAGAGAACGAAGGCACCTTATAAGAAGGGCAGAATATCTGTACCTTATTAGCATAACACAAGAATAGAAATCTGACAAAGATCAAGTTACTCCTTCCTCGAACCTAACGGAGTAGAAGACAAGATCACAAATGATTTTTAGTTATCTTTCTATTTTAAGTAAGTTTCCATTTTTAGAAAGTTTCCTTATTTAGTAATACTAGTTATTAACGTTCCCGTTTATCAACTTAAGGTATTAAAGATGACCATATTATTAGTTTAGGGTTCACAAGGCTATTTACATAAAGTTAAGGTCATTATGGTAGATTTACAAACTTTAAGGTTTATTATGTAATTATGATAAGTTTAAGGACTATTATGCAATTATTATAAGATTTGGGTATAAAGTGTAATTATTATCAAGTTACAGGTTTTTACAAGTTAAGTCCTTTAGTATTAGAGAAATAACAATTTAAACCCTTTAGTTTTAGAAAATAACAAGTAACACCTTTTAATTTCCTTTTTAACCTTTTTATAATTTCTAACAGTTTTATATACGAAATTGTTAGGTTTTCTATAAATTGTAAACCATATAAGAACTCAGTAATAAAATTCCCAAAAATTCCCAGAGATGCTCAAATGTCTTTAGTGTTTTATCTAATTTTTCCAGATTTTATTAAGTAGCATAACTATGGATTAAAATTCACTTAAACCAACTCGTCCAGATTTCTGATTAATTTTACTATACGAAAAGTTATTAATTAGAAACCCTTTAATAAAAATTCATAAAAATCTACAAAAATTCCAATAAGTAATAGACATCCTGAAGATTACCCAGTTCAAAGGACACCTCCTAATTCAACACGGTTTGGAAATTAAAATTCAAAAACCCGGACTGATTTTCCAGACATACAAATCCGATCAAACACATAATTTTCCAAAAATCAAAAGGTAACCTTCTAGGCCTCCAAAAATTACAAAATTAATTTTCCCAGGTAGCTATTTCATTGAATTTAGTTCTAGACTCTATAAACACCAAAATATACGTTTACATCATTTATTTACAGCCGGTTAAAGTCGAACAAAATTCCAGATCAGTAGCAGTTTTCACAGATTCATGTATAAACTTAGGGTTTTATCATTCTAATTCTTTAATTCTTAACACATAATGATTATGGATGAGTTATAACATGTTTAAGTTGATTATCACAGGTCTTAACATAATCAAATCGAATAATTTCATCACATATACTCCTGGTCCGATTCATACATAAAGATTTTAGGGTTTTGATTCATGATTTTATGTGACATTTTATGTGACCTTATATTGATTAGAACATGACAAGAACATGAACAAGGATTTAACAAGGCAAGTGATACAATACCCTCTAAGATCCCACGAATGACAAGAGTGACACGAGATCAAAAACACCACACGAACGTATTCCTTTTTCTCCTTCTCCTTTGGATCGAACAGCAGCAAGAACAAGAGGAAAACACATGTTTTGATTAATTTTTGATCATGAATTCGTATATTGAGATAGTATTACATGGTTACCTTAGAACAAGAACGAGATTGAGACTCCTTGGGTTGTGTTTGGATCGACACAGCAGCAGCACAAGAGGGAGAAAAAAAAAGAGCCGAATGTTTTTGATAGTTAGGGTTTTCTCCTTTTTTTTGTACGTATGATAGAATGGGGAGGATTAGGGTTCGGTTCTATCAAAAGAAAAGAGTAAGCCGAGTATTTTGATGGGCCACAATAGAGAATGAGTGGGTTTGATTTGGGCTAGGATCAAACAAGTTCAATATCTTCTTATTTAGCAATTTGGGCCGAAAGATTGGAGATCACAAGTGCATAAAAAAAAATTCGCCTAGTCTTTAGATGTAGGATTTTATTTATTCGTTACTTCTTATTTGCATAATGTAAGGTTTACATGTAACTTAAATACTTAGGTAACTTAAGGTTATGATCAACAAGGATTACTTATATATTTTATAGATTCTTAAAAGTTCAAATTCGGAGGGTATTTTAGTCTTATCATGTTATGTTAAATTTTTGGGTTTTACAATATTAATAACGACTAGCAGTAGTAAAAACCTTCCCCTCGAATGATGCATGTAATAACCATAAGAACTTTTCAAATAACTAACTACCATAGCAAAAAACACCATGTAGTACCATCCATGAACGAGTACCAAATAGCTTACTAAAAATGACTACAATAGTATTTTTGACCAAGCAGTAGGAACAATGAAGAATAGTTCTTTGGTTGAGCAGTAGAAACCATGTAGAAAGTAGAAATCTTCCCCTTAAAATTAACATGATAACTACTTGAACAATCAGCAAAGTCCAAATAACAAGTGTAACAACATCTGATATCTTGAACTTTGAAATCAAACAAACTTCTGTGTGTGTTGTTATCCAACCGAGAACCAAAATCAAAACTTCTTCTGTGTGTGTAATATCCATTCGAGAACCAAAAATCTTTTCTGTCAGACATCGGGTAACACTAACAGTATTAACTACTTGCAATAGCAGTACAAACTCGTTAAAACAGTACTAACATAATCAATCAAGCAGTATTAAGTTTCCTGAGCCAACAGTATTAATGAAACCCGCTAGCAGTACTAATCATCAAATGCAGCAGTACTAAAAAGCGTGTAGTAGTACTAACCAAATCGAGCAGTACTAACCTTCGAACTTTAACTAGCAGTACTAAGATTAAACCAACAGTACTAATCATTCAATAAGCAGTAGTAACGTGATAGCAGTATTAACTGAAAACTTGCAGCAGTACAAAGTGACTTCGAGCAGTACTAAAATTTTTAAGTAGCAGTACTAACTTTTCATTTGTAGTATAAACATGAAGCCAGTAGTACAAATGTTTACCTTATAACTCAGCAGTATAAACATTCCTTTGGCAGTTGTAATTTGTGAGAGCAGTATTAAAAACTCACAAGCAGTATTAACAATAGTCCAACCATCATGAAACCTTGTCACATCATGTAGCAAATTAGGGTTTCATTAAACCATAACAGATTCAATCATAACCACCTCAAATCAGAATCACATCGTGTTGCTTCATTGTACCACCACTTTTATCTAAACCTGTTGCACGACATGAACACAGCTACTTACATTAACACCAGGATGATCATGAATCTTTTCACTTGTTTCTGCTACGTCGACTTCAATTAGGGTTTTGGATAAACCCTAAACCATGTTCCAAGAACATATGCCATCATGACCTGTTGTTGTTGACTTAAATCATATTGCAACAACATGCTACTTCCAAGAAATGTCCAAACTTCATGACCAAATTACAGTTTAGTGAATAACTCTAATTTTCACCAACTTGACTTGCACAAACAGAATCCTAGTCGTCCTTTTTTTTCCTAAAGTATAAAGACGACACTTTTTAGTATTTAACAATGACAAAAATAGCCCAAACACAAATGGGCGCTTCCCTATCTAACCCAAAATCCGAAAATAATTGTGTTGCCCAGGGCAACCGGCATTTTTTGGGGCAACCGAAGGATTTCCAGTGTATTTTTTGGGCAACAATCGCCCTTTTTTGGGCAACTGGGGCATTGCCCAGGGCAACCGGGGTAGAAATATCCCATTTGGGTTTTGGGCTATTTTAGTAATTATCCCTTTTAGTCTTTAGTGACACTTTTTAGTGTCACTAACCTATTTTATGCTCCATGATCGCTAAGATAAATCTAGTAAACCACGTATAGCAGCAACATACCATCAATATCAATCAATATTAGGGTTATCAAATAAACCATATTCGACTTTCATATAGAAACCCTAAAAATTTGAAAAACTGAAACTTCTCTGCAGCAATTTTCAAAAAATTAATACCTGATGATTAAGAGCTCAGATTGAAGATCACTCCAGTGAAATTGTACCTTAATATGCAAAGAACCTTCAACAAAAATTTCAGCCCGATCCAACGGTTAACGAATGAGCTATAGCCTTTTGAAAACACCTCTGTAGAAAGTTGCGAAAATTGAAACCAGATTCGATTTTTTCCTTCTTTCTTTGACTAAAAACCTTGTGAATCCCTAGATCGAGCTCCTCGAGCTCTGATACCAATTGTGGAGTTTGAGATAACTCCATGGATCGTTGCACTAGGGATTAACAATAATAATGATAAGAACATACGTAGCGGAATAAACAAAACATCATTATTATTGATACAAGGTTTCTTCGTCATCATCTCTAACAACTACATACAAAACTCATAGCCCCAATACTACGTGATCAAGTGTAGTACAGTTACCTAATTTAACAGGGATCAATGATCCTTGAGGCTGAACAAAACACTAAACCCTAGGCGTCTACTTTAGAGGACTCACGCCTAGGGGACACATACACACATTTCCTGTGTTTTACATCTTGACACACACTAAAACAAATGCCCTTAATCTCTTTATATAATAGAGATTAGGGTTACAAAGACTTCTAACATAATACATTTTAAGCCCTTGTAGTTTCATTCTTCATCATTTGAAGAATTCTTCCTTTGTCTTCATAAGTCCTTCATCTTCATATGTTTTGTCTTATCAACTCAAATATATGACCCAACAAGAATTATGATTTATGTGTATTCTTTGTGTCTAACCCTATGCTATAGGACCTCTTTTTATACACCAAGTTGTCTTACACGGCTTACAATACTTTTCTAAGTATATTAAATCTTTTCTATAAACATCTAATACTTATCTCATAAGCAGTACTAACAAAAACATCTAACAGTACTAACTTACACTAACAGTTGTAACTTTGCACTGGCAGTCTTAACTTTTTGTGCTAGCAGTCTTAACTTTGTCTAAGCAGTAGTAACTTTACTTAGCGTATATTCATTGAGGTTTCTCAGCAGCACTAACTTGTACTAGTAGTCTTAACTTTTACACTAGCAGCAGTAAACACTTAGCACATTTTCATTGAAGTTCATGAGCAGCATTAAATTCATCTTAGTAGCAGTAACACCATTATGTGATAATTAATGAATATTTTCTATATGTCATTGAATGCGTATCTTGGATTTATTATTGGATAATAATTGCTTATTTGGATCCATGATGAACGTGCATGTTTGATCATGGATCACATAGATAGTATGCGTTAATTGTTAAGTGTTTTATGTTAACATGCTAATTGTGCAATAATTAATTAGGGTTTATTAGTAATTAAATTGTATGACATGTTAATTATCTAATAGATTAATTAATTATATAATTAGGGAAGATCTAAAGCTTGGGAAGACCCAATATGCATCGTTTTATTTTCAACTATATGTGTTATTGTATATATTTATTGTGAGACTTACGCAACCAAATAGTTTGGTGTATGTGGTCCATTGGTACCAAGCTCGAAAACCAATGGGAGTCTTAGATAAATATATGCATGTTAGTTGATTTATTTAGCATGTTCATTATTCTAGTTGTTTATTTTTATTATTTGCTTGTTTGTTTATATATTGTTTTGACATGATTGTAAGCAAAAGGTCATTTTATAGAAAATCAACCAGACTAAATAATGGTGAAATTGGATTTGTTTTTGAGAGTTAAATCTTAAACTTTTAATTGATTGATGGTGTTTATACCAATAGTTAGAAAGGCTCATCAATATTGACAAACTATAAGAGAGGTATAAGGAGGTTGCCATGTATTTCCACTGAAAGAAGCAGGTTTTTAATTGGCTTTAAGCTGACATTTGTTTCTCCGCTTCTTTGTGAGTCAATATGGAGTTACCTACGACTATTTTTTGTATAAAATCATCTTAAGGGTGAATTGACCTTTAATTCCACGCGCCACTTTGTGGTAATTATCCGAACCACTAGGTCTTTTGACTTATGCAAAAGTACGATATAGTGGATGATAATTAAACGTAATTCTTTGATTGGTTTACCCAATACCTCGATTAAAACTTTGTTGATTTAATAATATATATCTCATATTTGTCATAGATCAAAATAACCAATCTTAGCCATCCATTTTTCATCTAGATTAATAAAAAACCATTTTTCACCTTTTTTTTTAAAATAATATATCTTGCAAACGATAAATCTTCAAGCTACAAAAAATACATCATCGCGGCGAGAATTAAATTATCTATCTATAGATATGCATTTCTCTATACTTTCGACGAACTTTTTTTTTTAAAAAATCGCCCAGAAAAATCACATATGATTTGTAAAAATCACATGTGATTTGTAAAAATCACATGTGATTTGTAAAAATCACATGTGATTCGTAAAAATGAAATCACATGTGATTTTCTGGGCGGAAATTTTGAAAAAAAAAAATTCGTCGAAAGTATATAATAATGCATATCTATAGAAAGATAATTTAATTCTCGTCGCGATGGTATAATTTTTTTCGCGTAACGATTAACGGTTTGCGAGATATTTAATTTTTAAAAAAAGGGTGAAAGTTTATATTTTTTGTTTTGATAAAAAAAAAATGAATGGTTACAGTTGGTTCATTATATCTATGACAAATATGAGATCTATATTGAACTTTTGCCATAAAAGAAAACTAATGAGAAAAGTTTTGATAAAACCTATGTTATGAAGTTGTGTGCATGCTTCTTCGTATATATTTTGATTACACACATCAAATTAGTACCCTTAAAACTTAAATTTATGCCATCTAATTACAAGAAACACTTGAAGTTTCGATTTAGCCTAAGTGAGATCTTAGCTAGATTGCAATGACAAGGTAAATCTCCATGTTGCGTGAGATTACAACTGGAATATTTACAGTTTGTAAATTAGACAGCTTAATTGAGTTAGTTGGTGAGATCTATAACTCAAGGCAAAAGATTGGGATGAAACATGCTTATGTTGCAAATAGATTTTTGGCAATTGTAAATCGCATAAGGATCTAGGAATTGAAAAATGTTTGTCAATTATTGTTCAACAATTACCTTGTTGAATACTTTCATTACTAGCAGATCAACTGATGTAATGGAACTATGTCAATTTGGATCCTAGCTTTAACGAAATTATAAGGTTTATATGAATATTAACCAATGGGTATTTAATTTACTTAAAGATTTAATTATCGAAAATACTAAAATTGAATTTTGTAATTCTTTTAAATGTAATAATGCAACATTAAACCGTAAACGTGATTTGGTCTTTTATGAGTAAATTGATCCAGTACTGCTTTCAAACATGTGTTTGATTGAGAAAAATATACTGAGAAGACAAACATAGTCTCCTTTACATGAGAGAAGAGTGAGACTCAATCCTATTCATTTTCATGAATGAGAAAGGTATGATAGGAACATTAGAATTGTCTAAATTCTAATAAAATTCATAGCAAACTTTAATAGTTAAAAGAATTGCACATCTTATTTTCCATAGAGATTTCATCACCATCATTCGGTGATTGAATTATTTTATAACAAATATGATATTTGGTTAACTGGAAAATATGTATGACATTTAATGAGTTATTAAATTATAAGCTAGACTAATTACCACAAAATGGTAAAAGGCAAACTAGCATAGTTTATCTAGTTGTTTTACTTTGACCCTTTAAAGGTGCTACATACCATTGTAGGGATGGTAGACCTATTAAGGAAGAAATTGCATGCCCAATTCTCAAGTTAATAGCATTGATGGATACTCCATCATCTACGTAGTAGAACACACTCTTTTAGTGTCTAAGTAATTGTTACGTATGAGCCTTCAAAGGTGTAGGAAAGTTAAAAGCACGCTATTTGTTTTCACTGGTTATGAAACACTTACAATGTTTTCAAATCCAGTGGAAGCATTGTGTTTTATTACTGAATAAGGAATTATTGTAATGTTCTCTAATCTAGTGGGAGCTACAAGCTTTGTAGTAATCCATATTATCTTTAGATTGTCTCAAGATAATTACTTTTCAATTGTAGATACTCATGTTTTTAAGGATAGTCATGTATGTTTCCTTACTAGACAATGTAGTCCTACATCTACTTGTTATGCTAATATCAATGACACAATCATATTGTTTACATAAACAAACGTGTGTCGTGTTGTTTATCCCCTACATGATGTTGTTCCATGCACAAGTGGGAGAAGTATCTATTGTGTGCAAGGTACAACACAGATTAATATGATTGATGGATTCTCTTGACTGCAAAAGAAGAGACTGATGTTCTAATAGGACTTATACACTTAGCATGTAAGATTGCCTTATTTAGAACATGTGTCGAGATGATATCTAAGACTGCTTCAAACTAAATATTTATGTATTCTTGAAATGACATAAATGAATAAAGTAATTTTATACTACTTCAATTTGAATACTTATGTATTCTTGGAATGACATAAATAAATGAAGTAATAAATTAACTTGAAATTACTATTGAAACCAAAATGTGGTGTTCATGATTACTTTAGTTATACATGTTTATATCTTTTTATAAACATGAAGTCTTTTAATTGTTACAAGACTTATAATAATATAAAGTAAGACGTTAACTTGATATGTCTTCTTAATTAAGACATATACATGAAGTTATTGATAAATGACTTATAACGTATAGTGGGATTATAACTGTTTATGTCTTCTTATTGAGACATGGACATGAAATAACTTGGTCAAAAAGTACTTGGGTTATAAAGCATGCAATTGGCTTGGGAATTCTATTATACCATTAAGTTGACTTATGTTAGGACCCAATATTATCACTTCACACACCTATAACTTAGAGAGAGAGAGAGAGAGAGAGAAGTATTCTTAGAGAGAGAAAGGGGTAGAGAGAGAGGTGGAGAGAACTTAATAATATTGCATTGAATGAATAAACTCCCACACCCTCCTAACAAGCTTAGGAGGGGTTTATATATTTCTTACAAAGGCCACATGGGCCGGACCTTGGACCTCATGTTGGGCCAAGCCTTTAAGGCTTTACATTTACTTAATGGACTAGCACATTTACTAACTATTAAACGTTAACCTATTACAATACTTGTTGACTCAATAATGATCATCACTTTAATTTCTAACAATCTCCCCCTAAGGGGCGATCATTGAGATCTCTCTTTGATTACATAAATGATCAACACTTCTAATGCTAACAATCTCTCCCTAAGGGATGATCATTGAGATCTCTCTTTTGTGACCTTGATCTTTGATCTTTGAAGCTTGTTGTCTTGAACTTTGAGTCTTGTTGTGTAATAGTTTTCCTAGTTTCTTTGTTCCAATCATGCTTTGTGATCTTTAGTATAATCTCTTGTCTTTATCTTGCCTTAGATCAAAATCTTCAATTATCTTGTCTTTGCATCTTCTCCAACATGCTCATACTTCTTGTAAAACTTTGATCTTCATACTAATGTATTCCTCATTGCTTTTTGAACTTGATCTTTGACATCTTGATTCTTGACTTTGAAGTGAAACTTTGTCTTGAGCATTTTGACTTGATCTTTGATAAGGATATTAGTATGAGCATGGGGAGTTGAAGATTATTAATGCAAATATGATGGTAAACGACTTTTCCTCCAAGAGACCATCATCAGTACCTACATAATTTATGTTAGATGAAAATACCAATCGATCACGGTGGACTTTTCTTATAGATTATTCCACTACGATTGTTATACTGATGAATGTCTTGATTTCATTCACCTTGGTCGGGCACATCAGCCGTCCGAATCCCGTTAGGGACAATTATCATTACATTGGATAAATCCATGTAATGACCCACGTCTTAAGGACTCGATTCGTGAAAGGAATCTCCTTGGCGGGATTTCCAGCACTTACAGGCTCAAAAGTCGAGAGTATTAACAACATAGTGTGAAAACACATCTCTAATCCTTACAATGGTTGTTCCTGAATTGGATACCCTCAAGAAGGCTTACAAAAGATATAACGAAGTATACCTACAATTCAGGTGAGCCGCTGAAGTATACAGGAGTATCACTCCACGACTATAGACCGTTTGAAGCAAATAACTATCATGATGTATGTGACAAGATCCGAAGATCTCATAAAGATTCTTATACAACTTGTGCTCTTTTTGGCGAACACATGTGCATTTATGGAAAAGTGTGTCCTAAGAGATCTTTTGATGAATCTCATGGCTCTAGACTCGATTAAGTGTTTTTTTTTAGTAGTCGGAGGCATGGAGCAGACTGCCACCTTTTTCAATATCAACACATTTCGAAGTAAGAGGCCTATATATTATGCAAGGTTCTCCGTGTGAAATGAAACAAGTATCTATTGAGATAAACTTGAGTGGCTAGGAGGGGTTTAGCAGCGCGTCACTGGGTCTATGACGTCTTGTCTTCAATACCAGTATCATCTTTGTGATAACCGATAGCAGATGTATTGACCCGGTTTCTGCCCTAAGTTTTCTTGGAGGGCTATTTCTTTTCACCCTTTCATTAACTTTTCTTTCTAATTCTTCAATCCCTTCTTTCTCCTTTCATCACTTTACTCCATTTTTTTCAATCATACCTAAGGACTTCTAATTCTAATCTATTGGAATTGTCCTTGGGAAGATCCTTCCAGCTCTAGCGGATCATAGGACATAAACCTAACCTTAATCACCTTATTACTCTATGATTATCCTAGGTTGGTTCATTGATCACATGCCATAAAACCTTTTGTAAAATCTCTCAAAGCGTTTATAATTATAAAACATATTTTGTTAACACTTCGAGAGTTTTGCATTTTCTGAAATACTCCCCCTTCACATGTGCTCATAAGTTTTAAGATAGATTTACACATGTTGGGTAGAGTTTGCACTTTTGAATTGATCGATTTTCAGTGAACATGACCGATTCGAGACAAGCTTACATCACTAGTTAGACTAGCTAGAAATTATTACCTGTCCTGGTCACATTCAAAGAAATTCTCTCGAGACGGTACACTCTACTTAGACAAGTCCTATTCGAGACACGCTTACATCACTGGTTAGACTAGCTTGAAATTATTACCCGTCCAGGACAAGTCTTTTCGATTACTGATACTTAAGCTTCGTCAATTCGTTAGTAATATCTGATTCGATCTCATTCGAGATTCAACAACGACCTTTTAACAGATTTGATCACGTTTCTCCCCCTCAAAAATAGCATTTTGATGGTCTTTTTGATACCGAATGATGAAAATCTTTGTTTATGGAAAGCTAATAGGGAGAAACGGATTTGCATGAACTTTTGGAACATATTTTTTTTGAAATAATCCCCCTCAAAACTCGCATATGTTTGAGAATTTTAACCTTTTTAAAGTTTGAGGAAAGAGTCTTCTTGAAGCAAAATTCTGAAAGATTTAGAAATTTCAGTTTGAAAAATTCTTGAATAAATTTTGCTTCAAGGTAACTAAAACGTTTTAATGAGAATTTCAGAGTATTATGTTTTGAAAAAAAAATCTTGAGCAAAATTTTGAAAAGTTTTGAAAAAACCTTTTGAAAAATCTTGAATAAATTTTGCTCAATATTAAGAAGTTTTTGATAAGCTTTGCATGAGAACTTCTTATGTGTTAGGATTGTCGCAGTAAAACGTACAACAGGGTCCTTTCTTTGAAAATTGGGTTATGCATTGTTATGTGTACATAAGCCATAATGTTTAAGCCCTTATTTGAAATCTTTTCGAGTTGATATACCCGGACTTAAATTTTGAAAAGAATTCACTTTGAAGCACGGGTTCTAAGCTGAAGTATTTACAAGCCATAATTTTAAGCACGAGTTATGAGTTGAGTGCTTCAGAAGCCATAATGAGATCATATTAGACAACAACCTTTGGAACCCATTTAAGCATGGCGCCAACGGGTTTACCATATTTTGAAATCCATTTGTAAGTTGTGTCAATCCGATACAAAGAAGTTGAATTCCAACGAGGACTGAAAACCGGTGTTTCATTTTGAAATAACACTCGTGGAATCAAAGGTGATTTAAAACTCTTTTTCTTGTGAAAATTGTTTGAGAAACCCGGTGTCTCTCTTGGTGTTTTAAAACTTGAAGAAGAAGTTTTCCATCCATTGTTGAAACCCGGTGTTTCATTTCAAAATTTCATTTTTGAGATGAATGGGAACCTTCCAGAATTTGATATTTGCAAAGCAGAGTCATTCTTGTGTTGTAGCGGAAGCATTGTGGAGTTTGTTAGAACTCCTTAGATCGTTTTGAACACTAAGAATAACAATAACAAAGACTAACAATATACGCAGCGGATTAAACAAAACATCAATTGTTATTGTAACAAGGTTTTCATCATTATCTCCTTTAACAATTACATACACAATTAGCTCCAATACTACTTGATCAATTGTAGTACGGTAACTCAACAATAACAGGGATCAAAGATCCTTGACGCCAAACCAACACTAATCTAGGCGTTTTCTACAAACCCACGCCTAGGACACACATACTTTTACTAAACGTCTACATCTTTTCTCTGCACACACGTAAAATATACGCCCTATGTCTCTTTATATAATAGAGATATTAGGGTTTACAAAGACTCATAATTGTATTAGGAAACAAATACTTTCCTAATCTTTTATCAATATCTTCTAAGGAATCTTCTATAATCTTCCATATCTTGTGGAATTCCTTCTTTGTCTTTTAAGTCCTTGTAGTTTCATACTTGCTTCATTCTTCTTTTATTGTTTTGTATTTATCAACTCAATATAAATCCCAGCAATCTTCCACTAGTTGATAATTACAAAACATTCTTCTAGATCTTCCATGAATGAAACAATCTTTCCCTTAAGCTCAACTCATGAACTTACTTAACATGTCGTACCACCAAGGATCTGCAAGTTGCAAAACTTCTATGCAAAATCTTCTTCCCCTTTTTGTCATTATCTACTAGGAGATGCTAAGTAGATGCAACTTTAATTTTGAAAATCTCAAACCAATATCACACTTCTAATCCAGCATTCGAATGTCTCAAATTACCCTTCATTATGCATAATAAGAATAATGAATTCAAGACAGTAGAAACTTAAACTAGTAGTAGTAATAATGACTTAGCAGTAGTAAAAATCTTCCCCTTATGTGGTGCATGTAAATGATTAAACACTCTATAATATGCTTCCCCTGAAATCCATGTGTTAACCATTTCTTGAATCTTCAAATCTGTAGGCTTCTTGTAATGATTACTGTTGAAGAAAACTAAGTATAACGAACTTGATGATGAAGTAAAACAACTCAAACTTGTGTCTTATGTCTTGTACTATCCATGTGACTTTGAACTTACACCAAAAACCAAATATATAAGTAGACCACAACCTCTTGACAAAATCATCATCTTTCATGAGACACTGAGCACTACAATGTAACTCCTTTAAGTGATAGTAAATCCCTATTGCTAGATTTTGACAAGTCATTGTCACAACATTAAAGCACGAACAAGTTATCTCTAAACGTTGCAGGCCGTTTAAGATATGATAAGAACACACATCCAAGAAACTCCACTTCAACTTCAAATAAGTGATAATCCATCTTCTTCGTAATCAATTATCCCAATTCGAACATGTCAAGCCTTTTTAAAACGTTTAAGAACATTTAAAACAAAACAATCTTCAGTGTGTGTCCAACATCTCCATACCAACCGAGAACCAAAAATCATGTACTGTCCGATATTGAATAATGCTAGTAGTACTAAGAATATAGTAGCAGTACTAAAATTATTGTAGCAGTACTAAAAATATAGTAGCAGTACTAACTTCCTGAAGCAGCATTAAAAATCATAAGCATCATCATTCGACCAATAGCAGTAGTAACTTACATATATTCAACGAGCAGCATTAGCGAGTACTTAAGTTTCCATGGAAGCATTAACGGATAGTACTAATCAAGGGTAGCAGCATTAAGTTCAAACGAAGCAGTATTAATAAACCAATAAGCAGTACTAAGTTACTAACCATTCAACCCGAGTAGTACAAAGTATAAATCCAGCAGTATTAACGATCAATCAACAGCTTTAACTAGGCGAAGTAGTACTAACTAAGAAGGCACCAGCAAGTTCCATAACGAGTAGTATTAGAATGATAAGAAGCAATATTAAGTATTTATAGTAGCAGTAAACATAACCCTTCGACTTGTAATACCATTAAACCTCTTCATTGAAGTGCATACGTCTACTGTACCACACTTAAAAACTTACTCGTAGCAGAAACCTTAACAGAAGAGAATCAAGTTGCAGCAGCAGAAAACAACTCATATCAGCATGAAACTTGAAGTTTTTCGTAAACCAATTGATTATATCTTGATCCCTCATGTTGAGAATCAAGTTGCAGCAGCAGAAAAACAATTCATATCCAGAAGACGCCTTTTAGTGACACTTTTTAGTGTTACTAACCTGTTGCTAATTGTCACACCCCCAAATACATGACTTGCAGCGGAATGGAACACTTGGGGGCATGACTGCCATAGCATCACAGTTATAGTTATATTGAACGACCTAAAGTGCCGTTTTAAAAATACATCGTTTGATTAATTAAAACATTCAGAGTTACAAAAGCTAGGTCCCAAAAGGTGATTCATGTTTGCGGAAATAAGTTTGTACAAATCAAACGATAATTAAGTGCATATAAATATAGTGAGACGCGTCATCACCGCGACTCCAAAAATATGTCCGCATGCATGTCGTGATGCAAGTACCTTAATTAGCTGAAAATACATTGCTAAAAATGGTCAACAAAAATGTTGGTGAGAATCATAGGTTTATGTAAATGAATGGTTTCTACGGTAACCACAAGTATAAAGTGAATGAAATAAATGCCCCATAAAAAAATAATACATTAGCTCTTAAGCTCATGACCCCGAAGCTAGACTAAAATAAATGCCCCAACCTGAGTGCTTTGCCAGACACTCTAATATGTTTCAAATGAAATGCGTTCGTATGACCAGTTGGTGCTACCAACCCGAACGGAGGCGTCACCCTTAATAGATCTATCCACTCACTCTCGCTTACATCCAAATTAACGGTTCATGATAAATAAAAGGGGACTTTAATCTGGGCAATGATGGTAACTTAAGCAATGTAAATGAATTTGATACTATGGTCCGTATGAAAAATGGTGCAATGTATTCTCCCCCGAGAGTTTAGAAATTAAATAATCAATTGAAAACATGGCTATGAAAACTCACCTGGTGCGATAGCAACAATGACAATAATGGATATGCTAAAATGAGGCTCGGTCTCTAACCGCAACCTAATATGAATGATATGATCTAATGTAAGTCATGAATTTATGCTACACATGAAAATACGTATGTTATCGATACCACTCATGAATTTTGGAAATAACGTTTATCGTCGAAAAATATATTTTTGACGTCTCGTTAAGTTATAAAACACTTTTCGTATAATTACGTTGTAACGATACCCCACGATCGTCATTTGGTGAATTATAGCAAAATAATAGAGTTTACGTTGAAATTTAATATTTTTCACAACTTGTAAAAATGGCTAAATGGCCTCGCAAAACTAGTCGCGAAATAGTGTACATTAAGTGTTAGGAAATAAGCTCAACGTTTTTGGAAACCTTGTAACAATATCTCAAATTCGTATCATTTAACTATTGTCCATACGCGTCCCGATCAATAAGAAAAACGGCTCTCAACATGGTGTCTTGCAAAAACAGTTTTTAGACTTAGAAATATTTTAGTGAAAAGCTGATGGAAATATGTTGTAATCGTCGGGTTTCAAACGCGTGTATCTTGGTCGTTATAAGCTCGTTTTCTACGTTCTTTATATCCACGGCTTCGTCACACAGCTAACTAATAGATTCTTGGCATGTCGGCTCGTCTAGATTACGTCTAATGCCTCGTTTTACTCGTTGAAATTCATGTAACAGCACGTAAATTTTCAGAAAAATAGTTTTCGTCGTCAACTTAAAATTAGCGTATCTTTCTCGTCGTAAGCTTGTTTTTGCTCATTTCGGCGGCCACGGTTTTTCTTTTAAGAGTATTTTATAAATATTTAAGCCAAAATAGTCCATGACCTACTGAGTTTTCCAGATTTTACAAAAATGGACAGCACCTCATTTACACTTTTTTAAGACCAAATTTTCTAGTTCAAGGCTTGTTTAAAACACTTCCAATCATCACCACAACTAGTCTAAGCCTACCATACACTTTCTTAGGGTGTCATGGGTTCCTAATCTTCACCAAAAGTGAGGGAGTTCATAAGGTTACAAATAAAAATCTCTAGATCCATTTTTAGTGAGGAAATAAACATTAAGTGGTATCTAACATATGTACATTTGCATAACTTGTTGCTAGAACATAAAAATATAGTAAATGGAAGTATAAAAAGTAGAGAAATTTATTTAGATACTTACTTGAAGTTTTGATGAGTTTTGGTGAAAAATGCTTAAGAAATCCTTGAGGTTTTTATTTCAAAACCTAAACTAGGATGTAAATGTGACTAGAAATACTTGATCTTGTAAAAATTGATGAACTCTTGCTTGTTCTTGATGTTTGGCCGAACCATATGAGGAAGAAAAGGATGAGAGGATTTTGTTATCTTAGCTAGTTTATTAGTTTACTTGTATGTGTAAATAAATCATTTGAAGTATATGTATTTAGATAGCATTTAATTTAGTCAAGACCATCAAGTGAAATATGGACTTAGGGGGCTAGGGGGGGGGGGGGGCAAACATGGAAGAAAAAGGGAGTGTGTGGGCTAATTAAAGCTTTTGTCCACAAAATACATGAGTTAGTTTAGTTTGAGATGTGCATTGGGTGTTACCGGGTACCGAGTTAACTAGAAATAAATCTTGACAAACTAAAATAAAGTACGACGAAGTTGTAAAAATTGTAAAATCACATTCCTTGCAAGAATCGGGTGTTCAAATAGTTATCGTGTTGAAATTACGCAAACCGTCGTAGTTATAAGCGTTTAACGGTAAATATAGTAAACGATTTAAAAACACCGGGTAAATTAATAATATAATTTTTATATCATTATAATGAGTGTGAAAATATATTAGGACCATAGTCTGAAGTGTCGGGTATATTATTCGTAGTAATGACTGAGTGGTAACGTTTATTAAATAAATAAACATACGTTAATTGAAATTATGCAATCCCGTGCATGACCTAATATGATGATGATGTTACTGATGATATGTAGACTACTCTAGTCTATATTATGTGTCCTTAGTGATGATGTATGAATACGCAGCTAAACCATAATGGTTACGCGAATTTGAATACCCGTAAACCTAGTTTACGAAATGATGAATGATAACCATGAATAGTGATTTTCCTCTGGGAATGAATAGTGTTTCATGAATAGTGATATTTTTGAAAACATCTCAAAGTCGTAAACTGACTTCAAAAATGATGAATAGTGAAATGATAAATAATAAACGATGAATAGTAAATGATGAATAGTAACCCGTGAATTGTAAATTGTCGAGGTTTGAAAAATGACTTGAAATTACGATTTGTCACAGTCGTCCACCCTAAAAGGAATTCAGTCCTTGAATTCCGTTATTGTTGGTCTCTGGAGTGGACTCGGTGAAAAGATGTGGATATTTAAGACGCATCTGGTCTTCTCGATCCCAAGTAAACTCGGGATCTCTTCGAGAATTCCAGCGAACTTTCACGATAGGAATTCGACTCTGCTTCAACTGTTTGACTTCACGATCCATGATTTCTGCTGGTTCCTCCACGAAATTGAACTTATCGTCGAGTTGGATTTCGTCTAATGGAATTACGAGCGATTCGTCTGAAAGACACTTCTTGAGGTTCGAAACATGGAATATGTTATGTACGTTGCTGAGCTCTGACGAAAGCTCAAGTCTGTATGCCACTGGACCAATTCTTTCCAGAATCTTAAATGGCCCAATGTACCTCGGGTTTAATTTCCCGCGCTTTCCGAATCCTATCACGCCTTTCCAAGGCGAGACCTTCAACATGACTTTGTCTCTAACCTAGAATTCTAATGGTTTGCGTCGAACATCGGCGTAACTTTTCTGTCGACTTCTGGCTGTTCGGAGTCTTTCTCGGATATGGATTATCTTTTCCGTTGTTTCGCGAACCAATTCTGGACCAGTGAGTTGTGCATCTCCAACTTCGGCCCAACAAACAGGGGACTGTGTTAGGAATTTTGTAAAAACTCATTGCTGCTGTTAGCTTTAGCTGGTTCCTGCTGGTAGTATCCATTACTGCTGATGTTGGTTCCTGCTGGTAGCGTTGACTCATTCCTGCTGGCAGCTTTCAATGCTGCTGGTCATACGTATTTTTAGTATCTTGTTAGAGTTATTCTAGGAAGAGATTTATGTTTATCTCTTTACTCGTTTTTCTAGAATGTAATATTAGGGTTTCTTAGCCTATAAAAGAAACATACGGCATAAGGTTTTGTATCAGTTTTCAATAGAACAAAGTTAATAAAAGATCCATAGAGGTCATTGTTTCTTAGCCATTATCTTCTTCATATACTCGTTGTTTAGTTTCCGCATAGACACAAGTATACCACACAGAGATTCTCAACGTAGTTGGTTTGTGTTTACATAAGCTAGCTACACGTTTTCCCAAGCTCACAGATCTATCAAGTGTTCGATCCTACAAGTGGTATCAGAGCCTGGTGAGGGTCTCTGTCGAAGAAGAAAGCCTTTTCTAAACCAATCTCTCAAAACCTTCCTACAATGGGTGACGAAAATCCTAATGAAACTGTCATCAATAATGAAAAACCTCCTGAGACTACTCAAGTCCAACAGCAAATAATCACAACTGCTGTGTCTAATAGTAATGCTAAATTCCCATACCTTAAGAAAGATGAGTATGAAGTTTGGGCTATGAAGATGGAGTACTGGATCTCTAACAGTGATCACCATCTGTGGAAGGTGATTCTCAATGGGAACAGCAAGAAGCAGATTGGAAGAGATCAGAATGGGAACATCATGATACTTCCACCTGTATCGGGAGAAGAACAGATTGCTGTCCAAAGGGAGATTAAAGCAAGAAATCTCTTGCTTCAGGCTCTCCCAGAAGACCACATAGGAGACTTCCATCACCCGGATGATGCTAGGCAAATCTGGCTTGCTGTAAAAGCTCGATTTGGAGGGAATGAAGAGTCCAAAAAGATGAGGAGGTCGATGCTCAAGCAGGAGTTCCAGGAGTTTAAGATCTCTGAGGCTGAAGGGATACACAAAGGCTATGACAGGTTTCACAAGATCTTAAGTCAACTCAACCAGTTGCAGGCCAGGCCGGACAATGAAGACTGCAACACCAAGTTCTTAAGGGCTCTGCCTTCTTCCTGGTCTCAGGTCTCTATCACTCTAAAGGCCAAAGGTGGACTTAACTACATGAGCTTTGATGACCTTTACAATAAGCTCAAGACTCTTGAGATTGACATCAAAGGAGTTTCATCTTATTCATCTCATACCCCAACCCATTCAGCCTTTGTTAGTACTGCAAGTACTAATAAGCTCACATATGCTGACAGTTCAACTCAATCATCTTCATCATTCTCCTATTCCCCTGATGCACCAAGACCCCAGTCTAGGTCTGGAAATGTGATGGAGGAGGTTCTTCATTCATTTGTTGCTGAAGGTACACCACAGCAGCAAATTCTTTATGAAGATTTTGATCAGATTGACAATCTGGACTTGGAGGAAATGGACATCAGATGGCAGATGGCTATGCTGTCAGTAAAGGTAGACATATTTGAGAAAATGGCGGGAAGAAAGATCAAGTTAGACCCAAAGCAGGCAGCTAGGTTTGACAAAAGGAAAGTGAAGTGCTACAACTGTTCTCAAATGGGTCATTTTGCTAGAGAATGCACTAAAAAGAAGCTTGATGACAAAGCCAGATATTCTACTTTCAAGATTCAAGAACTGGAATCAGAAGAACCTAAAGCTTTGCTGTCTTATGATACCATGGTTGATTGGGAAAAGCATGGGAAGGCTAATGCATAAAAGAGTGCTGACCGAATGTATGGGATGATTGCTGGATATGGTGATAAGACTCAAGTGACTGGTGACTTTGGCTTGATGGGATACTCATCTCAGGTACAAAAGTGTGCTTTTGGTTGTGATACTTTATATGTGAATTGAAAAAGGAATATGATTATGTAAATAGTCAATATAATGATTATTTTATACAGGTCCAAGCTTATAAAAATTCTCTTAAAACATTAGAAAAGCAAAAGGCCTGGCTTCAAACCACTCAATTAGCATATGAAGAAAAAGTTAGGGTTTTACAGAGAGATTTAGAAAACACCACTAATGAGCTTAAATATTCTGAGTCTCAAACTGCTAAGGTCATATTAGAGAATCAGGGTCTACAGGATAAGCTTGATACTGAATTGAATAGGTTTAAGGCATGGACTGATACTTCTAAAAACCTGCACAAACTAATTGATAGTTCAATGTCTATAAGAACTAAACGTGGATTAGGGTATGGTGACCTCATAGGGCCAAATCAAGTTTACGATCCTAATGAGTATAGTATCTTTGACCCAGAACCTGTAGACTACCAAAAACCTGTAAAGTATGTAAAAGAAGGAGGGATGAATGCAGTCCCTCCACCCATAACTGAACATTTATGCCTTCCTCTCCCCATGAAAACTTTGATGATTCACAGATGTATTATGGCATGAAGGCAAATGTTTTTCCTGATCTTGATTGTGACTCTAATGAATTTGTCTCTTGTTCTTACAGTGACAAATCTTCAGAAATCAAGACAAATGACTATGCCATATGTGAGTCAAGTGACAAGTCTTCTTCCACCAAGTCAGAAGATCTTTCCTCAGAAGTAGCTAAGGATGAAGTTCATTTAAATTCAGCTGCTGTTGAAGATATTTCTTTTGATTTTGTTAAAAACAATAATGTTTCTAGTTTTGGTTCTGTTTCAAACAATAATGTTTCTTGTGTTAATTTTGCTAAGAATGATTCTGTTTCTTGTGTGGATTTTGATAATTCTGGTTGTAATAAGAAAAGTTCTTTAAGGAATAAATCTTCTAGAAAGAAATCTTGTTTTGTGTGTAGAAGTTATGATCATCTTATAAAAGATTGTGATTATTATGAGAAGCAGATGGGTATGTGTGCTGGTCAATCTAGGCATGTGTGGAACAATGTTAATGATATACCCCCATATGATCCTCAAGCAGCAAGAATGAACTCTTGTAGATCCTCTTTCCCTCCTAGTAGATCAGTTAAAACAGATAAGTCTGTTGCTGCTGGTAAGCCAGGTCATGCTGGCAAACCTGTTGCAGCTGGTAAGCCAGTTTTTGCTGGTAAGCCTGTTGCTGATGGTGGTCCAAATTCTACTAGTTGGAGAAGAAATACTACTAGACTATGCTACATACCTACAAGCACTTATTTTTAGCATGATTTTAGGCCTGTTTATGTTGACTCTATGCATATGGGGGGGGGGCAAAACTGGAAACTGCTGTTAAGTCCTCAGCAGGTTGTTCTTGGAAAATGAATGACCACTATACCAGAATGGGGTCCAAGAACAATGGTGGATCTCATCAATCTCCATGGTTTAATCATTATTGATCCACTAGCCAGGCTCAAGTCAGTAATGGCTTGAGTCTCCTTTGTATCTAATGTTGTTGTTTGTCTTCTCTTGTTGTAGGGTACTTTTCAGAAGAATAAAGATGTTGGTATAGTTGATAGTGGTTGTTCCAGAAGCATGACAGGAAACTTAGAGAGATTGCATGACTTTGTGCCTCTAAATGGTGGGACTGTGACATTTGGAGGAGGAGATGGCAAGATTACAGGAAAAGGAACTATCAAGACATCCAAGCTGGATTTTGAGAATGTGTTCTATGTGAAGGAACTCCAGAACTTCAATTTGTTCTCTGTCTCTCAGATTTGTGACAAGAAAAATGGTGTCCTCTTCACTGAAACTGACTGTCTTGTGTTGTCCAAAGACTTCAAGTTACTTGATGAGAGTCAGGTGGTACTCAAAGTTCCAAGAACACACAACCTTTACAGTTTCAATCTTAATGATGTCCAGCCTGAGGGTTCTCTTACTTGCTTGGTGGCAAAAGCATATGTGGATGAGTCTAACAAATGGCACAGAAGGATGGCACATGTGAACTTCAAGACCATCAACAAATTGGCAAAGAATGGCTTGGTAGAAGGGCTTCCTCACAAGACCTTTGCAAATGAACACAATTGTGTTGCCTGTAGCAAAGGAAAGCAACACAGAGCTTCATACAAGGCAATTACAGCTGTGAGCACCATCACTGAGCCTCTGCAGCTTCTTCATATGGATCTTTTTGGTCCTACTTCCATCAGAAGTATTGACCAAAAGTACTACTGCCTGGTGATTACTAATGCATTTAGCAGGTTTTCATGGACTTTCTTTTTAGGTACTAAAGATGAAACCTATCCAATAATTAGGGACTTTATTGCCTTAGTAGAAAATCAGCTAAATAAAAAGGTTAAGTATATTAGGTGTGACAATGGAACAGAGTTTAAAAATTCTAATCTTATAGAACTCTGTGGGACTAAGGGGATTAAAAGGGACTATAGTAATGCTAGAACACCTCAACAAAATGGGTTGCTGAAAGAAAAAATAGGACCCTTATAGAAGCAGCTAGATCTATGTTGGCTGATTCTAAATTGCCTACCATGTTTTGGGCTGAAGCAGTCTGCATTGCTTGCTATGTACTGAATAGGGTATCAATTACTAGTCCCCATAACAAAACACCTTATGAGCTCTTGTCTGGGAAAGTTCCTAACATTAGTTACCTTAAACCTTTTGGCTACCATGTAACTATATTGAACACTAGTGATCATCTAGGAAAATTTAAAGAAAAGGCAGATGAGGGATTCATTGTTGGTTATTCTGCTCATAGTAAGGCCTATAGGGTATATAATTTGTCTGCTAAGAGGATAGAAGAGACACTCAATCTGAGATATTTTGAGAATAAACCTAATGTTCAGGGTGCAGGTCCTGAGTGGTATTTTGACCTTGAGTATCTGACTGATTCTTTAGGTTATACTAGATTCAAATATAATCAATCTGCAGGCACACAGGATTCTCAAACTAACAATGCAGGTACCTCAGATGATGATTCAAATTCAGAGAGTGATGAACGACCTATTGTTGTTCCTTCTTTTCCTTCTAACCATTCTGCAGGTCATGATGCTGGAGTTACATCAAACATGAGTGAAGATTATTCAGAGGAACTTGCAAGACTTCAAAGGCAAGAACATGGTGGTAAAGAATCAGCTAAAGAGTTTGGATCTGATTTTTCTCAAGAAACACTGGACCTCTTGAAAAATGCTGCAGCTGAAGCCCGCAGGAACCTGGAATCGGCTGGTGGTGTTTCTGTTCCTGCTGATCCCAATTCTGCTGGTAGTACACCTGTTTCTGCTGGTTTCCTCTGATGATTCTGCTGGTGCTCCTTTGATCTCACTATATGTTGACTTATTGGGTGTTGATGCCTCTTCTACAAGATTCCCAAGTCCATCTTACCTTGGAAATTCATTATCATCTGGAGATAGGTTGAAAGATCCTTACCATCAATCAAGTACAGGCATCTTTACTTCATCCTCATATGATGATGAATTCAATCCCTCTATCACTAATCAAGCCTCAACTATTGATGTCAATCCCAATGCTACAAAGAGGATAAACATAGTTCATCCTCAGTCTTTGATTCTTGGAGATCTCATTCACCTGTTCAGACAAGAAGCAAGGTACAACAACCAAAGTTTGGAGAAACTGCTTTTATCAGTTACATTCAAGATCAACTCAGGTGTAACCATACAGACCATCTTCATTCCCTCTATGCTTGTTTTCTATCCCAAATTGAACCAAGCAGTGTAGCTCAAGCCCTTGAAAATTCTGATTGGGTTGAGGCTATGCAAGAGGAAATGCAGCAGTTTCAGAATCAAAAGGTTTGGAAGTTGGTACCATTGCCTGAGGGAAAGTATGCCATTGGCACAAAATGGATTCTGAAGAATAAAAGGGATGCTAGGGGAATTGTGGTTCGCAACAAAGCTCGTTTGGTTGCTCAAGGACATCGACAAGAAGAGGGAATTGACTATGATGAGGTGTTTGCACCAGTGGCAAGAGTTGAAGCTATTCGATTATTTTTGGCTTTTGCTTCTTACATGGGGTTTGTGGTTTATCAGATGGATGTGAAGAGTGCATTTCTCTATGGAAGAATTGAAGAAGAGGTGTATGTTACTCAACCAAAGGGATTTGTAGATCCTCAGAATCCTGATTTGGTTTATAAGGTGGTCAAGGCATTATATGGGCTTCATCAAGCACCAAGGGCATGGTATGCTAGGTTGTCTGCTTTTTTGCTGAAGCATGGTTACAGAAGAGGGGCAATTGACAAGACATTATTCATCAGGAAGACTTCAACAGATATCATCCTTGTTCAGGTTTACGTGGATGACATCATTTTTGGTTCTACAAATGAAGCCTGGTGTAGGGAGTTTGAGGTGCTTATGAAGAGTAAATTTGAGATGAGTGCTATGGGAGAACTTACCTTTTTCTTGGGCTTACAGGTCAAGCAATTTCCTGATGGGATCTTTATCAGCCAAGAAAAGTATGTGCACGACATACTTAAGAAGTTTGATTTGGACGGTGTCAAGACTGCAACAACACCATTTGAAGCTCCAAAGCCTAAATCAAATACTGAACCTGATGATGCAGTTAATGTACATCTCTACAGATCCATGATAGGTTCCCTCATGTATTTGACAGCTTCTAGACCTGACATCATGTTTGCAGTCAGTGCTTGTTCCAGACATCAAGTTACACCCTTGACTTCCCACTTAAATGCAGTCAAGAAAATCTTCAAGTATTTAAAAGGACAGCCAAAGTTGGGTCTTTGGTACCCAAGAGATTCTCCTTTTGTGCTGGAAGCTTATAGTGACAGTGATTATGCTGGTGCTAACTTTGATAGAAAGTCCACTACTGGGGGTTGTCAGTTTATGGGAAGAAGATTGATTTCTTGGCAATGCAAGAAGCAGTCTATAGTTGCTACATCTTCTAATGAGGCAGAGTATGTTGCTGCTGCTAGCTGCTGTGGATAGGTACTTTGGCTACAAAATCAGCTGTTAGATTATGGGTTCAACTTCATGAACACTAAAATTTTTATTGATAACCAAAGCACCATATGCATTGTTAAAAACCTTGTGTTTCATCAGAGAACAAAGCACATAGAGATTAGGCACCACTTTATCAGAGATGCTTATGAAAAGCATCTTATCCAAGTGCTTAAAATCGACACTGAGCAAAATGTGGCTGATCTGTTAACCAAAGCATTTGATGGCCCAAGATTTAACTATTTGGTGGTGCACATTGGTATGCTCAATCCTTAAGTGCTGAGATTGAGGGGAGGTATAAGCCTAAGGGGAGGCTTATTCTTGTTGTTGTTGTATAATTTTTTTTTCCTTTTGAGTTAAAAAAAAAAAAAAAAAAAAAAAAAAAAAAAAAAAAAAAAAAAAAAAAAACTCAACTCTTGCAGGTACAGTGTTGGTTCTTGAACCACACAGCAAATGGTATTCAACTTACCATGTCTCATAGACAAGGAAAAGTTGGCTCACCATGAGGGTACGGCTCTCGTGTGATTCTCAAATCCGTTGATAGCTGTGATAGTTTGCTCAAAACTATTAGGGTCCTTCAACTCACCCATGTTGTTTCACAACTGAGAGTTTAAATGGTGTTCAATTCACCATGGATTTGATCCTTTTGGAGTTTCCAAAGAATTGGCTAGCCCACATGTATATGGCTTGTGGTAAAGGCAATGGAAAACCATATTTGGTATTCAATTCACCAAGGTTATCTTCAACCAAGAATTGGCTAGTCCTGAGCAAACGGCTACAGGTAAAGACAAGTCAAATCCGTTTCTAGTTGATGATTTACTAAAAATCATATGGTTATCATTGTACCATGGTCTAACACACCAAAACATTGGCTACTCCAGTAGTGATGGCTATTGGTAAAGAGACATCAAATCCATTAATTTTCAATGATTCACCTCTCACAGGAGTTAACACACCTGGAAGTGATGAGAATAGTATGAAACTTAAGTGATTTGATGTACATTTTGTCATAGTAGCAGTCAAGATCAAGTGGATGACATGGTGCCCAGCTTATTATTTTGAAGATGATTTCCTTTTGTTGCTGAACTATAGAGGTTGCTGCTGGAAGTTAACGATGTTGCTGCTGGTTACTTACTGTTGCTGCTGCTCAAATGCAATCCTCAAGCCTGAGAAGTTAAAGCTCTATCAAGTGGAAACTGGACTTTAACCTAGCCAAAATCCAGTTTAGGGGAGGATTGTTAGGAATTTTGTAAAAAGTCATTGCTGCTGTTAGTTTTAGCTGGTTCCTACTGGTAGTATCCATTGCTGTTGACGTTGGTTCCTGCTGGTAGCATTGACTCATTCCTGCTGGCAGCTTTCAATGCTGCTGGTCATACGTATTTTTAGTATCTTGTTAGAGTTATTCTAGGAAGAGATTTATGTTTATCTCTTTACTCGTTTTTCTAGAATGTCGTATTAGGGTTTCTTAGCCTATAAAAGAAACATACGGCATAAGGTTTTGTATCAGTTTTCAATAGAACAAAGTTAATAAAAGATCCATAGAGGATCATTGTTAGGAATATAAATATTCAGATGAAGGTTCGGTCACCCCGAGTATCTACTTAGCATTTATATAGCTCGTAGGCTTATTTATATTAGCTTAGTAATATTCATATTAGTATTAATAGTATTAGTCGTAGTTATATTTGTGGAGTGGGTCGGGGCTTTCCCCACTGTCAGCTCACTCCACAGCCCACTAGGGGCATAATATTAGTAAGTATATAAGCCCCTTCCCACACTTGGGAAGGGTTGGAACTCTTGTAACCAAACACACACTAATCTAATTGATACAAGTTTTCTCCCAACTCTCTCTCTCTCTAGTTCATCTCATCCACCATGGATCTAATCTTCCATGAACCAAGACCACCCGAATCATCCACACAATCAAGATGGGTATATCCTACAATTGGTATCAGAGCCATGGTTAGGTTCGGTTTGATTGTGTGTTGGTTTCATTGTTTTTTGGTTCGAATCACTGTGCACAAATTGCTTTACTCATTTTTTTGGCTCTCATTTGTTACAAACTGTGTTACTCATGTTTTGATTCGAATCAATGAGTGGGCCTCTAACTGTTATTATGGATTGAACACTTTTTGATATGTGGCTTATATCTCATGTGGTTAGTGTCAATGATTTGTGGTCTCAAAAGTTTCATGTGTGTCTCACTGTCAATTTTTGTTGCCCCATATATTCGAATATATTGTCAAAGTTGGTTGACCATGTTTCATGATCTGTTTCTGCTTTTTTCTCTTTCGCTCAAATCAGATGGTGGGCTCTTAAAATATACCTCATGAAACTTGGGCTTTACCCACGTTGTGATTGTTTATGGATTTGGTGTCTTCAGATCTAATTATTGGTGTTCGTCTTGCTCACTACAATCCGTAGCATCATGTACGAGTTCATTTTGGTTAATAATCTTGGTTGCTGCTGGTGTTAAATGGATGTTCTTGTATGCGGTTTGTGTATAATTTTTGGATAGTAGCCAAAAAGGGAAAAGGACAAAACTGGTGATAGTGACATTCAGTCTTGCACAGATGCGGTTTGTGGTCTTACAAGTATGCGGTTTGTGTCGATAATATTGGTTTTATCGTTCATGCTGTTTGTCTATTTATCATGAACGCGGTTTGTCTGGGTGATTATGGATGTTGTTTGTATGTATGATCATGAACGCGGTTTGTCTGTATTATCACGAATGCGGTTTGTCTGATTGATCATGAACGCGGCTTGTGTGTTGTGCACAGACGCGGCTTGTGTGTTTTGCACAGACGCGGCTTGTGTGTTTTGCACAGACGCGGTTTGTGTGTTTTGCACAGACGCGGTTTGTGTGTTGTGCACAGATGCGGCTTGTGTGTATTGCATACATGCGACTTGTCTGGGTTGATAAAGGTGAAACAAAGAATAGAAGGAGATGAAGCAGTGACGAAGACACCATGACCACTAAACCATAATAACAGAGACTCTTATCGACCTCAGTTTGTAACCATTATCAATCAATCACTGCCAACACAATCCACAAACAATCACAATCTACTTCAACTCTAACCTAATCACATCTCCTCATATTACAACCTCATGCCACACCTCCAACATGACTTTAATCGAAAGGTTCTAATGATCTCAGATTTTTTCGTGGTTAGTCAGATTAACCATCAAAACTAATCAAGGTCTTTCACACGAAAACTAATCCATCATCGATCATGATTCTTGAAGAGTTACTTCAGTGACTATCCGAATCAATAGAGTTAAGAAATATAACACTTAGGTTATTTTCTTTCTCCGATTCGTTTAAACTCTATCTAAAGGAAAAACAAATCGTTAAATTAAATCAAAGATTCGTGCTTAGGAATGTAACCAAAATCCAATATTTAAGATTAAGCACGCTTTTCGTCATAGATCGAGTTATTTTGAAGCTTGGCCTCTGTTAATATCCGAATCAGAAAAAAAAAGAAAGAAAGAATCATAACAAGTGTGTTATGTTCTTCCTTTGACTCGTTTGAGAAACGAATAACAGAAATAACTACTTACCTTAAATCTTTGAAAGAACTTAAGGGAGATCATTGGTGTTCGTTAATATGAGATGGTGAAATGGGGCGGATGGTTTTGAGATAAGGGTTTGGCTGTGTAAAGGAAGAAGGTGGCGTCTGATTATGTGAGTTTATGATTAGGGTTATTAAAAGTTAGGGTTAAGTGGGATTAGTGGTGTTGTGTTTTATAGTCCGAACATATTGGGTTAGGTTTTGAATCACTACTAAATTTGGGCCGGGCTTGTTTAACTTAGTCTATGGGCTGGTTAATCACTAATGACGACTTGGATAGCATTTTGAGTTAGGATTGAGGGCTCATTGTGATTATAGGTTTGGGCTGGCATATCTCATATACCCTTGGGCCACAGCTTGTCATACGTTGCATGTTAAACACAAGGAGCGAAATTTGGTGTTAAGTGCGAATTTTGTTGTAGGAATGTTCTTTGGGATATTAAATTTGGACAACAATCTTGATCGACCTTCAAAATTTCGAGATTGACAATTATTTTGGGTGGTGATATTTTCGGGTTTATGAATGTCGATGTGATTTCAGAACTGTGGATCTGGCAGCATTGTCCTATTGGTACCTACATGTTGAGTGAGCCAGCAATTTGATTTTTGCGATTTGAGTTATAGTTAACAAATTGCGATTTGGTTAATTGCGAGTTGACAAGTTGCTATTTGACTTGTTGCTATTTGACGGATTGCGACCTGACCAGTTGCGATTTGTCGTTGCGAGTTGATACTTGCGATTTGACTTATTGTGACTTGGTTAATTGCAATTTGACTTGTTGCAACTTGACAGACTGTGACTTGGCATGTTGTGATTTGATCAAGTTGAGATTTGACTTCTTTGACTTGAATTTCAAAAAATTAAGTAGGGCACTTCACTCTTAGTTGTTCTCGTTGATTTCACGGTTTTTCTTGCTGATTTTAGAAAATCCCGCGAAAGATTCGATTTCTCGGTTTAAATCACAAGAGTTGTAAAATCTCGTGAAATTAATTTTCGACAATTAGGTGGGACATGGTTTTTGACATTATAATACTTGCGAGGTTTGACTAATTTTTCGGGGTAAGTTTGTGCTTCGAGATCGGCAGGAATTGGGAAATCATGGTAGCTTGGTTGGTTTGTTAATTCACGGGTTGGTGTACTTAGTGTCTCAAACTTCTCGGGGTGGATGGATGCACGATGTTTGATGACCCTTGCTCAAGCGTATTTAAGGTGATTAGACCTGGATGTTCAAGAAGTGGATATATACAATAAAGGATGGAAGGTTGGGTATATATCACTACCTATATTTAAAGGAGTTACGTTGTTGTGCTCAATATAGGATCTAAATCACAATTTGCAATTTAAGGTGATTAGACTTGGATGTTCACGAAGTGGATATATACAATTAAGGATGGAAGGTTGGGTATATATCACTACCTATATTTAAAGGAGTTACGTTGTTGTGCTCAATATAGGTTCTAAATCATAACTTAGTGCAAGTTTAAGTCGCGGACTTGTTCTTTATCAAGCTTCATCAAGTGATTGTTGTTTCTCAAGCTTCTAATGGGATTGTTGTTCAAGATCTTCTCAAGAGGTAGTCAGGCTTAAAGACAAGAGGTGATTTGTTTGGAGACATGTTTTAACCTTTTACTCACTTTAAAGTCATATGCATTTCATCAAGCGGTTTTGGCATATTACGAGCTTCAATGAATTGTTAATCTTCTAAACCATTGATGATGAGGAAAGCAAGGGGTTACTACAAGAGAGTCGTAATCACCATCTTCGTTGCAGTAGTTTCATTTGTCTCTTTCCATGTTTTTGTGCCTGACAAATTCACAAACATCACGGACTCTCAGCTTTGGCAAAAAGGTCATTTCATGTCCTTTTTGAGGGGGAGAATTATCGCAAGTTTCCTAGAAGTTCCGTCTCCAGCGGTTTGAATCTTAGCAGTTTCGGTTACAGCGGGTCAGATCGTAGCGATTCAGGATTCAGTGGTTCAGTCTACAGCAGTTTGATACTTACCGTTGTGCAGTTAGTTCTTGAATTTATTTCTCAGATAAATCTCAAGAACTGTAAAATCCTGTACACAGTACGACAACTATTCCACATCCAAGTAGCTGGGTCAGACAGCTTTGTTTGATAGGACTGACTATGAGTCATGGGCACTTCTAAGAATTAGCGCATGTTTCTTCTCTTTTTGGCTAGTCAACAACACAAGATGATCACGAAGTTAATCAGGTATTCTTTATTTGTGATTGAAGTTGAATTTCACGAAGGCGTCTACTTATTTTATCTTGAAGTCGGGGTTGGTTGGATGCATGACCTTCATTGATAACTTGCTCGTGCTTAAAATTTTAAGTTGAAGACTTGGGTTATCTAGTTACCAGTAGTCGGGGTAACTATCACTTAAGAGTCATGGGAGTACTCAGTGTCACACGTCAATGACGATGTCGATAATTGCAAGAGGTGTTAATGTCTCATACTTTGGTTGGGTATTGAGCTCTTAGAGATTTGCTTGGAGCATTAATTCTCTACACCGTTCTTCCAACATTAGTGCAAGCTTAAGTAACAAATTTGGGGACTTCTACTTCAGTTTTCAGTATTGGTATATCGGGTTTTCTTCATCGAGTGGTCACTAATCTATGTACAAGGTTGGTTAGTTGGCCAAAGGTTTTAAAAGTTGTGATGTGATCTGTAATCTTCACAAGATATTCTTTACCCAAACTGATGTTCACCAAAATCAAAACCAGTCATGCCACATTCAATCTGTTACTTGCCTCACGGTTTCTTCTTGATTTTGTAAAATCCCGAGAAAGAACTTATTTCTCGGTTTAAATCATAGATTTGTAAAATCCCGTGATGATGGACTATGCGCTCTTAACCATGATCGGGTTAAAACCATTATCAAAGTTCAGCTATAACATCACAAATGGCTGGATCGAGGCATTTAATTGACAAGATGTGACTACGGGGTTAGTTCAGTATTATTTATTTGAGGCTGAAGTGAAATTTCATGGGTGCGTGTACTTAGTATCTGAAGATATCGGGGAGGTTGGATGAAGATTCTTCGAGATCCTTGTTCGAGCTTTCAACATTTTCAATGACGAGGACTTGGATATCTAGTTATTTTTTCTTTATCTCTATTGCAAAATAACTATCACTTTAAGGAGTCACGTTGTAGTGCTCAGTGTCACACGAAGTTGTGGATATCCAAGAGGTGATGTAAGTCATATACTTGATGGTTGGTTGGTTGAAGAGTATAGAGTACTTAGGGATTTGATGTTGCACGAAGTCTCTACACCGCTCTTTGTCACACATTAGTACAAGTTTAAGTCACAAGTTCGGGTTATATTACTTCAGTATCAAGTTTATCATATTGGGTTTTTCTCCATCAGTGGTCACGACATCAAGCCGACAAAATGATAATGGGGTTGGTAACGAGTTAGATGAGAGAAGTAGTAAAGAGAGAGTAATGACGTCTGTACAAGTCAGTGCAGGCCTCGCTCTTCAACATTATGACGTCTGTACACCTCAGTTCAGGCCTCGTTCTTCAAAGAAAAGAAAAGTGTACGCTTGAGTGCACTTTATCTTCAAAAGAAGAGGAATCTTCTTATTTATGGCCATTCTCATCAACAAGATTCATGCTCTTTCCGTGCTTATTCAGTCTTCAAGTGGATCGGCGCATATTGGAGTATATTTTTATTCACGTATTCAACCAAAAATTGCAGTTGACAGGCATATGCAATTTTTGAGGGGGGGGGGAAAGGGTGAATAAACAACATGTCAGTCGTTAAGAACCGTCAAGTGGAGCTACTTACCGTTGATGGTATTCATATTCACTAGTTCAATCATCAAAAATTGCAGTTGGCAGGCATATGCAATTTTTGAGGGGGGGAAAGGGTGAATATGATTCTACATGTTGATTGATGATTGAGAAATGGTCATACGACTCCTGAATACGTCAGTTCAGGAGTCGTGCAAACCATAGTTCTCCAACACTACTTCTTCCTCCGTCTATCAAGGTGTTGAAGAACATGGTCATGGAATGCTAATCGACAAAGTCTCACGGGTTGGTCTAATCAGCAACAATGGGTTTCTAGTCAATGCTTCATGTACACGTCATCAGGCTACATGTACACATCATGATGATGATTCCGATTAATCGTAACCATCATGGGGGAGAGAAATGTGTACACCAAGGACGCACAGCAGGTTCACGTGATCGGGCTTAATCATTTATTCCGGTGTTGATAACCGCAGAGATGATCAGTGGTTCAACTTGTTACCTTGGTATTTACGTTTCACTGTTACGTCATGGGCTGATTAATCATAACCATCAGAGGAGAGAGAATGTGTATATCAAGGACGCACAACAGGTTCACGTGATCAGGGCTTAATATCCAAGGATGGATACATACTATAGATGATCAGTGGTTCAACTTGTTACTTTGGTGTTATACTTAAGACTGAAGAAGGTCGAGTCGTCAGTCTATTCTACATTCTCTGTTGGGAGTTATCATCTCATGTGTATGCTGCGGGCTGATGGGTTACATGTAAGGTTACTGGAAGGCATTTGGTGAGATAAAGATGATTGGTATTCTGTTCCTCCACATTGGGCAATCTTGAAGAAGGTCGAGTCTACAGTCTTCTCTACATTCAAAAATGTTGAGCTCTTTTCTTACAACTTGATATTTAACTTAATCCCATGACAGTTCTTGTTTGATGAGTTGTGGAGTTAAGTTAGGTTCAAGTTGTTCTGTAGTTTAAGGTTAGGTCCAACTTGATTTTAACCTAATCTCATGACAGTTCTTGTTTGATGAGTTGTGAGGTTAAGCTGAAATCAAGTTGTTACTGGGCGTAAATTTGTGGTTTAGCTTAACCTCATGACAGTTCTTGTTTGATGAGTTGTGAGGTTAAGCTAGATTTCAGTTGAGGCTCAACTTAAGCTACCGAAAAGATGCCTAAGGTTTTTGACGGCGTCACTCAAGGACGGGAGTGTTAGAAGATTAAAGACGGCATGCATTTGGTTATCAAAAGACTTCTTCATATTTCAGGTGTTCATCCAAAGTCTTCTTCCTATTATGGGTGTTCATCAGAAAGGTTGTCAGATTGGGGGAAAGCACTAATTAGGGGAGAGTGAAAAGCCAGAATCAATCCCTGTTTAAAAGTGCTCACATTGCTCTTCAGCAAGTCAAGTGATGAATGCGGAGAAGATTCAGATTGCTGAGGAGTAATGGTTTCTGGTTCGTATCCTTGTATATATTTTTTGCTTCTTACATTCTTTTTCATATTTTATACCATCTTGTAAATAGATATATAGAAAATCTTGCTAATTGTAAATAGAGAAACGTAAAATCAGAAAAACCATAAAAATTAAAAAAAATTAGAAAAGACCAAAAATAGTTTCACCTAGGCATGTCTTCTGTTTATCGATAACATTTATGGACTTAGAAATGTCATTCAATAATGACACGGGTCTTTAAATGAAGCTTGAGCAGAAGTTAAAATGGATTGTTAAAACATGTCTAAATGGCTTGCTATTACTTTAGATAGCAACCCGCGCTTCATATTGGGGAAAGCACGTCACCAAAAAGACGGATGTTCCTCCAACTGGGTGATGTTCACCTGGGCATGGATTACTTCATATCCATGTTTCCTGATTTGATGTACGTTTCAGTGCATCATTTCTTGTAAAAGAAGAGAAATCTTCTTAGTATAACAAATAGTTTTCATTCTATGATTCTTCTGAAAATTATTTGTGAGACACTTGGTGAATATGTGTTGTATGAAATTTGTTTATACTTGGATTATGCATAAAATTTGTCACTCAATCAACGACTACAAAACCTCATGACAGTTCTTGTTTGATGAGTTGTGGGGTTAAGCTTGATTTTAGTTGAGGCTCAACTAGAATATGGGTCATTGATTGAGGGGGAGAGTGAATTCAAATTTTATATCATCAAACGGATTTATTGGTTAAATCATACTTGTTAGAAATGGTTTTGTAGTTAATGGGGAATTAGTTGAAGAGGATCTTGCTAAAACTTTATATCAAATGGCCAAACGTGTTAGTTGCTAGAAAGTTTAGGACATTATGTGCAATCTGCCTATAGTTTCCTAGCTTTATGTATCTAGAAGGTTCATTTGTGTTACTTAGGAATCCTCATTTAATCCCCTAAACACGTTAAGACTCAAAACCTAAAAGAAGTAAGAATACCAGTTGTGTTTGATGTTCTTGAATACTCCTATGACATTTGTATGATCTGAATGAATGAGTTTCAAATGTCGTTTGACCTTTGTTGGTCGATTGTTGCTTAATTGTTGTTGATATTGTGCATATGTTCTCAGGATTCACTTAGGTAGATTGCTATTATGTTAGAATCATGTTCCTAAGATCCTGAATTGAATATTGTAATCTGTGTGAATTGCCATGTTTATGATTGCTAATTGCTCTTCATGCTAGATAGTGGTTTGACGTAGTTCCTGATTGGGGTTTGATTATACGATGAACTTGGTATTATAATGTGGCAAGCTGCTGAAGGGTAGCTATTAAGGGATAGTGTATCTGTATGCATGTATATCTGTGTTGATATTCTTATGCAGATTCCATAGCCAAAATGAATGTGCCAGTTCCCATTCTAACCATTTGATCAGACGTTCAAACTCTATTGATTGGCTCGGAATTCACCTCAACAACAATGTCGGCAACAACAACAACAACAACACTTTCACCACCACCACCACCACCATTCATCTATTCGGATCTCGCCAAGTGGGGATCTACAATACTTAGAGGTTCTTGTTGGTGGATGGATAATTGATATTGACCAATGACTCACTCAGAAAAGCGGATGATCACATCATCTGCGCAAAAAGGTCAATATCATTTGTGTCATAAAAGTTATCTTGTGCAAAATGAGCAGTGAATCTCCCTCTTAGATTAAGGGGGAGCATAGTATGTTACATCATCAGAATATATTAAATCGGACACATTTTCTCCCATGTTTTCTAAATTTATTTAAATCAATTGGGATCACAAATCTCAAAAGGTTTGAAATTTTTGATCGGGGGAGAGAATGTGATTTAAATATGAAACCTGATGAAAATGTGATGTTTTGGATTTAAGTGTAGGCTCTCCCATATGTGCAAAACACTTTCGTATATCGATGCACATATTGAGGGGGAGCAAATGGACAAAAAGGATTGGGCATCTCGTAAGAACGGCTCAGACTTCACCAAAGAATTGATGAAACTTGAATTGTCATCAATCGAAAGGATACGTCTTGGCCGGGTAATAATTTCAAGCTGGTCTAACCAGTGATGTAAGCGTGTCTCGAAAAAGACGTATCTGAGTAGAGTGTACCATTTCGAGAAACTTTCTGTGGACTTGACCAGGCCGGGTAATAATTTCAAGCTAGTCTAACTAGTGATGTAAGCGTGTCTCGAATCGGTCATGTTCACTGAAAGTGGATCAATTCAAAAAGTGCGAGCTCTACCTAACATGTGCAAATTTATAAAACTATCACTCGAGCACATGTTGAGGGGGAGCATTTGAAAAATATAAAACTCTCAAGTGTTTGCAAAAATGTGTTTCAGAATCATGAACACTTTGAGAGATTTTTCAAAGATTTGGTATATGGCAATCGTGGAAGTACACCAAAGACCGACCATTTTAATTAATGCATGGAGTTATAAGGATGGTTAGGTTAGGCTCAAGTTCCCACGATCCCACCAGAGCCAGAGGGATCTACCCAGGGACAATCCACTAGTTAGTGTAGAAGTCCTTAGGTATGATTAAAAAGGAGAAAAGTGTGATTAAGGGTAGAGTGCCGACTGAGATGGAGCTAACTCTGGAACAAACCCAACAAGGTGTTAGTTATGAAGTCTCGGTAAGCACTGAAGGGGTTGAAGAATGAAAAAGAATTGTAAAGATAAAGGGTGAAAAGAAATAGCCCTCCTTACAACTTAGGCAGAAACCGGGTCAATACATATGCTGTCAGAATCACTTAGTTGATTGCTGACATTGAAGACAAAGTATCATGGACCCAGTGATGCGCTGCACAACCCTCCTTAGCCACTCAAGGTCCCTCAAAGGATTCTTGTTTCAATTGTCACGGAGTTCAATACATTCCTATCGTCTATCTCACTCCGAGTTAGATGATATTGAAAAGGTGGCAGTCCTCTCCAGCCTCCGCTCACTAAATCAAAACGCACTATCGAGTCTAGAGCCACGAGATGCATAAAAAGATCTCATAGGAACACGAATTATTTCTACACTGGGTGTTCAACATTAAGGACACCAGTTGTAAACTTAAGAGTCCTACGCAGATCTTAGCAATCTGCCAGAACATTTATGAGAGAATTTACAAATGTAATTCTCAATGATTGAATGGAAATTCCTGCCAGGGTCAACATCAAACAGCCCTGAAAGCAGGTCACTTCGGTAATTCTTTATGGATTACGCTTAGTGGTCACGGCGGTTTCTAACGGTCTACAGTCGTGGAGTGATCTCCAGCGACTCACCTAATCGATGATGTGCTACGGTTCGATCTTAAAAAGCCCTCTGTGGGTTTTCGATTAGGAACGGTCTTGGTAAGGATTAGAGAGTGTTTTCACACTATGCTGTTAACAATCTCGAAGTAAGAACCTGTAAGTACCGGTCGATTTGTTGCTAACTGTCGTATGCAGGAACTTCTGGCGATTGTAGCTGTGGAATGCTGTAGGTGGTTGCTGTTGTAGCTGGTTGCAGAAAAGATGCCAATCCTCTACCACATGTTCACACTACATCATCATTGTAACTCAACAAAGTCATGATCAACCTAAAAGACCTTTAACACGGCTTCTGCAAACTCTGATGCTAAAGATCATGACACCAAATAGTGTGAGCATGTCGGCTCAAAGATTTATCACATCACGTGGAGACATACTACTGAAAGATGGCTTGAAGACAAATGTTGGATGATAAATTCGAAGAATACTCAAAGATCATCCAAGATAGAAGAGCGGTCATCAAAAGATCACTGCTAAAGGCACAAAGATACAAGACGTTGAAGAATCGAAGACTACGAGCTATGAAGTCAAGATCAAAAGATCAAATGCTAGAATTCGAAATATTATTTCCGGGGTGACCTCCCTTAGGGGGAGATTGTTAGGAATATAAATATTCAGATGAAGGTTCGGTCACCCCGAGTATCTACTTAGCATTTATATAGCTCGTAGGCTTATTTATATTAGCTTAGTAATATTCATATTAGTATTAATAGTATTAGTCGTAGTTATATTTGTGGAGTGGGTCGGGGCTTTCCCCACTGTCAGCTCACTCTACAGCCCACTAGGGGCATAATATTAGTAAGTATAAATACCCCTTCCCACACTTGGGAAGGGTTGGAACTCTTGTAACCAAACACACACTAATCTAATTGATACAAGTTTTCTCCCAACTCTCTCTCTCTCTAGTTCATCTCATCTACCATGGATCTAATCTTCCATAAACCAAGACCACCCGAATCATCCACACAATCAAGATGGGTATATCCTAGAGAGGATCATTGTTTCTTAGCCATTATCTTCTTCATATACTTGTTGTTTAGTTTCCGCATAGACACACGTATAACACACACAGATTCTCAACGTAGTTGGTTTGTGTTTACATAAGCTAGCTACACGTTTTGCCAAGCTCACAGATCATATGAGAAATGGGCTATGAAGGTGAAACAATGGATCTCCAATAAAGATCATAACCTGTGGAATGTTATTCTTAATGGGAACAGCAAGAAGAGGATTGGTAAAGATCAGAAGGGGAACATCATCATACTTTCACCTGTATCAGCTGAGGAGCATGTTGCTGTACAAAGGGAGACCAAAGCAAGAACTCTTTTGCTTCAGGCTATCCAAGTAGACCACAGGGCTGATTTTAATCACCTGGATGATGCTAGAGATATCTGGTTTGCTGTAAAAGCCAGATTTGGAGGAAATGAAGAGTCCAGTCATGCACTCATGGCCATTGGTTCTAGTAATGAGGTACCATTATGTTCTAAGTTATGTACTGATTCCTATAATCATATTAAGGCTTTGTGTGATGAGCAGTTGACACTGATAGGTGACCAAGAAGCACAAATTTTAGCTTATAAAAGTGCTCTAAAAACATTAAAAGCTCAGAAAGGCACCCTTCAGAAACAACATGCTGATTTAAATGAAAAACTATTCTTTCAAGCTAATAAAATATATGAGCAAGATGAAAAACTTAAAAAATATAGAAGAATTGGCCTAAGAATACAAAAAGAAAAGGATGATTTGCAAAAATGTGTAGACCAGTGGAATAAGTCAAATGATAATCTGTTTAAATGCTGGGATGCACAAATAAAGTCAAGTAAGAAACATGGCTTGGGGTATGAGGAGGATGAGAAAAAGGCTATATTTAAGAATAGAAAGGAGGACTATGCTGATAAGCCTTTGTATAATAGATTTGTTAAGGCTGATAATTTCAAGAGAGTTCCACATCCATTGAGTGGAGACTATACTCCTCTTGAAAAAGAGGAGTTAGATGACTCTCTATTTGTGTATGGAAAAAGAGGTCCTCAAACACCTGAGTCAACCACCTCAGAGAACAAAACTAGTGAGTATTCTACTTGTCAATCTAATGACAATGAAGGATCCATTGGTGATGTCTATGATCACTCTAATTCTAAGAAAAGGGTTTCAGTTGGTAATGATGGGCAAATCAGAATATTACCACCATTGACTGCTGAGGAGGTACGGGCTGTGGAAAAAGAAAAGAAGGCTAGAACCCTGCTGCTTATGGCTATTCCAAAGGAGCATCTACAAAGGTTTCATGGGATGATAGATGCCAAGGAGATTTGGGATGCAATTAAGAAACGTTTTGGTGGGAATGCAAACTCTAAAAAGATGCAGAAGGCTGTTCTTAAACAACAATTTGAAACTTTCAGTGTGTCAAAGGCTGAAGGATTAGAAAAGGGTTATGACATATTTCAACATCTTCTGTCACAACTAGAAGTACATGGTGCTGCTGTATCTAATGAGGATGCAAATCACAAGTTTCTTAGGTCTCTACCACCAGAATGGGTAAATGTGTCTATGACTATGAGGATGAAGGATGAAGTTGACTCAATGACCCCAGATGACCTGTACAACAATCTTAGGATTTTTGAAAGGGACATCAATGAAACCAATCAGGCAACTACTAGTTCTTCAAATGTTGCTTTTGTGTCTCAAAGCAAAGGTAGTACTTACAAGGTTAAGTCTGGCAGTGTTAAGTCTGGTGTTTATGAAGCTTCTACAAGGGAAAGGACTGCTCCTTCAGGCTTTGCAGATGAGGTGATTCACTCATTCTTCGCCAATCAACAAGAAGATGAGAGCTTTATCAGTGAAGATTTGGAGCAGATAAATGATGCTGAGGTAGAAGAGATGGACATCAAATGGCACATTGCCATGATTGCTCTGAGGGTAAAAAGGTTTCAAAAGCAGTATGGGAGGTCCATTAAGTTCAACAACAAGTCTCCAGTTGGATACACTAAGAGGACAGTTGAATGCTACAATTGTCATAAGCATGGACATTTTTCTAGAGACTGCCCGGAGAAGAAGTCTACTGATGGGTATAGGAAGAGTGATGCAGAGGATGACAAGCTGGAAAGAAACCAGATGAGTATGGTGACATTGGAGGCTGGAGCTATTAACTGGAATCAAGCACACACCAAGGGTGAAAGTAATCTCTGATACCACTTGTTGGATCGATCACCTTGATAGATCTTATGAGCCGGTTAAGATCAATAGAATGTTTATGTAAACACAAACAAACTAATAGAAGCTCTGATACCACTTGTTGGTCCACGATTAATATGGATCTCTAAGTAGCCTTTGATTACTTAGTGGATGACTTGAATAAATCCAAATCAATCCAAGTGAGAAACTCTTAACAATTTGTTAATGTTAACGCGGAATATTAACAAGAACAATGAAGAACACCGAATTATCACTAACTTCGTATATCTTACTAAAACTCACAATTCGTACATACATATATCTCCTTAGGGTTCCTTTTATACTTGAAGGAAACCCTAATTACAAAAACGCGTGAAAAGATATCACGTATCTTCTATAAAGATACCTAACTCGTACATATCTTTTCCTAACTAATACTAACAAACTTTCCTATTTTTACTGACCCGACTTAACATAACTACCAGACTTAACTATTACAAAACCAGACTTAACTAACACCAGACTTAATATTATAACAACCAGACTTAACTTAAGTCTGTTCTTCACTTGGTCTTCCTCGTACTTTGTAATTCCCAACAATTAATCCTCCCCTAACTTGATCTTCATGTTCCATGAACTTCAAGTTCCTTCTGAGTAAGCTTATGAGGATTGGAATTATCTTGATCTTCAAAACACTTGAAATCTGCATATTTGAGTATTTGTGCAGCAACTTGATCTTCTCAGCATCTTATATGCATTTCACTTGATCTTTCCAGCAACCATGACATTTTGTACATCGATTCATATTAAGTTTCATATCTATTCTCATCACTTCCAGGTGTGTTAACTCTTGTGAGAGGTGAATCATTGAAAATTAATGGATTTGATGTCTCTTTACCAATAGCCATCACTACTGGAGTAGCCAAATGTTTTGGTGTGTAAGACCATGGTACATTGATAACCATATGATTTTTAGTAAATCATCAACTATCAACAGATTTGTTATGTCTTTACCAAAAGCTGTACCCTTTTGGACTAGCCAATTCTTTTGATGGAAAGTACCTCATCATGGTGAATTGATTACCATTTATGGTTTTCCACAGCCTTTACCACAAGCCATAACCTTGTGGGCTAGTCAACTCTTCACTAATCTTAGATATGGTGAGTTGAATACCATACAATTTTTAGCAAATTGTCAGCCATAAACGGATTTGAGCTATCTTTACCTGTAGCCGTTTGCTCAGGATTAGCCAGTCCTTGTGTTGGTCAGACAAGGTGGACTGATAACCTTTTGTTGTGTTAGTGCTATGCACCTCCACCAAGTGAGAAGTTATAATAGTCTCACTTGACAACTTAAAGAAAACATACATAAACCAGCACTGCAACATAATTTTTTTTTCACTAACAGAATTAAAAAGAACTACCAGAATTAAAAATAAAACTACAAGACTTAAAAATAACCTAAGTGCTGGTTAGTATACAAACTTTACATTTTTGACCTCCCCTTAACACAAACCTCCCCTTAAGTCCAACTAGGGGTTTAGCATACCAATGCTGACTACCAAATAATTAAACCTAGGACCATCAAAAGCTTTAGTCAACAGGTCTGCAACATTAAAATCTGTATGTATTTTCTCCACCCTAATCAATTTCTTTTCAAAGCAATCTCTAATAAAGTGATGCCTGATTTCTATATGCTTAGTCTTAGAGTGGTGTACTGGATTCTTAACAATACAGATGGTACTTTCATTATCTATGTGGATAACAGTATTCATAAAATTCAAACCATAGTCTAGTAGCTGATTCTGAATCCACAAGACTTGTCCACAGCAATTAGCAACTGCCACATACTCAGCTTCAGTAGTTGAGTTGGCCACAATTGTTTGCTTCTTGCATTGCCAAGAGATTAACCTGCTTCCAAGGAATTGACAACCTCCTGTTGTGGATTTCCTATCAAGACTTGCACCAGCATAGTTACTATCTGAATATGCTGTCAGGTCAAACGATGACTCTTTAGGATACCAAAGGCCCAAATTGGGTTTGCCCTTTAAGTACCTAAAGATTCTCTTCACAGCGTAAAAATGTGAAGTCTTTGGGTGTACCTGAAAACGTGAACAAACACATACTGCATACATAATGTCAGGTCTAGTAGTAGTAAGATACATGAGAGATCCTATCATGGATCTGTAATGATGCACATCCACATCAGCATCATCTTCATCGTTTGTTAAAGGCACCTTGTTTTCCATGGGAGTGACTGCAGTTTTCACATTTGCAAAGTCAAATCATTGGTGATCCTAAGTCTCCAGTTCAAACAAGAAGCAAAGTGCAAATACATCCTGATGCCCATGCACTTGTGAGTTTTGTTAAGAAACAACAAAAGGGTCAACCATAAGGACCAGCAACATTGCTTATTTGCTTGTTTCCTTTCCCAAAAGGAACCCATCACAGTTGTTGAGGCATTAGATGATGAAAGTTGGATAGAAGCCATGCAGGAAGAATTGATGACCATAGAGTGCCTCGAATGGTGCTGCCTTTATGCTGGTATGATAGCTGTTGTTGTAAGAAAACTCGATCAATGGCAAATGGTTAGCCCAACCATTTCCAAAATCAATCACGCATGCCCTGAGCATATCCTCCAATGTTTGAATCGTTCTCTCGCTCTGACCATCGGTCTGAGGATGATAGGCAGTGCTCATGTCTAATTTGGTTCCAAATGAATCTTGTAATGACTGCCAAAAGTTTGAAGTAAAGCGACTATCTCTGTCGAAAATGATGGAAATTGGTGCACAGTGCTTTGAGACTATTTCCTTGACGTAAAGTCTGTTAAGTTGATCCATAGAATAATTCTCTCTGATTGGGATGAAATGGGTTGATTTAGTGAGACGATCTACAATTACCCAAATAGCATCGTAACCGCCTGATGTCTTGGGAAGTTTAGTGACGAAGTCCATTGTAATGCGCTCCTATTTCCACTGGGGAATCTCTGGTTGCTGAAGTAATCCTGGTGGTTTCTGTTATTCGGCTTTTACCTTAGCGCAAGTAAGGAATTTTCTAACATACGTAGCTATCTCTGCTTTCATATTCGGCCACCAATAAAGTCTCTTGAGATCCTAATACATCTTATCAAAACCTGGGTGAATGGAGTACTTCAACTTGTGCGACTCATGCATAATCAACTCTCGTATCCCGCCATAGAGAGGTATCCAGCTTCTGTCCTTGAAGCATAATACTCCGTCTGCCCTCTTTACAAAGCCATTTGCATTCTCTGGCATTCCATAAAGTTTCTCATTTGGTCAGTTTTCTTCCTTGAGTGCTTCCATTTGAGCCTCGAGGATTTTTGATGGTAAAGGTGAAATGATCGTCATTCCCAATGATCTGACTCTCAAAGGCTTGAGTCTTTCTTTCCGGCTAAGGGTATCTGCCACAACATTAGCCTTTCCTGGGTGATATCGAATCTCACAATCGTAATCACTAAGCAATTCCAACCAACGACGTTGTCTCATGTTAAGTTCTTTTTTATCAAGTATGTATTGTAAGCTCTTGTGGTCGGTAAACACTACACACTTAGTTCCGTAGAGGTAGTGCCTCCAAATCTTGAGTGCAAAAACTACGACACCCAACTCTAAGTCGTGAGTGGTGTAATTCTTCTCATGGGTCTTAAGTTGTCGAGAAACGTAAGCTATCACCTTCTCGTTCTGCATTAATACGGCTCCAAGTCCTTTATGTGATGCATCACAGTATACCACGAATTTTTCAATCCCTTCGGGTAGTGCCAAAATCAGAGCGCTGCAAAGCTTCTGCTTCAATAACTGAAATGCGGACTCTTGTTTCTTTCCCCACTCGTATTTCTGATTCTTTTGTGTCAACTTGGTCAAAGGTTTAGCTATCTTGAAAAACCCTTCAATGAACTTTCTATAATATCCTGCAAGTCCTAAGAATTGACGAATCTCTGTTGGAGTCTTGGGTGTCGCCCAATCTTTAACAGCCTCGATCTTTGTAGGGTCAACCTGTAATCCTTGACTATCAATGACATGACCAAGGAATTGTACTCTTCGGATCCAAAAATCACACTTCAAAAATTTGGCATACAGTTTCTCTTTCTTGAGTAGCCCTAAGATCGTTTTGAGGTATTCTCTGTGCTCTTCTTCGCTCTTCGAGTAAATCAAAATGTCGTCGATGAATACAATCACAAACTTATCCAGATACGGATTGCATACTCTATTCATGAGATCCATGAATACTGCAAGTTCATTGGTTAATCAGAACGGCATGACTTGAAACTCATAATGACCATAACGAGTTCTAAATGCTGTCTTCGGGATATCTTCCTCCCGAACTCTAAGCTAATGGTAACCTGATCTCAGGTCGATCTTTGAATAAAAACTAGAGCCTTGCAACTGATCAAACAAGTCATCGATTCTGGGCAGTGGGTAACGATTCTTCACCGTTAGCTTGTTCAGCTCTCGATAGTCTATACACATCCTGAAAGATCCATCCTTCTTTTTCACAAACAAGACCGGTGCTCCCCAAGGCGAGGAACTCGGCCTAATGAATCCTTTGTCTAAGAGCTCTTGCAACTGGTTAGACAACTCTTGCATTTCTGATGGTGCTAGTTGATAAGGTGCTCTTGCGACTGGTGCAGCTCCTGGCACTAAGTCAATCTGAAATTCTACTTGGTGAGTTGGTGGAAGTCCAGGTAAGTCTTCGGGAAAGACTTCTGGAAAATCTCGAACAATTGGTACATCTTTAAGTCGTTTCTCATCCGACTTCTTTTCTGTTATATGTGCCAAGAAAGCATAACAACCCTTCTTTATGTACTTCTCAGTTTTAATGCATGATGTGATACTGAGTCTAGTTCCACTTCGTTCACCACGAATGATCAACGTTTCGCCATCGTAAGGAAGATGAATAACTTTTTCATCACAAATGATTCTTGCAGGATTTCGGGATGACCAATCCATACCGATTATGACGCCGAAACTTCCAAGTTCTACGGGTATAAAGTCTATATTGAATGGGTGATTTAGAAATTTGAGAGTACAACCATGAACAATGGTGTTGGTGCCAACTAAACTATCGTTAGCTAATTCAATGTGGTAAGGAGTGTCTAGTGTGGTTGGTTCGATATTGAGTAAAGGTGCAAATGCAGTAGAAAAAAAACTTCTATTGGCTCCTGAATCAAATAAAATGGATGCATAATGATTATTGATGAGGAACGTACCCGTGACAACATTCAGGTCCTCTTTGACATCTTCACCTCCTATAACATACACTCTTCCTATAGCTGCTCCACCTTGGTTCCCGTTTCCTTGATTCTTCCTTTTTGGACAGTCACTCTTAAAGTGTCCTTTCTCTCCACAGCCAAAACATGTCAGTGGGGGTCTCTGAATATCAACCACAATTGGAATCTTGCAATCCCTGGTCGAATGACCAACCTTCTTATAGTTCCCACAAGGATTAGGATAATTCCCAGGGTTATGATGACTTTGACACTTGTTGCACTTGGGTAAGGTACCATTGTAACCTCTCTTTTCAGCTAGGCCTGCATCATAAGCCTTTGCAACTTCTTGCCTCTTTGGTGGTTGTTGAGTAGCACTACCACTCTGATTGTTGTCCCACCTTCTCTTGTTGTTGTTGTTATTATTATCGTTGGTATTGTTCCGGTTGTTGTTAGAGTTGTTGTTGTTTCGGTAGTTGTTGGAGTTGTTGTTGTAGTTACGGTTATTGTTGTTGTTGCTGTTGGCAGTAGTTCCCTTCTTTACTACCTGAGCCATAAGCTTCTGGGACATTCTGATAGCCTCATCCAATGTTTATGGATCAAAAGAAATCACATCCCCACGGATGCTGTGTGGTAGTCCTCCAATGAAATTTTCCAACAACTTCTCGTTATCTGGAACCATAGTTGGACATAACGCGGCCAACTCTTGAAACCTCCTGATGTACGCTTCAATCTCATTACCTGTAGTCACCAACTCATAAAATTCTGTTTCCAGCTTCTTCACTTTGGTGCGTGGACAAAACTTCTTAGTCAGCAGCTTCTTGAATTCTTCCCATGAGAGCTTGTAAGCGTTTTCCATACCCATAGGCTTTGTATAAGAATTCCACCATGACATAGCTTCCTCAATGAGTGTACTGGTAGTGAACTTTACCTTGTACTCCTCTGGACAAATGCATAGAAGAAATACAGATTCTATCTTCTCGAACCAACGAATCATAGCAGTGGCTCCTTCAGTGCCTTTGAATTTTGTGGGATCACCACTCTTGAAGTCCTTGTACGTACATTTACGACCATTAGTACCATTAGCAGCCATCCCGGCAGCTTCTGCTATTTCTGCCTGAGAAGCGGCTTCAGCAGCGGCTGCAGCTACGGCCTCTCTTTCAGCTACTAGTGCTGCCTCTATACTGTCGGCAACAAGCTTTCTGATCTCAGCTGGTGTCATCGCTGAAGTGGTTTGTTGATCTTTGGTGGCATGGTTCTTCATAATCACAAAAGATAACAACAATGAGAACTCACAAATAGAACGATCATCATGAACAATATATACAACCACAACATGTATATACAACCACAACATGTATAAATACAACCACAACATGTATAAATACAATGAAATCACAACGAGAAACAACCACGAAATATCATAAATATAATCACAACGCACATGAATATAATACATGAAAATTTCGGCCTTCATGGACCGATATCATAGGTAGCACAACCATTCCTACATAGTAGAGTCACACTTGATACATTTTGTTTGTACAACAACCAAAAGACATACAAGTTCTTTAAACTATGTCCCACACCCCGGGACTAGGAAAACAATAGTACAAGCTAACATGATACAAGTCAAATCTAGGCATCTCCTGGTGCTCCGCCTAATCGACGTCGTAGCTCTCGAATCTCTCTATCCATAGCGACCACAATCTCCTCCAGATGTTCAATCCTAAGCTGAGTAGCAGCGTCCTTGCTCTCCAAACCCTGATATGATACATTGATGGAAACCCTGCCTAACACCAATCCCTCAATCTCCTCCTTCATAGCCTCAACTCGGCTCACTGGAATCTCCTCCAACTGACCTAAGGCTCTGTCAATCTGCTCCTGCTGCTGGTCTAATAATGTCTCAAGTGTAGAAGTAGTAGGCTGTCTAGCAGCAGCAACCCTGGAACTCTCACCAACCTCAAACCTCCTGGGTGGTGTAGTCTCTGAAGTCTCTGTAGTAGCTGGCGATGATGTGTCAAGTCGTGCATGCTTCTTGAACGGCAAGTCAGATATAGGTTTGGGATGCGATGGTGCTCCAGATGGTGTTAAGGATGGTAAGGATGGGGATAATGATGATAGAGATGGTAGTGATGATGATGGTGACGGTGTATGGAATGCTACACTCCTTCGCGCTGTCAAGCGGCGTCTGAGTAGATAAGATGGAGTAAATGCTCTGGAACGAACACCGGTGGTAGGGGTAAGTGATGATGGTGGTGGTAATGGCACATATGCAGCTGGTGATCTAACAATACAACGAACTCTCTTCGCAGCAGTGCGCTTTATGCGCGGTCCATCCGAACGTAGTTGGTATACCCGACCAAGAGGTATCATCTCTCCTGGCTGAATGAAAAGAACAACCCTAGGCCCACGGCGGATCACTGGTGACAAGGGTGGTGTGGGTGCGAATTCGACCTCCTCGAAGGGTTCGGTCTCAGCCTCAGATGGTACAGGTGATGAGTTAGGTGTAGGGTCCACTGATGATAAAACTATGGTAGGTGGTGATGAGACGACTGACTCTAGTATTATGGTGGGTGGTGATGAGAACTCGTCTGTGTTAGAGTCTGATGAAATGATGATGGGATGGGTGTCTGAAGACATCTCTGTGACAATCGACGTGAAATAAAGTAAATAACCACTTACATTATGCGGGTTATGATAAAATGATGTATGTATGGAACCACATGTATAATGAATATGCACTTATGATGAAATGATAAGATGCTATGATGATGTGGTTATAGTCTAGGGTATCATAGACAACCTAGTTCGCTATAACCTTAGCTCTAATGCCAATCTGTCACACCACCAAATACATGACTTGCAGCGGAATGGAACACTTGGGGGCATGACTGCCATAGCATCACAGTTACAGTTATATTGAACGACCTAAAGTGCCATTTTAAAAATACATCGTTTGATTAATTAAAACATTCAGAGTTACAAAAGCTAGGTCCCAAAATGTGATTCATGTTTGAGGAAATAAGTTTATACAAATCAAACGATAATTAAGTGCATATAAATATAGTGAGACGCGTCGTCACCGCGACTCCAAAAATATGTCCACATGCATGTCGTGATGCGAGTACCTTAATTACCTGAAAATACATTGCTAAAAATGGTCAACAAAAATGTTGGTGAGAATCATAGGTTTATGTAAATGAATGGTTTCTACAGTAACCACAAGTATAAAGTGAACGACATAAATGCCCCATAAAAAAATAATACATTAGCTCTTAAGCTCATGACCCCGAAGCTAGACTAAAATAAACACCCCAACCTGAGTGCTTTTCCAGACACTCTAATATGATTCAAATGAAATGCGTTCGTATGACCAGTTGGTGCTACCAACCCGAACGGAGGCGTCACCCTCAATAGATCTATCCACTCACTCTCGCTTACATCCAAATTAACGGTTCATGATAAATAAAAGGGGACTTTAATCTGGGCAATTATGGTAACTTAAGCAATGTAAATGAATTTGATACTTTGGTCCTTATGAAAAATGGTGTAATGTATTCTCCCCCGAGAGTTTAGAAATTAAATAATCAACAGAAAACGGGGCTATGAAAACTCACCTGGTGCGATAGCAACAATGACAATAATGGATATGCTGAAATGAGGCTCGGTCTCTAACCGCAACCTAATATGAATGCTATGATCTAATGTAAGTCATGAATTTATGCTACACATGCAAATACGTATGTTATCGATACCACTCATGAATTTTGGAAATAACGTTTATCGTCGAAAAATATATTTTTGACGTCTCGTTAAGTTATAAAACACTTTACGTATTAATACATTGTAAAGATTCCCCACGATCGTCGTTTGGTGAATTATAGCAAAATAACAGAGTTTACGTCGTAATTTAATATTTTTCACAACTTGTAAAAATGGCTAAATGGCCTCGCAAAACTAGTCGCGAAATAGTGTACATTAAGTGTTAGGAAATATGCTCGACGTTTTTGGAAACCTTGTAACAATATCTCAAATTCGTATCATTTAACTTTTGTCCATACGCGTCCCGATCAATAAGAAAAATGGCTCTCAACATGGTGTCTTGCAAAAACAGTTTTTAGACATAGAAATATTTTAGTGAAAAGCTGATGGAAATATGTTGTAATTGTCGGGTTTCAAACGCGTGTATCTTGGTCGTTATAAGCTCGTTTTCTACGTTCTTTATATCCATGGCTTCGTCTCACAGCTAACTAATAGATTCTTGGCATGTCGGCTCGTCTAGATTACGTCTAATTCCTCGTTTTACTCGTTGAAATTCGTGTAACAGCACGTAAATTTTCAGAAAAATAGTTTTCGTCATCAACTTAAAATTAGCGTATCTTTCTCGTCGTAAGCTCGTTTTTGCTCATTTTGGCGGCCACGGTTTCGTTTTTAAGAGTATTTTCTAAATATTTAAGCCAAAATAGTCCATGACCTACTGAGTTTTCCAGATTTTACAAAAATGGACAGCACCTCATTTACACTTTGTTAAAACCAAAATTTCTAGTTCAAGGCTTGTTCTAAACACTTCCAATCCACACCACAACTAGTCTAAGCCTACCATACACCTTCTTAGGGTGTCATGGGTTCCTAATCTTCACCAAAAGTGAGGGAGTTCATAAGGTTACATATAAAAATCTCTAGATCCATTTTTAGTGAGGAAATAAACATTAAGTGGTATCTAACATATGTGCATTTGCATAACTTGTTGCTAGAACATCAAAATATAGTAAATGGAAGTATAAAAAGTAGAGAAATTTATTTAGATACTTACTTGAAGTTTTGAAGAGTTTTGGTGAAAAATGCTTAAGAAATCCTTGAGGTTTTTATTTCAAAACCTAAACTAGGATGTAAATGAGACTAGAAATACTTGATATTGTAAAAATTGATGAACTCTTGCTTGTTCTTGATGTTTGGCCGAACCATATGAGGAAGAAAAGGATGAGAGGATTTTGTTATCTTAGCTAGTTTATTAGTTTACTTGTATGTGTAAATAAATCATTTGAAGTATATGTATTTAGATAGCATTTAATTTAGTCAAGACCATCAAGTGAAATATGGACTTAGGGGGCTAGGGGGGCGGCAAACATGGAAGAAAAAGGGAGTGTGTGGGCTAATTAAAGCTTTTGTCCCCAAAATACATGAGTTAGTTTAGTTTAAGATGTGCATTGGGTGTTACCGGGTACCGAGTTAACTAGAAATAAATCTTTACGAACTAAAATAAAGTACGACGAAGTTGTAAAAATTATAAAATCACATTCCTTGCAAGAATCGGGTGTTCAAATAGTTATCGTGTTGAAATTACATAAACCGTCGTAGTTATAAGCGTTTAACGGTAAATATAGTAAACGATTTAAAAACACCGGGTAAATTAATAATATAATTTTTATATCATTATAATGAGTGTGAAAATATATTAGGACCATAGTCTGAAGTGTCGGGTATATTATTCGTAGTAATGACTGGGTGGTAACGTTTATTAAATAAATAAACATACGTTAATTGAAATTATGCAATCCCGTGCATGACCTAATATGATGATGATGTTACTGATGATATGTAGACTACTCTAGTCTATATGACATGTCCTTAGTGATGATGCATGAATACGCAGCTAAACCATAATGGTTACGCGAATTTTAATACCCGTAAACCTAGTTTACGAAATGATGAATGATAACCATGAATAGTGATTTCCCTCTGGGAATAAATAGTGTTTCATGAATAGTGAAATTTTTGAAAACATCTCAAAGTCGTAAACTGACTTCAAAAATAATGAATAGTAAATGATGATGTAATATGTATAGTAACCCATGAATAGTAAATTGTCGAGGTTTGGAAAATGACCTGAAATTACGATTTGTCACACTAATTTATGACTTCATCGAATTAGGGTTTTGAAACACCCTAATTTTACATTCATTCATTCCATTATCAGCTTCTTCTTCTTTTCCTTGTCTCCAAAAATAAAACTCCAACCAATGCTAACAAATAGTAACATCAGTTATGATAAGAACGAACAAACCTTAAAATTCGACCACTTTTCAATTTTCTGCAGCAGACTTTTAGAAAATTTATATCTTTTAATTGACAGCTCCAATTGAAGATCCCTTCGGTGCGAATATACCTTGATGTATAGAGAACCTTCAGTAAAAATTTTGTTAAGATCCAACGGTTAACAAATGAGATATCGCCTTTTTACCAAAGAATTGCTACAATAACATTGATTTTTTCATCATTCTTTGACAAAAACCTTATACAATCCCTAGATCACGAGCTCCCTGAGCTCTGATACCAATTATGGAGTTTGTTAGAACTCCTTAGATCGTTTTGAGCACTAGGAATAACAATAACAAAGATTAACAATATACGCAGCGGATTAAACAAAACATCAATCGTTATTGTAACAAGGTTTTCATCATTATCTCCTTTAACAATTACATACACAATTAGCTCCAATACTACTTGATCAATTGTAGTACGGTTACTCAACAATAACAATGATCAAAGATCCTTGACGCTAAACCAACACTAATCTAGGCATTTTCTACAAACGCACGCCTATGACACACACACACTTTTTACTAGATGTTTACATCTTTTCTCTGTGCACACGTAAAACATATGCCCTATGTCTCTTTATATAATAGAGATATTAGGGTTTACAATGACTCATAATTGTATTAGGAAACAAATACTTTTCTAATCTTTTATCAATATCTTCTAAGGAATCTTCTATAATCTTCCATATCTTGTAGAATTCATTCTTTTTCTTTTAAGTCCTTGTAGTTTCATACGTGCTTCATTCTTCTTTTATTGTTTTGTATTTATCAACTCAATATAAATCCCAACAAGAATTTCAAAGTTTGAATATTTCAAAGGTTTTGAACGACTTTACTTTGGTTTCCACACTTGATTTACCGGTGAAAAACGAGAGTCTGGAGTTTGAAAACCTTGATTCATTTCTTTTGAAGTATTTGACCTTGAAAACTTTTGAGGAGTAATTGTTTCGGAAAAATTTAGTCTCTTTGAACACTTCATTCCTTTTTGCAAAAAATAGGTCGTAAATTGAGAAACTTTTTTCGAAAATGGTTTTGAAGATTCACCCCTGTAAACCTTCTCCGAAACACTTACTTTTGATGTTGACTTGTTTAAAACATGAGATTTGCCTTCTGGTCGATTAAGAGCATCAAACTTTGCTTTTAGGAAATTGTATGACGTTCTCAAATCATTGTATTCTTTTTGAATCGTAAGATGATCTTGTGATGCCATTTTTTCATGTAATGAAACATTTTGATCTTCAAGATGTGCAAAATATTTTTCATATTTGTCCGTTTCGATTGAAAAATTGGTTTTGGCATCATCAAGATCTTTGGCTTGTTGTGCTAAGATCTTTTCCAAATCAACAACTTTCTTTTGAAGCACATAATTTTCTTTTTCAAAACGATGATTTGTTGCGATCTGAGAGTCAGATTTGTTTGAAAAAATGATTCTAAACTCTTGATAGTTTGATTGACTCAAACAAGTTTTCGTAAGTCTGTTTCAAATGCTCATTTTTGTTTTGTAATGATGCCACAGCATGTTCTAATTCAATATTTTTTGTATCAAGTTCGTCAAAATCAAACTTGATTTTGGTATCATCACAATTCTCCTAAAAAATCTATTCTTTTCCTTTAAGGACTGATGTCAAAGAGTTTTCAGATGACATTTTCTTTTCCTGCTGTTTGAGTTGGAAAGAAATACTTTGTGCTTTGATTTTTGTTAAATCTTTCTCAAACTGTGCAGTTCATTTTGATAATTCTGCTTTGACATCAGCAGCTTCTTTTGAAAGTTCGTTGATTTTCTTTTTGAGATAAAGATTTTTAGATTTCAAAGAAGATGTTTGTTCAAAATTCACATTCTCATACTCATGGATGACAGACACTGACTTGAATGACTCTATTTGATTTGTGAAAAATTCTTTTTCAGTATCAAGTATTAAGCATTTTTCATCAAATTTGTCTTTAAGAGAATGGATGTACTTTAAATCTTCTCTCATTGCAGTGAAAAGATACTTTTCAAAGTGATCAAAACTTAAGTTGATATCTTTCACGCGAGGTTCAATCTCATCTTTTAAAATCTTACAGACTTCTATTTTTAGGCGTGAATCCGATGAAAGAAGATTAGAGTAATCATTATTAGTGTATTGTTTCTTAACACAAATGACTTTTAATGTTTGCTCAATGTGATGTTTAAGATTACAAAACTGTTTCCTTGCTTTATTTTGCCAGAACTGAGCATCATAAGTAACAAGTTGAGCTTCTTTAAAATATCTTTTCACATTTGTGTCTTTTCTTTTCAAAGGTCCTTTTGGTATATCTGTCAATTGTGTAAAACCATACACAAAGCCATGGTACGAGAATGGGGTTTTTCTTAGTTTTACTTTTAAACGTTTTTCCTCTTCAGATTTTTCTTCATCTTCTGAATTGAGCAGAACATCAGTCGACAAACCTTTTCCCAGTTTTTCATCATCATACAAACTAGGTGTCAAATTTTGCACTTTGTTTAAAAAACAAGGTTTTTCATTTTCCAAATTATTTTCCAAATGATCAGTATTTTCAAAACCAAGTCCGGATTTTCCGTGATTAACGTCCTCATCTTTAAGAAGCATCATTTGAAAAGTTTGAACAGTCTATCCTGTTTTTCGAAGTTTTGCTTCAAGATTGTTTGCTCGTTTAAAAAACTCTTGATTTTCATTCTCAAGTTTTGTTTTAACAATCTCAAAATTTGAAGTGGTTTTTTGAAGCTTTGAATTTTCACTCTTTAAATCAGAGATCTCTTTTAAAAGCGCTTCAACCTTTCTGTTGTTAAGTACCATTTGTTCATCCAGTTTTTGAATGAAATGTTTTTCACGAAAAACAGCTTCTCTATAACCAACTTCAAGTTCTTCTTTTTGTTTTAAAAGTGGTTTGACAGATTCTCCGTTCATTTCATACTTCCGAGCTTGAGATTTAAGGTTCGAGATTTCAATTTCAAGTTCAGCTTTTCTTTTTGTTACATTTTTAAGACCCTTTTCCATTTCCTTAAATCTCTCAAGCTCTTTGGTCAATAAGACATTCGCTTGCTTAGCTTCGCGATTGTCCTCTTTGCACTTATCAAGTTCATGTTTGAAATTATTGATTAATGAAGCAAATAAGGTACGATCTTGTTCATAAGTAGATCCATCCTGAGCAAGCTCACCTCCATTAGGATCCATATCTGGAGTTGTAGGAGTGATATTACTATCAAACCGTTCCACCACATATGTGTTGCTTATGGACTCAGGGTGCGCAGGATGTGTCTTATCATGAGTAAACACATTATCGAACAAAACAACATTATCATTATCGTTTGAATGTTGTACCGTAGCCAATATCTCTGCGTCAAATGAAGGTCTGATATGATCATCCTCGGTATCCCAATCAGCTTCATTCCTGTGTGTACCATCAGCATCCGAATCATACCTTGGACTACTGCTTTCAACCTGCTGTTCTGAAGATGTATCACTTTCCATGAAAACTAAACGAGCATCTGATGCTTCACCCTCATTGATTGTTTCCTCTTCTGTTTTTTCATCTTTGTCTGTCTTCTCTTTCATTCACCTCGGTTTCCTTTAACAGCATTTCCCTTTCAATTAGCTCTCTTTCTTTTAACTGCATATCTTTTTCAACCTGCTTCTTTCCCGTTGCTGCTTCTCAATTTTATTTAACTCAACTTCCTCTGCATCAAGTATCTTTTCGAGTTCACCCATGTTATTGATGCATTTAGTTCTGAAGGTCATATAGCTTACCTAAAATCTTTGGTAAAACGCATCGATAAACTCTGACTGGTTCAATAACCAAGGGTTAAATATACTCTGAAGCTGAGTTTTGATCACTTTAAGAGCTTCCTTGAAGTTACACGTATGAAGTTCTTCTCCATTAAGTAGCTTTTCAAGTTGATTCAGGCTTTGGATGAGTTTTTCTTTGAAATGATGAAATTCGACTCTTATGAGGTATTCAAATGCCTGATCAAACCTTGGTTCATATCCTGATGTATTTATGACCTTTTCAATTTGTGACTTTGAACACTTTAAACGCATTCTTTGAATCTCTCTCTTTCATTTGCATTTCCTTTTTCATTTAGTTACGATGTGTGATAAAGTTGATCTTGGATCGGCTCAACGATATAGTTGTTGTGTTTTGTTGTAGGTTAGTGCAAGTTGTTGTAGAGAAATTTTGGTCCGAAAACTTAAAAACGTCGATAACTTCTTTTCGGAGTGGATTTTGGCCCCGAAGGTTGGGTTGAATGAACTTTAGTTCGTGTTGATCTTCTCGTTCTCACTGTCGTTTTGATAGGTTATGGGCTGAAACCGGAGTTACGGTTCAAAAGTTATAGCCGTTTGAAGTTTTGTCAACACTTGATCGAAATTTTGTCACTTGCTCGAAACTTTGAAGCTTGTTCGAAACTTTGAAGCTTGTTCGAAACTTTGAATCTTGTTCGAAACTTTGAATCTTGTTCAGAAATTTGAGGCTAGTTCGAAATTTTGAGACTAGTTCAAAACTGTTGGGTTTTATATATTTCATAGATTTGATGATACAAAAGAAGAAGAATGAAATATAAGGATTACTGAAATGATAAGCAAAATACACCTAGCAGTTGGAACTGCTAGTGCAAAGAAGGTAGCAGTTGGAACTGCTAGTACAAAGAAGGTAGCAGTTGGAACTGCTAGTGCAAACAGTTAGTACTGCTAGTGCAAACAGTTAGTACTGCTAGTACAAATGAAGTTGCTGATCAGTGAGTCATACTACTGCTGGATGGATAAGGATGAAGAAGATATTATCTTTAGATAATATCTAGATATTTGTTCAGTCAACAAAGTTGTAAAACAAGATACATGTTGTATCTTAATGACTGACACATAACAAGCAAGTAGTAGACAAAAGCTTATCAATTTTGTAATGACCTCCTTTGTTCTATAAAAAGGAGATCACACCCTTAGATAAAAGTGTGTGTCACTATGTGAACACCAGTATGTTTTATGTAGTGTTATAGTGTGCTTAGAATTTAAACACCAAAGGGTGTCAATATGTAAAACATCAAAAGAGTGTGTGTGGGAACATCAGACATGGGGTCTGATGTTGTTATGTTTGTTTAGCCTCAAGGTAATCAAGGTTTTCCTTGATCCCTGTTATTGTTGTAGAGTAACCGTGCTATATTTGATCACATAGCATTGGGGCTGAGTTTAATAACAAAGAGAAAGTTTGGCAAAACCTTGTTGTGATAGTATTGTTTCTTTCATAGAATATTCCGTCAATGTTATCATCATGCTCGTCATAGACAAAATCCTAGATCAAAGGTGTAACAACCTAGAGTCCATAAACGATCACGTAACTTATTTTAGTTGATGTAAGTCGGTCTAAAATAAGTTTCCACAGTTGGTATCAGAGCGGGGGGGGGGGGGGGGGGGGGGGCTCTGGATCTAGGAAAAGAAAAGGTTTTAGCTAAAGAAAGAAGAAAAATTCGGATCTGGTTCGTATTTTCGTAACTCACTGCAGGGCTGTTTTCAAAAGGCGATAACTCCTTCGTTAACCGTTGGATCGGGCTGAAATTTTTACTAGAGGTTCTTGGTATATCAAGGTAGATTCTCACCGGAGGGATCTTCAATCTGAGCCTTAGATTACAAGATATGCATCGTTGAAAACTGCTGCAGAAACAGTTGAGGTATAGTCGAATTTTTGGTTTTTCTTTCAAAGTTTACACACACAAAGGGGAAGAATACACACACAGAAGAGAGTTGGTTCTTAAAAGATTAAAGGCTTGTTTATCAAGTTATTATTGGTGAAAAAGATTATTTGTTGCTTATTTGAAGTTGAAGTTGAATTTTTCAAAATTGTGTTTTATCATTCCTTTTGTAAGAAGGTAACTTGTTCGTTCGTTCAAGTGACTACGAATTGACAAACACTTAAAGGAGTTACATTGTAGTGCTCAGTGTCTCATTGGAGATGAGTTTATTGTCAAGAGACTGAGGTCTCCCTATACATGGGTATACGTTTGAAGTAAGTTTTAGTACAAGACATAAGACACAAGATTGGTTTATTCTCTTTCATCATCAAGTTACTAATGGTTGGTTTTTCTTCATCAGTCATAAAAGCCTACAGAATTGGAGATTCGAATGGTTAACATATGGGTTTCAGGGGAAGCTTAAATGTTCAAGTGTTTAAACCATTTATTATTTGTGCAACACCACAAGAGAAAGTTATTGATTCTTATTATTATTGATTAGTATTGCTACTGATGGTTTAAAATTTTACTGTCTCAAGTTCATTTTTAGTGCGAAAAGCTTAATGGAGGGTAATTTGAGATGTTAGAAGGATAGATTGGATGTGTAGTATTAGTTTGTAGTTGTAAAGATCATATTTGTAATATTCTCTATTTGTTGATAACAAAAAGGGGAAGAGACGTGGTGGATAGCATGGATTAAGGGGAAGACAGTATGGTTTCATTCATGGTGAGATTTAATTATCTCAATTTCTCTACTTCGTCTAGGGAAATTCGTACAAGAATGTGTTTGTTTTGTAATCATCAAATAGGGGAAGATTGTTGGGTTTTATATATTTCATAGATTTGATGATACAAAACAAGAAGAATGAAACATAAGGATTACTGAAATGATAAGCAAAATACACCTAGCAGTTGGAACTGCTAGTGCAAAGAAGGTAGCAGTTGGAACTGCTAGTACAAAGAAGGTAGCAGTTGGAACTGCTAGTGCAAAGAAGGTAGCAGTTGGAACTGCTAGTACAAAGAAGGTAGCAGTTGGAACTGCTAGTGCAAACAGTTAGTACTGCTAGTACAAATGAAGCTGCTGATTAGTGAGTCATACTATTGCTGGATGGATAAGGATGAAGAAGATATTATCTTTAGATAATATCTAGATATTTGTTTAGTCAACAAAGTTGTAAAACAAGATACATGTTGTATCTTAATGACTGACACATAACAAGCAAGTAGTAGACAAAAGCTTATCAATTTTGTAATGACCTCCTTTGTTCTATAAAAAGGAGATCATACCCTTAGATAAAAGTGTGTGTCACTGTGTCACTATGTGAACACCAGTATGTTTTATGTAGTGTTCTAGTGTGCTTAGAATTTAAACACCAAAGGGTGTCAATATGTAAAACATCAAAAGAGTGTGTGTGGGAACATCAGAAATGGGGTCTGATGTTGTTATGTTTGTTTAGCCTCAAGGTAATCAAGGTTTTCCTTGATCCCTGTTATTGTTGTAGAGTACCAGTGCTATATTTGATCACATAGCATTGGGGCTGAGTTTAATAACAAAGAGAAAGTTTGGCAAAACCTTGTTGTGATAGTATTGTTTCTTTCATAGAATATTCCGTCAATATTATCATCATGCTCGTCATAGACAAAATCCTAGATCAAAGGTGTAACAACCTAAAGTCCATAAACGATCACGTAACTTATTTTAGTTGATGTAAGTCGGTCTAAAATAAGTTTCCACAGAAACTTTTTAAGACTTTCTAATTCGTACAAATTGAAAGTTTTTCCAAAATTCGAAGTATTTTTCTAGCTTATACAAGAAAGAATAACACGGAGTAATCCACAAATCCTGAAGAAACTGCTTGAAGAGCTTGTTCGAAACTTTGGGGTTTTGCTAGTTCGAAACTTTAGGGTTTTAGGGGCTAGTTCGAAATTTTGGGGTTTTAGCTAGTTCGAAATTTTGCCAGAATTACCAATACTCTAAAATTCGACCAAGAAGTGTTTCTAACCAAGATTTTCTTGTACAACTAAGCTTAAAAACACTAAAACTTAACGAAAGTTGCAAACTTTAACACTTTTAAGAGCAAATAAGCTAGCTCGAAATTTTCAAGAACACAAAAAGTACGATTTGCAAAACTCAAATTTTACCAAAAAGCTTGAAACTTTCTTGTGACAAAAGGTTTATAACACTAGTTTGTAATAAAAAAAAAAGTGCTAAAACCACAAAAAAAAAAACAAGAAAAAGACGCAACTTTTCAAAAAAAGTCGAGTAGAAAATATTAAGTGTTCAACAAACCACAACTCAAAACACTCCTAAATCATTGTTAGGCTCTTGATACCACTTGTTATGACCCAATATTATCACTTCACACACATATAACTTAGAGAAAGAGAGATAAGTATTCTTAGAGAGAGAAAGGGGTAGAGAGAGGTGGAGAGAACTTAATAATATTGCATTGAATGAATGAACTCCCACACCCTCCTAACAAGCTTAGGAGGGGTTTATATATTTCTTACAAAGGCCACATGGGCCGGACCTTGGACCTCATGTTGGGCCAAGCCTTTAAGGCTTTACATTTACTTAATGGACTAGCACATTTACTTAATGGACTAGCACATTTACTAACTATTAAACGTTAACCTACCACAATACTTGTTGACTCAATAATGATCGTAACTTCTATTTCTAACAACTTAGTTGGTAAATAGGTAAGCCAAAAGAGTATATGTTTATCTTACATATTGTTAGATTGTCTTACAATATTAATTCTAATGAAATACTACATGTTATGGTATGTTCAGTTAGGCGAATCAAAACTCTATTTGGATTGTTTGATTCAAGATAACTATATCTTCTTTTCTTCCAAAAGTTATCAAGGTTATAAAATTGAGTATGGATTGGATATACTTAATAAGACTCCAACCTAGAAGATAAATAAGACACTATTATATTATGAATTATGATGAATCACATCAATTCTTAAAAATGAAGTTCTGAATTTGTTTAACTTCTGATGAAGGTTGTTATTAACAAATTAGAGTCAGGAACTGTCAATGTGTTTTGTAATGTCCCAAAAGAGAACAATTTAGTGTGGTTCTACTTGCTATGTATTTATAGATAGTCTCTAACTTAGAAAAGGCAAGTGGAAGTTTTTATCTTGAAAAGATAAAATTACAAGATACATAATCTTCTAAAAGACACTAGTGAATATCATGATGAGGCTGAACATATAAATGATAGACCTCAAGATGAAGGAATTCTCATTCATAGATCCGCAAGGATATCTCATATATTTGATTAATATGCTGAGGCATATGGGTTACAGAATCATGGTAAACCTGTTGATCATTATGATGAATTACAAATATTGAATTTGACAAATTACTCATACTATAAATGTTAAGATGTTGTCCATAAAGATAATCAACTTTTGGAAACCTGGTTTATCTTGAACTCTATAGTTAGACTAGAGAATGAAGATAAGTTTCTTCAAAGAGAAGGAAAACCCTAGTGGTTTAAATCTTTATGTAGAAATCATATGGACAATATTGTACACATGTTTAATGCATGTCTTAAGACAAGATTATTAATCACACTTAGGCAATTAACTGTGACTGAATACTCTTTCCTAGGCACATTAAGTATATAAAGATGATGATTGTCATACCTAGTTTCATTAATATGAAAGTTGACAATGGAATATCAAAACTCTTTCTTGAGTGATTACTTGTGCGAGGATGGTAAGTAATTGAAAGGAGTTTTTGAATTCAAATAATCTTTGGAAGTGTACAAAGTGCAATAATTCATGAATGGATTAATGCATGCATCTAGGAGATAAAACTTATGTTTGATTATTAAATCCATGTTTTGATTGATAATTAAAATAAGATCACTTCTAAGTATTCCTGAAAGCTAGTGGGAGTATTATGTTTATTTTCTTAAATCATATATGTTGTATAACATATAGGAAGTAAAATTTCTTTGAAATTAAATGTTAAGTTTTAGTTTGGAATGAAATTTCACTTGAAAGATTTGGAAAATAAAAACCTTGGAATATATGTTTATTTTTATAAACATGCGCAGTAAGTAAATAAATCTAATAGAACGTGATATATCATTTATAAAGTCTAAATGGATATATATCTTTTGAAAAGATAGAACATGAATGAAATCTAAGTCTGACTCTAGGATTTTTCATGTACATCATGTTATTGTTGTATCATGCTTAAATGCAAAATGATTTGACAATATTTATGTCTAATTGAAAGTTATTAGATAACTAGTGTAATAAAACAGAATATGTTTGGATTTAGAATTGCATACCTCAGCCTAGAGTTGCTGCCAGATTCTATGAATAAACAATATGGCAACTGTTGTGCAATTGTTATAGCCGACTATAAAAACTTGAAAGTTTTGGAAGGCATCATACATTACATAATAGATATTAAAGTTTACGGATTTTTTTAAAGAGCATATTGTTGTTTGTATACAATGATGCTAGTTCAATTGAGATGACACTCAATACTAGTCATGATAAGATTTCATCCTTGTTGATGACCATAAAGACTTGTTGTGCTCAATTAAGGGCATAGTTGCATTATACATTAAAGAATAAGAATACTTTAAACTTTAAAAGGTTTGAAAGTTTAATTGTCGTAAATTGGTGGTTAAGGATGTCACGCATTTTATGAAATATTATGTGGCATTATCAAGATATTTGAATGCACACATACAAGAACTTCACTAATTGAATTCTTGAAATAAGTATTCTCAAAATTCCGATAGATCAAAGTTGGTTGATTTATGGCTTCTCAACAAGTGTAATTGTCATGACTTGAGGCATAACTCATCAACTAGAATTTTCTTGCATTGATATATTGTAACAACCGTGGTTTTAGCAGGTTAGTTTGACTAATAGTCTCAACCCATTTAACTTTTGTTTGGTGTGTATTATGTGTTTACGTGTGATATATGTGGGATATATGTGTGGTATATGTGTGGTAAGTGTGTGTGTTGGCACTAAATCCCTCGGTATGAGGTATGCTATTATGATTTGAGTAATATTGATTTTGGGATAAGTTCATTTTGATCACCTTGGTGGTGTAGAAATGACTTGTGTAGTTTTGGTGTTTTGTGGTGTTGTGTAACAAGTCTCCGTTCAAGTATTTGAGCGTTAGTAAGTTACGTGGAGGTTGTTTTTATGAGTTATATTTTCAGAGAATGTGAAATTCTATTTTTGGAAACTTTGTTTTGAAAATGATAATTTTTCTGAGTTGTCGTAAAAACGAAGAATTGTTGCGTAAGACGTTAGGTTTCGGTATGGGTTTTTATAAAATATCAAGAGTACAAGGTTTTAAGTGTAATAGTTAATTTTAATAAAAATAAATAAAAATATATAATAGGGTGGGTGGCCGATTTAGAGATTAGGGGAAAATTAGGAAACCAAATTTGAACCCAAATATACTTACCAATTAAAAGTTATCTAGAATTTTCTATGGAGCATTATAAATACAAAACCAAAACAACCTTAACCCTCCCTTTGAGAAAATTTGGCCAAACCAAGGAACCAAGGAGAAGAAAATTTTAGGGTTTTTATTTTTGAAGCTAACATCAAGAACAAGGTATAATTTTTGTTACTTATATTCAATTAATTGTTTAAATATTGTTATGATTCATGTAATACAAATTATGATGGATCTAGGGTTTATGAGTTCCTGTAAATTAATTATGTAAAACATGTTGGGATCATTAATTAGTAATATTATGATGGTTGGTGGAGAGATTAGGGTTTAAAACTTGTTAATTAATGAGTTAGGATTTTGACATATTTTTAAGGCTGTAAAGATACGACGAGATCTAATAGATGTAAATGAGTTAATTGATTATTCTTGAGTCTAAATTGTAGTTCAGAGAAAAGAGCTTTCCAAAAAGTCCGGCCAAGAGTGATTTTGAGGTCGGGAGGTCAGTCAAACGATTTTTGCAAGTGAAGGTGTCAGAACTGTTAAACCGGGACAGATTTAGGTTAAAAGTATTGAGGTCAAAAGTGGTTTAAAAAGAGTAATTTGGGTTAGCCCTTCTGAGAAAACTGAGTTCTATATTCCCTTTGACTTCCACGCGAAAATTAGCCGATAATAAGTTGTGCAAGTATGGTTGTTGAGTCAAAACTTTTTAGTGTGCGTTCAGATCCGAATCTGGATAGTTTTTATGTTTGATTTTTCAAAGAGTACATGTGTGTGTTTTTAGTGCATGTCCTTCTGGGCAAAGCTTGTATGCTCATGAAGGACCATGGTGAATTTTTTGTGTGAGTTTTTGAGTTATTTTTGTTGTGATTTTATGTGGGTGAAAGTACTCCAAAAATCTGCGTATTCTGAAAAAGTATATGCAAGGGATTTAGTGAGTAAAAGTGTTTGGTAGTGGTTAGGATGGAGTCTAGGTGATCCATGGTGGTTTACATGAACCTTAGACATCGATCATATGTGTGCTATATGGACTATAGCTTTTAGCTTGGTCGCGTGTAATGTGATCTTATTTTTGTTATATAGATTTGTGATTGATATTTGGAAGCCGCAAAGTTTGAGGTGAGTTCATAGTCCCATTTTTACTTTGTTTTAAACTTGGGATGGGAATGATGCTTGTTTAAATTATGATTTTTAAGTTACTGTGATTATGTGTCTAATAAATGCATGGACGTGTAAGTGGTTATCGTGTTTGTGCTACATGTTATGCCATTGTGGTGTAATGTGATTCTTGGATCAGTGGGCACGTTCCGTCCCAATTAATGTGTGATGTGGTATTTGGATCGGTGGGCACGTTCCATCCCAAATTATTGGTGGATATTGAATTTTGATCGGTGGGCACGTTCCGTCCCGTTAGTTGGTTTTGGTGATTGCATGTTAGCTTATATGGTAACTATACTTGTTGTCCTGCTATGTTTTATAATCACAGTGAACTGTTGCCTGAGATATATTTGTGTGTCTTAAACCTATGAACCTCACCAACATTATGTTGACATTTTTAAGCATCATTTTCAGGTGAGCATTCTAAGGCTAAGATAAAAGGAAGCGACTAGACGAGACTTAGTTGCATTTGAGAGCGAATTATCTTTATGTTTTGAATTTAATATGTTTGATTTTGGATTATGATACTTAAATGTTTTCGACTAGTACTTTTGTTTTATTGAGGATATCTTTTTGGAGATTTGCTTTGGTTGTTTTCTTTTAGGGTATCGTTACGACACTTTGTGTCTGTACTTTGCTCTATTGATTTGCATGTAGAAATTCTCTATTTAGACACCATGTGTTGTGATGATATCCATGATGTTGCACTCGCGTTTCCGCCTTAGCGAGGTGTGACATATATTTAGTATTTGGATAAGGGATGTTAAAGAATTATTATTTATAATGAATTAAAGAAGTTGGTACGTTTGTTTTCATTTATAATATATTGTATCCTATATTTGCATGTTTGAATCCGTGAATAACTTGTGTTATTCTAAATAGCCCGTTGTCGATCAATCATATGGGAATATGATTGAATTAAGACAAATCTGAGTTTTGGTTAGAATATACTTATGTGTATTGATGCGTTGTACATACCAAATTCACATGATATTCAATGAATTGAATATAGTACTGATCCCAACCGTATGATTGTACTTTATGGATCTTTGTCATTAAGTAACTCATGATTATTTATCCTCAGACTTAAGATACCAGAAAACTGTCATGGATGTAGCACATTTTTGTGAAATAGTCTAACGTTATCCCAAACTGGTATTAATAAGGGCTATTTTCAGAAGTGTTGTAAAGTTCATGGGTTTTGCTCGTAGTCAAGACATAATTTGTTCCTTCGAATTTGTTTCGAAGTATAATACTACTGGGCCCCTCGTAGGGTTGACAAGATGTTTGTAAGGCCTTACCCAAGATCTGTCTGGAATACGTTCAGATGATTTGCTAATCTTGTTCAATCAGATATAACGAGAAAGAGAATAGTTAACTTATGGAATAAATTTGATCCATATCCATAATTAACATGGTATTAGAAAGAAAAGGATAAGTATAATGATGAATCATTAAAATATTTTCCAAGAAACCACACTCAGGGTCGTTCTGGAGGCATTGGGGTGTTATGCTAGACTAATCAATGTCATTACTATATTAAGGTATATCCAAGTGGGAGCTGAAAGGTTTGTGGATATAAATTAATATATGTATGACCGGATTTGAACACGAGCCTATGGGATTGCACACTTTACGTATGAGAATCGATGTTAAAATAATTAATATATAGAATGTTATATTTAATTATTAATCACAATAAATAAATACTTAACGGTCGTTAGTACTTAACGGGAATTGACTAACGGTCATTAAATAAATTATGGAATACGAAGAAAAAGAAACTAGCCAAGAGAAAGTTCTAGAAACCCTCTCTTGGTCTAGGATCGGCCAAACAAGGGAAAAGGGAAGGGAATCCTTCATTGACTTGGCCTCTAAGTTAACACACTATAAATACAATCCCTTGTATTCATTATGGGTTAATCTTGGATCACCAAAAAGAACCCTAACTTCTTCTTCTTCTCTTCTCCTTTTTCATAACCAATCGAAAACCCCCCTCCATAAGGGTTTCGAATTGCTTGTGATCAACAAAAGTGTTTTGGTTGTTTTTGTGATTCAAGAACCTAGCTTTTCGCATCGAATCGTTAGTAATACGTGTGTACAAGATCATAGAGAAATCCTTCTTTGGATTTTACTAGAACCCTAATCGATTTAGGGATTAATCGATTTACATAAACCCTAATTTATTAGGGTTTATGATTTGATCTTAATTTAGGGGTTTTTCATAAACCCTAATTGCATGGATTGCTAAAAGGTACGCTTTCTATTTAGTATTCGGTTAATTAATTACAAATATTGATTCTTATGCTTCCGCTATGTGCTTTGATGTTTTATGTTTAATAGATGATTGTCATGATATATAAATTCCAACAGTTAGCAAGTCAACTATTTATTTAATTTTATATTTTTCACTGAAGCTTTACATTATAATATTTGAATTAATGCATGTTTATTCTTGGTACAATTATTAATACTTTGTTTTCTATTGTATTTTGCGTATACAGGAAATTTCAGCTAGATATGTGTAACAACCCGTAAAATTTCATAAGGCAAAATGACTATTTTGCCCTTTGACTTTCCAAAGTTGAATTTGACTTTTACTTCTTGACGATTTGACTTTTACCGTAGCGTAAAAAGCAAATACTGTAATCGGTAATTTTCCAAGTTAAATAATTCAGTCTTCTTTGAATTATTATTCTCTGAACGTTTTCGTTCACCTCTGTCTATTTAACGAGAAGATATCTCGCAAAATGTGAAAAATCACACCACGCGTACCGACACAAGACTAGGATAAGTCTATGTGCTTAAAATACTCAAATCTCACCAATAGTCATATAAATATGAACTATTGTCATTTTATCATTTTTACGTGAGCATTTTATTTTTATGTAATACGCGTGCTCAAACCTATGTTATTAGGTTTTATCAACGTATACGCTCTCCATTAGACTTATCACACTTTTAATATACTTAGTTGGTGTATATTGATAAGTTTTGACATTTTCATAAGTATTCTATTTTACGTTACCCGGTATTGCGTTACGTGTCTTAAAAACCCTACTTTTAATTACCGGGAGCAAGATACATTACACAATACACCCAATACACTTATTATTAATAAAATTCTGCACTAAATAAATATTCTTGCCCTCCCCTCCCTTGTTTACATCGCCACTACCATCACACTTGTCCATATTTTGGACAAATGTTCCCTACTTCCTTCCATAAGTTAACTAATCTCCCACAAGTCACCAAACACTCATTTTACATGAAAATCTAACCCAAAAATCTGCTCACTTCTCCCTCTTGCTGCCGTGGGATCTCAAGCAACAAACACACCATTTTGTGTTGATTTCTATTGAAGAAATTGTACAAGAATGAAGGCCCTTTGGTGCTAGGTTGTTTCTTGTTTCATTTTCCTCTTCAAGACTTGATTAGGGTTTGGTTTAATCAAGTGGGTAATCATGTTTTGGAAGATTTGAAGTGAAGACTCTTGTTGATTTGGGTGTCAATTGGGTCGATTTCAGTCAAACCCTAGAAAGGTTATTGGTGATTTTCACTCCAAGTAAGTTAATCTCACCATTTTCTTTGATTCTTGTTACATGCAAATGGGTTTTTATCTTTCAATGAAATATTGATTTCACTTCTGTAAATGGTCTTTCTAAATCATATACATATTATACTTGATTCATTAGGGGTATTGGTTAAGGGTGATTGTGGTTTGGAAGTGTTTATGATGAAATGGAGGTAGGATTAGTGGACTGTTTTGAGACCAGTAGGTAAACGGGGCTAGTTCTCCATATTTTTGTCCTGGAGCTTGTGAAAAAATTACATTAGGCTTGATGTGGCGAATTGGATGGGTTATCAACTCCTCCGGATGAGGGAAGTTATGGCCGTTTTATGATTGCTAGTCAAATCTGGAACATTGTTTGGAAAACGAGATAAACTCCAAGTTAATACTATAGAATGTAGGATAAGAAAGCTAATCTCAGTATTATGCATCTTAATCTAACTTCTCAAAGTGGATTCACTTTAATAGCTATCACGGTTTGGGAAATACATCAAAATTAGTGTTTGGTAGGAAAACTTGGGACTGCTGCAGACCATTTGTATAAATGAAATTAACTGTACCAATCAGTAGACTTTGGACCAAAATTAAAAATATGTAGTTGTAGATCTATGTCTTGTGGTCATTTCCCCGGGTGGCGAATCCCGTGACGACACCCGATGACTAAAATATGAATTTTATAGTAAAAAGGGTCAGATTCTGTATGCTGTTGGCATTCGGGGCAAAAATCAAGTTTTATTCCATAATTTTTTGAAAACTAAATATGTAGCCTGTACTAGACAAATAGAGCTATCACCTCCAATTGGCCTTACCTTCATAGGACCTGTAGATTTCAAATTATGGCCGATTCGGTAAGACGTAAAACTCAGTCACATTTTCCTTTAGGACAGATCTGTAAAGAAAATTTATAAAAAGTGGTTAGATCTGCAAATTTTTGAGTAAACTTATTTTTACAGTATACTAGGGACTTAAAGGAAACTAGGGATATAAAGAACATAATTTTTCGACTTACGGTTTGCAAGTAGTGATTTTTGGAAGTCGGGGAAAGTTTTCAGCCGCTAGTAAAAACTAGGAAATGTGAAGGGTAAACAACTCGGGAACTACTATTTTTGGAAACCATGACCATAAGACTTGTGAAAACCCTTAGTGTGATGCCTTGGCCATGTGAATCAAGTATAATTATATGCATTCATTCTCTTATTCATTTAGTATTCGCTTAGACACGTTTCTTGTTATAGGTCCTTTCTAGTTTCGCTTCGGTTCTTCGGTTGTCTTTATTCGTGATCCTTCACTCCACTACTTAAGGTGAGTTCATAGCCCCAATTTTTACTACAATTGTTTTACAGACTTCGTGGGGGAGATACATGTTATAAATATTTATGATCACAATTGCTTTGAAATTGTATGCTTACATGATATTATTATTGCCTAAGTGTTTCCCTATAGCCTGAAAGTCCCTTTCTATCATGAACCGTTAATTACATGCGTGTAAACGCGAATGCCATGAATAGATCTATTGGGAATGACATCTCTCATTTTGGACTGCCCCGCTTGGGCTACCATATGCACTGTATTTGAGATTTCAAGGTAATTAGGCTGTTACCTTCAAAGGGCATCTTTATATTCTGTTAGAATATCTGAAAATGACGTTAAAGTTCGGTGTCATGAGCTTAGGGCAATAATAACTGAATTAGACTCTGCATTTGTTGCTTAGTCGTTTTTATAAACTGAATTATATTGTGATCAACTGCTTACTACTAAAACTCTATGGATTCACTCAACATTTGTGTTGACGTTTTAGCATGTTTTATCTCAGGTTTGAAGGCATGAAGGTCTTGGATGGAGTCGCACAGATATATTCTGAAGACACGGCATATTTTCACATTTGAAGAGACTATATTTTAAAGATTTATGTTATGTTTAAAACACTTGCAATCTTTTGAAAACATTATGTTTTATGAAAACTGTTGGGACCTTTTGCAAACTCTGAGCTTTTAATGTATCAAATGTGAAATACTTTTAAAAACGTCTCTTTTATAGAGTCGTTTTCTGTAACTTATACTTTGTGCTAGGAAGTAATACCCCAGTGAACTATCTTCCGCTGTGATATTTTGGGGGTGTTACAGATTGGTATCAGAGCTACAGTTATAGAGAACTGAGTCATTTTCAAAACCCAGACTATAACTATTTTTCATTAAAGAGTCTCTCATTGTCGTATCCGATATCCGTGCGCGTGTACCACCAGACTGCATATGTTGTTACTCATATGTCATCACTAATGGTATTATATAAAGTATGCTTATATACACTATTATTTATATAAAGGTTAATTATATAAATGTTTGAACTGCACAATGGTCTCGTTTACTTCTCAGACACTATAAGAAAATTATTTTATAACTATGAACTCATCAACTCTTTTGAATGATATGTTGGCTTTCTCTGATTATCTTACTCCTCGTCTTCGATGATGAGTGTGAACGTTTATTCCGAACTCTTGGAACACTTATGACGTCTCGTTTCACACCGCCTCGTAACTCATCGGTTTAGCATAAGTGCTTTGTCGGGAATTCTTAAGTAGGATGATTTATAATATCTTTATTTAAATGGATTGGGACGCCTTTTTATTTAAATAAAGAAATTGTGAATCGCCGAACCATAAGTTTATATTTCCTTGTTTACATTGTTTGGGACGCCTCTCTATGTAAATAATGAATTATAAATAAGTGGGCTTATTTGTATCCGATGAGACATGAGTATGAACTTGAACTTGAGAATCACCAGTATTCCGCCACTCAGCAAAAATCTTAAGATCTCATTTGAACTGCCTGAATTCATTCTTAAGTTATCACTTTTGTCATTACAAATCCTTACAATCATGAGCTATTTATTGAGTTAACAAACTCGTTACAATCTTAACTTGGTTCTATCTCGAACTATCAGACTGAGTACGATATTCCACTTACTTACTTGGGTGCGTGAGATGCCTACTTTATTTAAGTGTGTGGACACCTATGTATAAGCTCTCCCACGAGCTCCTATCACTTGCTGGCCCATGTTCTGGAACAGTGCCTCTTGAAATCTCCTCACATCCAAGGTAAGTTACCACTGGTTGAGCATTACCACCATTAACGGAATTCTTACCCTTATAATCTTTGGTCATATGGCCTACCTTCTAGCAATTTCTACATCTAACAGTGCAAGAACCAATATGATGCAACTTGCATCAATGACATAATGGTTTATTCTTGACATAACCTCCTCTTTCAGTTGAGACAACGACATCATAGGCTCTGGCATTCTCTTGCCTTCTGTTTTGCTATTGTTGGGTCCTTGAGTAGACCAAGCTAGCACAACTTGATCCACTGGATTACGAGACATCGGGAAGGTTACATCCTGTGTGAGTGGATCAAACAAAGTTACGATCCCTTGAATATTGAGTGAAAGTTCTCAAATGAACTTCTCCCATAACTTCTCATTGGTTGAGACTATCATTAGATACACTACACATTACACCCAATACTACATTTAACTACTAAAAATTCTGCTCTCCTTTCTCCTTTGGCCGCCCCCCCCCTTTTATTCACAATAATCATCGTCTCTTTAATTCAAGTTACAATTTATGCTACATAGATGAAGACCTAGGTGATCCTTACAAGGTCCAAGTGTTGATTTGTTGATTTCAAGGTTGAATTAGAAGCTATTCAAGGGTTTGATCAAGAGGTTAGGGGCTGAATTAAAAGGGTTATTATAAGGTTTACATAGGGTTGAAATCAAGTGGGTAAAGATTCAAGACAAGGGTTAAAGGTTGATTGGAGATTAAGTGTTGATTAGTGTTGTGGTTCTTGTAAGTTCTCATCCAAGATCATTGTGAGATTATGTTTAGTTTCCATGTATTTATTCCTTTTGGTATATTTCATATTTTATACAAGTTGTATAAGTAATAAGACTTGATTGATGTTGTACATAAGGTTTGAAACACAAAAATAAACTAGGACAAGCCCTAAGTATGTTTTATGAAGTTGAAATTCTGAACAGCCCCATAGAATGTTCAAACTGATCATCTCAGTAAACCTTGAGGTTAAGAAAATAAGATAAGCCGGTAGAGCTCTGTCTTGTGGTCGTTTCGCCGGGTGGCGCACCTCGTAACTCATCCCGATGAATAAACTAGAGCCAAAAAGGTAAAACATGTCAAAATCTGACTAGCAGATTTCGTTGGACAAAACGGGATAGTTCTGGCTGTTTCGGGGACTCGTCGTAGTTTTATGAAATGAAGCTAAGACATAAACTTAAACGTAGGAAAAATCCTTACGTCCTAAAGTGTTGTAGAACTCAAGATATGGACCTTGCCGCGGGACTGCAGTGTGCTGTCCATCAGCACTTAAATATGCTGAAATTTTCTGCAAATGGTACATAGCTGATTGGAAAATAAAAAGGGCATTTCGAGCGATTTTGGGTCCGTTTTAGCCATAAAACTATTAGGAAATATGAGAGTAACATTTATATATCTTCTATATACATTAAGGAACTTTCTAAAACATTATTAGGTAAAGAAGTTATGCCTTCACTAGATGTTATAAATGTTGATATTAAATAAAGGGGTGTTTGGCTAGAGCTCAAATTAGCACCTAAATAAGTAAATCCGGCTTAAGGCCTGAAGAATTACGACTTAAACATGTCTAATAAGTTGTCATATAAGTTGGGTAGAGATTGAGATAACTTATTATAGGTTTTGGGTCATTTATGATATGTTTAAAAATGGGACAGCATAGTGTGCAGGAATTTGCACCGACTTTGTCAAATCATAGAAAAAATAACCGTGGCTCCGTTTGAGATGTTCCTTACATATCCGGAAAGGCGACAGAAGTACCCCCACCTATTTTGAGACACATCGTCAACTCATAACACGAATTAAATCATGAGGACATAATTCCCTTAACCGGTGGAGACTGTAACAACCCGTAAAATTTCATAAGGCAAAATGACTATTTTGCCCTTTGACTTTCCAAAGTTGAATTTGACTTTTACTTCTTGACGATTTGAATTTTACCGTAGCGTAAAAAGCAAATACTGTAACCTGTAATTTTCCAAGTTAAATAATTCACTCTTCTTTGAATTATTATTCTCTGAACGTTTTCGTTCACCTCTGTCTATTTAACGAGAAGATATCTCGCAACATGTGAAAAATCACACCACGCGTACCGACACAAGACTAGGATAAGTCTATGTGCTTAAAATACTCAAATCTCACCAATAGTCATATAAATATGAACTATTGTCATTTTATCATTTTTACGTGAGCATTTTATTTCTTACGTAATACGCGTGCTCAAACCTATGTTATTAGGTTTTATCAACGTATACGCTCTCCATTAGACTTATCACACTTTTAATATACTTAGTAGGTGTATATTGATAAGTTTTGACATTTTCATAAGTATTCTATTTTACGTTACCCGGTATTACGTTACGTGTCTTAAAAACCCTACTTTTAATTACCGGGAGCAAGATAAATTACACAATATACCCAATACACATATTATTAATAAAATTCTGCACTAAATAAATATTCTTGCCCTCCCCTCCCTTGTTTACATCGACACTACCATCACACTTGTCCATATTTTGGACAAATGTTCCCTACTTCCTTCCATAAGTTAACTAATCTCCCACAAGTCACCAAACACTCATTTTACATGCAAATCTAACAGAAAAATATGCTCACTTCTCCCTCTGGCTGCCATGGGATCTCAAGCAACAAACACACCATTTTGTGTTGATTTCTATTGAAGAAATTGTACAAGAATGAAGGCCCTTTGGTGCTAGGTTGTTTCTTGTTTCATTTTCCTCTTCAAGACTTGATTAGGGCTTGGTTTAATCAAGTGGGTAATCATGTTTTGGAAGATTTGAAGTGAAGACTCTTGTTGATTTGGGTGTCAATTGGGTCGATTTCAATCAAACCCTAGAAAGGTTATTGGTGATTTTCACTCCTAGTAAGTTAATCTCACCATTTTCTTTGATTCTTTCAATGAAAATATTGATTTCACTTCTGTAAATGGTCTTTCTAAATCATATACATATTATACTTGATTCATTAGGGGTATTGGTTAAGGGTGATTGTGGTTTGGAAGTGTTTATGATGAAATAGAGGTAGGATTAGTGGACTGTTTTGAGACCAGTAGGTAAACGGGGCTAGTTCTCCATATTTTTGGCCTGGAGCCTGTGAACAAATTACATGGGTGGTTAGATAAAGTCTTAGGCTTGATGTGGCGAATTGGATGGGTTATCAACTCCTCCGGATGAGGAAGTTATAGCCGTTTTACGATTGCTAGTCAAATCTGGAACATTGTTTGGAAAATGAGATAAAATCCAAGTTAATACTATAGAATGTAGCATAAGAAAGCTAATCTCAGTATTATGCATCTTAATCTAACTTCTCAAAGTGGATTCACTTTAATAGCTATCACGGTTTGGGAAATACATCAAAATTAGTATTTGGTAGGAAAACTTGGGACTGCTGCAGACCATTAGTATAAATGGAATTAACTGTACTAATCAGTAGACTTTGGACCAAAAATAAAAATATGTAGTTGTAGATCTATATCTTGTGGTCATTTCCCCGGGTGGCGAATCCCGTGACGACACCCGATGATTAAAATATGAATTTTATAGTAAAAAGGGTCAGATTCTATATGCTGTTGGCATTTGGGGCAAAAATCAAGTTTTATTCCATAATTTTTTGAAAACTAAATATGTAGCCTGTACTAGACAAATAGAGCTATCACCTCCAATTGGCCTCACCTTCATAGGACCTGTAGATTTCAAATTATGGCCGATTCGGTAAGACGTAAAACTCAGTCACATTTGCCTTTAGGACAGATCTGTAAAGAAAATTTATAAAAAGTGGTTAGACCTGCAAATTTTTGAGTAAACTTATTTTTACAGTATACTAGGGACTTAAAGGAACAGGTATAAAACATAATTTTTTGACTTACGGTTTGCAAGTAGTGATTTTTGGAAGTCGGGGAAAGTTTTCAGCCGCTAGTAAAAACTAGGAAATGTGAGGGGTAAACAACTCGGGAACTACTATTTTTGGAAACCATGACCATAAGACTTGTGAAAACCCTTAGTGTGATTCCTTGGCCATGTGAATCAAGTATAATTATGTGCATTCATTCTCTTATTCATTTAGCATTCGCTTAGACACGTTTCTTGTTATAGGTCCTTTCTAGTTTCGCTTCGGTTCTTCGGTTGTCTTTATTCGTGATCTTACACTCCACTACTTAAGGTGAGTTCATAGCCCCAATTTTTACTACAATTGTTTTACAGACTTCGTGGGGGAGATACATGCTATAAATATTTATGATCACAATTGCTTTGAAATTGTATGCTTACATGATATTATTATTGTCTAAGTGTTTCCCTATAGCCTGAAAGTCCCTTTCTATCATGAACCGTTAATTACATGCGTGTAAACGTGAATGCCGTGAATAGATATATTGGGAATGACATCCCTCATTTTGGACTGCCCCGCTTGGGCTACCGTATGCACTGTATTTGAGATTTCAAGGTAATTAGGCTGTTACCTTCAAAGGGCATCTTTATATTCTGTTAGAATATCTGAAAATGACGTTAAAGTTCGGTGTCATGAGCTTAGGGCAATAATAACTGAATTAGACTCTGCATTTGTTGCTTAGTCGTTTTTATAAACTAAATTATATTGTGATCAACTGCTTACTACTAAAACTCTATGGATTCACTCAACCTTTGTGTTGACGTTTTAGCATGTTTTATCTCAGGTTTGAAGGCATGAAGGTCTTGGATGGAGTCACACGGATATATTTTGAAGACACGGCATATTTTAACATTTGAAGAGACTATATTTTAAAGATTTATGTTATGTTTAAAACACTTGCAATCTTTTGAAAACATTATGTTTTATGAAAACTGTTGGGACCTTTTACAAACTCTGAGCTTTTAATGTATCAAATGTGAAATACTTTTAAAAACGTCTCTTTTATAGAGTCGTTTTCTGTAACTTGTACTTTGTGCTAGGAAGTAATACCCCAGTGAACTATCTTCCGCTGTGATATTTTGGGGGTGTTACAATATGATAATGTTCATGTGAGGGGAATTGGAGAAATTGATATAAAGGTCATGTATGATGTTTGAAGGAGGGTATTTGTTATCCCAAATTTGAGAAACGGGATGCAGCATATGAGAGCTTAGATGAAGAAACTTCAATTGGAAATGATGGAGGAGGAACATGTATACTATTTCTCACTGAATATTTGAATATTCTTAAGTTTTCGGTTTTGCCACACTATTGACTGCAACGTTTAGTGCTTCTTCGAAGTGACATTTTGTAGCGTCAATTTATGTTTGGCCTTGAGTCAAAACAATTCCGCTGCATTTTTTTCCTCCTATTTTCTTGCAAGATCTTTAGGGTAGATGACTATCACTGGGATATAATGATTTGAATTGTTATTCGGTCATACTTATTCATGGGAAAACCTGCTTGTCAAAAGAAACAACCATTTTTTCGTCTGATTTTTTAAAACATTTATGTGGCTTTGGAAGACTTATATGTATTTATAGGTATGTATTTTTATGGTTTTTGAAATATAACGCATGGTTGTAAGTGACAGATTTACGGGCATGTGTTTTTGTTTTTTTAAATCTAGACAAGTCTTTTAAAGTCAAACATGTGGTCAGGGTTGTTGGTTGTATGCATTTTGATAACAAATTGTCACAAGTTTTTTTTAATGGTTTTGCGTTTGCGCTCATAAAGTGCCTATACAAGTTGATATTTTGGGCCACACCTTTCAATTTTATGTTGGGATTAAAAGCCTTCTTGATGTTGTTTGATCAATTGCTGCTCATATTGGTGTTACGGCTGCTCAGTTGAATTTAGTGCTATTGAAGAACTTCAATGAATATATGCTAAGTGAAGTTACAATTGCCAGTGCAAAGTTAAGACTGCTAGTACAAACTTAGTGATGTTCAAGGTTAAGACTATTGGTTACAACTGTTAGTGTAAGTTAGTACTGTTAGACATTTTGTTAGTACTGCTTATGAGATATGTATTAGATATTTATAGAAAAGATTTGATATACTTAGGAAAGTATTGTAAGCCGAGTATGACTCCTTGGTGTATAAAAGGAGGTCCTAGGGCATAGAGTTAGATGAACAAAAGCCATATAATTCTTAGCTTCAAGGTTTTGTAACCCTAATACTTTGAGAGTATTCGTATTATTATTAATAATATTGGAGCGTGTTTGTTTGTTGAATTATATGTTCATTGTTTTACTGTATCATTAACAATTCTTTTTAATATTAAAGATTAGATTCCGCATAATCTTTAATACATTCAAACACAGTTTCTACTATAGTTGTGTTAGATTTATCTAATATAACTAAACCTTTTACAAGCTAAGGAATTCGATCTAGTTCAACTGGGATCAACAAGTGGTATCAGAGCTTGTTGAGAAGCTTTGATTAAGAAGAATCTGTTTTTATACACAAGATCTTGCTAAAAGATATGGATCAAGATTCTGCACACATGGTGGCTGCATCCAAAGTTCCCATGCTCAAACCTGGTGAGTATGGGATATGGAGGAAGAAGATTGAACAATATATCCAGATGATAGACTATGCGCTGTGGGAAGTCATAGAGAATGGTGCAACCTTGCCAAAAACAAAAATTGTGGAAGGTGTTGTGACTTAGATGCCTATTACAACTGCTGAAGAAAAGGCTTAGAGAAGATTAAAGGTGAAAGCTAGAAGTACTTTAATGATGGGCATTCCCAATGAACATCAGTTAAAGTTTAACTCTATAAAGGATGCTAAGAGGTTTTTGGAAGCTGTAGAAAAGAGATTTGGTGGGAATGAAGCTACTAAAAAGACTCAAAGAAATCTCTTAAAGCAGCAATATGAAAACTTCACTGCTCTAAGCTCAGAGATGTTTGATCAAACTTTTGATAGACTTCAAAAGCTTGTGAGTCAGTTAGATCTTTTGGGTGAAAAGCTTTCACAAGAAGATGTTAATCAAAAGTTATTAAGAAGTTTGTCACCTGAGTGGAACACACACGCCGTTGAGTGGAGGAATAAATTTGATTTGGATACAATAAGCATGGATGATCTCTACAACAATCTCAAGGTGTATGAACCAGAAGTTAAAGGGATGTCTAGCTAAACTTCAAACTCACAGAACATGGCTTTTGTGTCCTCTTCTAATAACAACACTAGCAGCACTAATGGAGAAGTTAATACTGCTAAAGCAGTTAATACTGCTCATAGAGTTTCTACTGCTTGCACTCAAGTTAATACTGCTTACTCTATAAATATTGATAACTTGAGTGATGCTGTTATTTGTGCATTCTTTGCTAGTCAAACTAATAGTCCTCAACTTGTACATGAGGACTTGCAACAAATTCATCTAGATGACATGGAAGAGATGGATTTGAGATGGCAAATGGCCATGTTGATTATGAGGGCCAGAAGATTTTTGAAGAATACAGGAAGGAAGCTTACTATTAATGGCAATGAGACTATAGGTTTTAATAAGTCCAAATTGGAGTGCTACAACTGCCATAAGAGGGGACATTTTGCTAGGGAGTGAAGAGCTCCAAGAAATCAAGACAACAAGAACAAGGAAAGCTTAAGAAAGAGTGTGCCTGTGGAAATAACTACTTCCACATTTTTGGTGTCATGTGATGGTCTTGGTGGATATGACTAGAGTGATCAGGCAGAGGAAGGGCCTAATTATGCACTCATGGCTTACTCATCTTCAAATTCTGGCTTAGAGGTATCCACTCGTTCTATTTGTTCAAAATATTGTTTGGAAACTGTTGAATCACTTAAATCTCAAAATGATCAATTATTAAAAGATTTAAAGAAATCTGATTTAACGGTTCTAGGTTATAAGACAGGTTTAGAGTCAGTGGAAGAAAAACTTGAATTTTATAAAGCAAATGAGTCTGTTTATGTACAAGATATTAAGGGCTTAAAATTTGAAATTCAAGTAGGAGAAATAACTATTAGAGTGCTTAGGAAGAAGCTTGAAATAGTTCAAAAAGAAAAAGATGGCATTCAACTTAATGTAAATAAATTTGAACATGCATCTAAAAGTTTAAACAAGCTCATAGAGTGTCAGATAGTTGACAGTTGCAAGAAAGGTTTAGGCTATGAAAATTATAATGCAGCTCCACCTCCCTACACAGGAAATTTCATGCCTCCAATACCTGACTTGTCTTTCACTGGTTTAGATGAGTTTGTTAATGAGCATGCAGTTGAGAACTGTAAAGCTATGTCTAGTGAAGAAGAGCCTAAGGTAGTTAGGAAGTATGATGATGCCCCAACAATTGAAAAATGGGTGTCATATGATGAGGAAAAGGATGTGTCTCAGCCTAAAATTGAAAAGAAAACAGTTAGGCCTATTATTGTTAAGAGAGAGTTTGTCAAATCTAAACAAAAAGAAAAAACTGCTAGAAAAACTGTTAAACAAGTTAAGCAAAATAGGCAAAACACTTACAGTCCAAGAGGCAATCAAAGAAATTGGAACAATATGATGTCTCAAAAACTAGGAAGCAATTTTGAGATGTTTAATAAGGCCTGTTATGTGTGTCAAAGCTTTGATCATTTGCAGTTTGATTGCAATTACCATAAAAATAGTTGCAAAATCAAAGGATGGTAAAACCTGTTTGGTACAATGCTCAAAGGGTGAATCATCAAAACTTTGCTAAAAGACTCACCTCTGTGCTAAAAAGAACATGGTTCCAAGAGCAGTACAAATGAAGTCTGGCTTAGTATCAATTAATACTGCTGGACAAAATATTTCAAAAACAGCAGTATTGATTAATACTGCTAGACAAGTTAATGATGCTCACTCAAAAACAACAGTGAATGCTGCTAGACCAAAGTCATATCTCTCTAAAATAGCACATTCAACTGTTAAAAGTCCCATTTATAAGAACACAACATTTAAAAATAGTAATATTAATCAAAGGGTTAATACTGTTAGGGGTAAAAAATTTAATACTACTAGGTCAAAAGCAGTAGTTAATGCTATTAAGGGAAATAATTTTAATGCTGTTAAGGCCTCAGCTTGTTGGGTTTGGAAACCAAAGCATAAAGTTTTAGACCATGTTTCTAAACACAACAGTGCATCAATCACCCTGAAAAAGTTTGATTATGTTGATGCACAAGGCAGATCCAAGTCAGTGATGGCTTGGGTCCCCAAAAGAAACTGATTTTCTTACCTAATGTGCAGGGCAATCCACAAATGGATTTACAGGATCAAGGAGTGATTGATAGTGGATGCTCAAGGCACATGACAGGGAACATGCCCTATCTTACAGACTATGAAGAGATAGATGGAGGATATGTGGCTTTTGGAGGGAACCCCAAAGGAGGGAAAATCACATAAAAATGTACCGTTAAAACTGGTAATCTAGATTTTGAAAATGTGTATTTTGTGAGAGAGTTAAAGTTTAATCTCTTTAGTGTCTCACAAATGTGTGATAAAAAGAATGGTTTTCTTTTTAAGACACTGAATGTATTGTTTTATCTCCAAACTGTAAGTTAATTGATGAAAGTCAAGTTTTACTTAGAGTTCCTAGAAAGAACAATATGTATAGTGTTGATTTAAAGAACATAGTTCCTAAAGGAGGTTTAACTTGCCTTTTTGCAAAAGCCACATCTGATGAATCTAAACTTTGGCATAGAAGGCTAGGTCACTTAAATTTTAAAACCATGAATAAATTGGTTAAGGGAAATCTTGTAAGAGGTTTACCTTCCAAACTTTTTGAAAATGATCAAACCTGTGTTGCTTGTCAAAAGGGAAAGCAGCACAGAGCCTCTTGTAAGTCCAAAACTGAGAACTCAATCAGTCTACCTTTACATTTGTTGCATATGGACTTGTTTGGTCCAACATTTGTAAAAATCCTTATGAAGAAAATGTATTGCCTAGTTGTCACAGATGAGTTCAGTAGGTTTACATGGATTTCTTTTTAGCTACTAAGGATGAGACTAGTGGCATTCTTAATTCCTTTATAACAAGGATAGAAAATCTAGTAGATCACAAGGTTAAGGTGATTAGATGTGATAATGGGACTGAATTCAAGAATAGAGAGATGAATCAGTTTTGTGAGATGAAGGGCATTTTGAGACAATATAGTGTAGCTAGAACTCCTCAACAAAATGGAGTTGCTGAGAGGAGAAATAGGATGCTAATTGAGGTTGCTAGGACAATGCTGCCTGATTCTAAGTTACCAACTACTTTTTGGGCAGAAGCAGTTAGTACTGCTTGCTATGTGCAAAATAGAGAGTTAGTAGTTAAGCGTCAAAACAAGACCCCATATGAACTTTTTCATAGTAGAACACCAACTTTAAGTTTTATGAGACCTTTTGGGTGTCCTGTTACCATTCTCAATACCGTAGATCACTTAGGCAAATTTGATGATAAGGCTGATGAAGTTTTCTTTGTTGGATACCCTTTGAATAGTAAAGCCTTTAGAGTATTCAATAATAGAACAAGGATAGTGGAAGAGAACTTGCATATTAGGTTTAGTGAAAGTACACCTAATGTTGTAGGTAGTGGACCAGATTGGCTATTTGATATTGATGCACTAACAAGAACAATGAATTATGAGCCAGATGTTGCAGGTACACAGTCTAATGGTTTTGCAGGTACAAAAGTAAGTGATAATGCAGGTCAAGCTAGAAAGGAGACAGAACCTGTCAAAGATTACATTTTGCTACCATTATGGACTGCCGATCCACCATTCTCCCAAGATCCAAGGAGTTCTCAAGTAGATGGATTCAAACCTTCTAGTAATGATGGAAAGAAGGTTAATGAAGATCCAAGAACAGAAAGTGAATGTGATGATCAAGAGAAGGAAGATAATGTTAATAACACTAATAATGTTAATACTACTAGTGATGGAAACAACACTAACAATGTTAATGCTCCTGGCATAGAAGTTAATGCTGTTGGTGGAAAAGTAAGCATTGAACTTCCATTTGATCCACAAATGCCTGCTTTGGAAGATACTAGCATATTTGACTACTCAAGTGGTGATGAAGATGAAGGTGAAGTGGCTGACATGAACAATTTGGATACAACAATCCAAGTCAGTCCTACTCCAACTACAAGAATTCATAAAGATCATCCTCTTGATCAAGTGATTGGAGATTTGCAATCAGCTACACAAACAAGAAAGATGTCAAAGAATTTGAAGGAACATGGCTTTGTTAGTACTCTTCAACAAAGAACAAACTATAAAGACCTTCAAAACTGCTTGTTTGCTTGCTTTTTATCACAAGAAGAACCCAAAAAGGTAATTCAAGCATTGAAGGATTCAAGCTGGATAGAGGCTATGCAGGAAGAGCTTCTACAATTCAAGTTACAAAAAGTTTGGACTTTGGTGGAGTTACCTAATGGAAAAAGGGCTATAGGCACTAAATGGGTTTTTAGGAATAAAAAGGATGAACGGGGAATTGTGATAAGAAATAAAGCACGATTGGTTGCTCAAGGGTACACACAAGAAGAAGGAATTGACTATGATGAAGTCTTTGCCCCTATGCAAGAATTGAAGCAATTAGACTATTTCTATCTTATGCTTCATTTAAAGATTTTGTGGTGTATCAAATGGATGTAAAGAGTGCTTTTCTCTATGGGAAGATTGAAGAAGAGGTGTATGTATGTCAACCACCAGGATTTGAAGATCCAGACTTTCCAAATAGAGTATACAAGGTTGAAAAAGCACTGTATGGACTACATCAAGCTCCTAGAGCTTGGTATGAAACCTTGTCAACATATCTGTTGGAGAATGGTTTTCAAAGAAGAAAAATTGACAAGACCTTATTCATCAAAAGGCACAAAGGTGATATTTTGCTAGTCCAAGTTTATGTAGATGATATCATCTTTGGTTCAACGAAGAAGGAACTATGCATTGAATTTGAGAAGTTGATGCACGAGAAATTTCAGATGAGCTCTATGGGAGAACTTACATTCTTCTTGGGATTACAAGTGAAGCAGATGAAGGATGGTATATTTATTAGTCAAAATAAATATGTTGCTGAAATTTTAAAGAAATTTAGGTTTACAGAAGTCAAGAATGCTAGCACACGAATGGAAACTCAAAAGCCTCTGCTCAAGAATGAAGATGGTGAAGAAGTTGATGTTCATATGTATAGGTCAATGATTGGTTCATTAATGTACCTTACATCTTCAAGACCTGATATCATGTTTGCAGTGTGTGCCTGTACTAGATACCAAGTCAATCCAAAGGCTTCACATCTTCATGCTGTGAAAAGGATTTTTAGGTACTTAAAAGGTCAACCAAAGTTGGGCCTTTAGTATCCAAAAGATTCTCCTTTTGATTTGATAGCATACACTGATAGTGATTATGCTAGAGCAAGCTTGGATAGGAAGTCTACAACAGGAGGTTGTCAATTCCTTGTATGTAGATTAATATCATGGCAGTGCAAGAAACAGACAATGGTTGCAAATTCCACAACAGAAGCTGAATATGTGGCTGCTTCAAGTTGCTGTGGACAAGTGCTTTGGATTCAGAATCAAATACTTGATTATGGGTATAATTTTATGCATACCAAGATCTTTATTGATAATAACAGTACTATTTTCATAATTAAAAATCCAGTTTTTCATTCAAAAACAAAGCATATAGAGATTAGGCATCATTTTATTAGAGATTGCAATGAAAAGAAATTGATTCAAATGGTTAAAATCCATACTGACAAGAATGTTGCAGATTTGCTTACAAAAGCTTTTGATGTAAGTAGATTTCAATATTTGATTGCTAGTATTGGAATGTTAAATCTTTAAAGTCTTTTATCTCTTTATGTTTTTGTAGAGTTTTGTATGAATTAGTACTATTATTCAAGTTATTAAGAGTTTCTGCTGTTGGTTATACTTACTACTGTTAGGTATAATCAATATTGTGATCATTGTGAAAATTGTTATGGCTTGGGTTTTTTTGGTTTTTGGACTAACATTTTGCAGGATAAGCAAAGAAAAGTGTTAGATTGATGATAGACAAGCTGTTTGGAATGGAATTGGAATTAATGTTGGTGACTCAAAGTTAATGCTGCTAGGCATAACTTACTGCTGCTGGGTTACTACTGCTGGGTTGTTCAGGGTACTGTTTCATAAATACATCGATTAAGGGTTTAAATCATTCAATCAATCAGTTAATCGATTTCATTCTTCAATATATATTTATCAATATACTACCCTAAATCAATTTTATAATCCAATCTCAAAACCCAACACAAATGGCGAATCTAAAGTTTGCTGATTCACACAATATGGTCACGTTCTTGTCCAAACACACAAAAAGTGGTGGATTTGAACAGATAGTGGATTTTTTGAATGCACATCCTATAAGGTATGCGTTAACTGTCAATTCCACTATATATGTTTCTTAAATTGAACAGTTCTGGTCTACTGCTGTAGCCAAAACTATCAATGGGGAAGTACAATTACATGCCGTAGTAGATGGCAAGGCAATAATTGTCACTGAATCATCTGTTAGAAGAGATATTTGACTAGCAGATGAGGAAGCTGTTGATTGTTTCCCAAATTCTACTATTTTTGAAAATCTTGCATATATGGGGTATGAGAAAATTTCTTACAAACTAACTTTTTATAAAGCATTCTTCTCCCCTCAATGGAAATTTCTAATTCATACTATTTTGCAGTGTCTAAGTCCAAAGACTACTGCATGGAATGAGTTTAGCAGTACTATGGCATCTGCCATTATCGTCTTAGCTACAAACCAGAAGTTTAATTTTTCAAAATTGATTTTTGATAGTATGGTTAGAAACTTGGATAATTTGTCTTGAAAATTTTTAATGTATCCAAGGTTTTTACAAGTATTTTTGGACAAACATTTTGTTGAGAAGCCAACTCATAAGAGAATATATATTGCACCCTCTCACACTAAAAAGATTTTTGGTAATATGAGGAGAATTGGTAAAGGTTTTTCTGGTAAAGTAACACCTTTGTTTCCAACAATGGTGGTACAAAACCAACCATAAATGGGTGAAGGTTCAGCCATTCCCACTGATCCCCAACACACACCCACCATTTTACAACCATCAACCTCTCAACCTCAAAAGACTCAAAAACATAGGAAGCCTACAAGAAAGGACACTGAGATACCTCAGTCTAGTGCTCCTACAAAAATTATTGCAGATGAGGCTATCCATAAGGAGTTGGGTGACAGATTGGTGAGGGCTGCCACTACTGCTTCTAGCTTAGAAGCAGAGCAGGACAGTGGTAACATAATTAAGACCCAATCCAAGGCAACACCTAATGAACCTAGTTCCCTAGGAGCTAGTTCAGGTGGTGGTCCCTGGTGCCAAGAAACCATAGTGGATACAATTGCTCAAACTATGTTTGAGTAATTGTATATAAACAATCCAATGATTCACTGCTCACAAGAGGTAACACACTTCGAAGTGATGAGGATAGCATGAAACTCAATGAATTGATGGATTTATGTACAGTTTACAGAAGGAGGTCCTTGACTTGAAGAAGACCACATCCTCTCAGCAAAATGAGATCACAAGTTTGAAGTAGAGGGTCAAGAAAGAGGTCAAGAACTCATGGGCTAAAGAGGTTACCATATAAGATTGGTAGGACTGCTAGGGTAGAATCCTTTGGTGATGAAGAGAGTTTGGATGAGGATGCATCCAAACAGGGGAGGATTGATGCTATTGATGCAGATGATGAAATTACCCTGGTAAAAGATAAAGTTAATGTTGTTGAAGAAGCAGTTGATGTTATTAATACTGCTAAGCTAATTATTGGTGATGCTTAAGTTAGTGTTGCTGGTGATAAAGTTAGTGCTGCTAGTGCTGCAACAACTGTTAGTGCTGCTACAACAACTACTGCTGATGATATTACTATGGCTCAAGCAATTGAAGCTTTAAAAAGCACAAAACCTAAGGAGAAAAGGATTGTTTTCAAAGAGCAGGGTAAATCTACAACAACAATATCTTCACAACAATCACAGGACAAAGGTAAAGGAATATTGATAGAACCTGTGAAGAAGAAAGATCAAATCAGGATTGATGAAGAAGCTGCTTTTAAATTACAAGCTGAATTGGATGAAGAAAAAAGACTTGTAGGAGAGAAAGCTAAAAAAGAAGAAGAAGCTAATATTGCCTTGATTGAGACATGGGATGATATACAGGCAAAGATTGATGATGATCATCAATTAGCTGAAAGAATGCAAGCAAAAGAACAAGAAGAGTTGTCCATTGCAGAAAGGGCTACATTATTTCAACAACTCTTAGAGAAAAGAAGAAAGCACTTTGCAGCTAAATGAGCAGAAGAGAAAAGAAACAAACCACCAACAATAGCTCAACAGAGAAAGATCATGTGTACTTACCTTAAGAACATGGAAGGATACAAGCTCAAAGATTTGAAAGACTTGTAGTTTGATTCTATCCAAGGGATGTTTGACAGAGCATTCAAAAGGGTAAATACATTTGAAGACTTTAGAACAAAGTTGGTGAAAGGCAAAGAAAAGAGAGCAGGAACATAGCTGATATAAGAGACTACAAAGAAGCAAAAGGTGGAAGATGACAAAGAAATAGCAGAGCTTAAACAGCTAATGGAAATTATTCCAGATGAAGAAGAAGTAGCAATTGATGTTATTCCTTTGACTATTAAGCCTCCAAGGATTGTTGACTGGAAGATACATAAAGAAGGAAAGAAAAGCTACTACCAAATCATAAGAGCTAATGGAAAATCTCAGATGTATATGATCTTCAGTCATATGCTAAAGTGTTTTGACAGAGAAGATTTAGAAGATCTGTGTAAATTAGTAAAAGCTAAGTATGGGTCAACAAAGCCAGTTGAAGACTATGACTTGCTGTTATAGGGTGATCTGAAAACCATGTTTAAAGCACATATAGAGGATGAAATATGGAAGGCTCAGTGAGGATATAAAGTATTGAACTGGAAGCTATATGACTCCTGTGGAGTTCATTCCTTGATGATGCAGTCTATGCAGGTCTACATGTTGGTGGAGAAGATATATCCCCTTACACCACCTACAATTGATATGATGATGAAGAAGAAGCTTCAAGTGGAATATGAAAGTGAAATGGTCTGTCAGCTTTGTGAGAAAATGTTGAAACAGCTTAACAAGAAATGAAGTGTTTGGAAGCATCCTCCTGGTATTTTTTAAGCTTTGAATGAAGAAACTTGTTGATTTTGATGAAGAATATCAAGTTTAGGGGAGGATTGTTGGGATTAAAAGCCTTCTTGATGCTGTTTGATCAACTGCTGCTCATATTGGTGTTACGGCTGCTTAGATGAATTTAGTGCTGCTGAGGAACTTCAATGAATATATGCTAAGTGAAGTTACAACTGCCAGTGCAAAGTTAAGACTGCTAGTACAAACTTAGTGTTGTTCAAGGTTAAGACTGTTGGTTACAACTGTTATTGTAAGTTAGTACTGTTAGGCATTTTGTTAGTATTGCTTATGAGATATGTATTAGATATTTATAGAAAAGATTTGATATACTTAGGAAAGTATTGTAAGCCGAGTATGACTCCTTGGTGTATAAAAGGAGGTCCTAGGGCATAGAGTTAGATGAACAAAAGTCATATAATTCTTAGCTTCAAGGTTTTGTAACCCTAATACTTTGAGAGTATTCGTATTATTATTATTAATATTGGAGCTTGTTTGTTTGTCGAATTATATGTTCATTGTTTTACTGTTTCATTAACAATTCTTCTTAATATTAAAGATTAGATTCCGCATAATCTTTAATACATTCAAACACAGTTTCTACTATAGTTGTGTTAGATTTATCTAATATAACTAAACCTTTTATAAGTTAAGGAATTCGATCTAGTTCAATTGGGATCAACATTTTACATGTCACGTGGTCGTGGCGTGAATTTTGGAATTGCATGTGAAAAACAGATTTCTTTACGCGGGAGACATTTTATCTTATTTGCACCCGAATCAAACTTTGTAGCATCATCAACAGTTACTGCATTTCAGGTTACAACCACACTTCAGGTTATTTTTTTAGATTGTATTGTCAGGTGAAAATTTGATGTCGCTTGATTTTATTTATTTATTTTTTATTTTTTTTTTATTTATTTTTGTTGTTTCCGGAAGAATGATAGTGTTCCCGTAATTTTTTTAGGTAATGAGGTCCTGTGTAAGTTTAGTGTTCAGTGTGATGTTCATTTAGGTAAGATCTTCAGAGTGGATGCCATTAACTGGGCCGGATTTGAACAGTCATTTGGTCATACTTTTATCATGGGAAAACCTTTTTGTCAAAAAATGAAGCCTTTTTTTTCTTCTTTTTTTAACCAATGCTTATTTTGGCCAGAACAAAATCATTAAGCATGTTGTGGTTAAGGTTTGCCTGAATCACTACATATCCATTAGAAGACAAGAAATGTGTAAACTCTTTAAAAGTATATCAGGCCCTGATATAATTTTAAGTCTTACTACATGTTGTGTTAGCCTGATATAATTTCAGCGAATTCATTGGATATGATTTATCGCCTAAAAAGGTCCAATTGGTCGATTTACTATATATGATATAGTTTCAAACGATCCAACTATGTTTGGCTTTTAATGTTCTATGGTGTTGTTTTGCATTATCTTTAGAAATACATGTTTTTTTTAAGGTTTTGGCTTATATCTCTATTCGTGTTTTCAGGTCACGTCTCTTTAGGAAAACTTTAGCCTTTGGGGCCACTGAATCTCAATGTGATATGAAACTGTAGTTATGGCTGTGACACCCAAAATGGTTCTCCCTGAATAGGAAGATGAAGTGGTTGTTACTGCTATCTCTTTTAGATATGTTGTGGTTATGAATATCAGGTCCGAAAAAGATAATTGTCTGATATTCAATCTTTCATGAAAGACTGAGATGAGAGGTTGTTCAAAGGCGACTATAAAGTACGTTCTATTTGTCACACCCCAAAAATGGCGCAGCGGAATGACATTTAAGGGGTATGAACTCATAGTCAAGAACACAAGGTGTCACAATAGAGAAATACTTAATGTAAAGCATAGGACAGTTAATAGTCGCAACTCCCACAACCGGGATAAGTACAAATATCCAAAACAACATGAGTCTCAAGGTTAAACAACATCACTAAGCAATATCCAAATGCAGCTTCACAAGATATAACCCGGATAGGTCTTGCCTTAAGTCTTGCTAAGCCAGGACAAAAACTCAACCTTCTATGGTACCCTCATTCTTAACACCTGAAAATGGATACTCGAAAATGTCAACATAAAGTTGGTGAGCTCGTAGATTTAGATGTTAAACCACAAAGCTGTGAATAATAGTGTAGGACAATAGTGCACATGAATACCAATTATGAACACGTTATCCAAACAGAAAAAGTGGCGCGCCAACTGAACCTACCTTAATGTCACACACATAAACAGTACACACAGTGGGGGAGCTACCCCAATAGATCTATCAAATTGCTTCGACTCTCAAAAGAGTTAACAGTTGCCCATTTGCATGTACATACAGAACAAAACATTTTATAGCACATAATCGCATCATCACACATATATGTCCAAAACATGAAAACGATGTATCACAACATGAAAACAGTTAAAATATCATTTAAGTACCATTTTCCCCCAAGGAAAACATAATGAAAAAGGGGCTACGAGAACTCACCTCAGAAATAGTTGTCTGAAATGAATAAATCAAGTAACAATAGTGTATGGCACCGACACGCGACCTAGATTAGTAAGGCATGTTTTAGTTCACAAACTAAGTTTAAGACTCCACAGAATTTAATTCAAAAGTTTTAAAGTGTTTATGCTATAGTTGCTTGTGTGGCAGCATTTAAGTTTAAAACGGCTTTCTAAGTATAGTAGGTATTGGCTCTTGGAAGTGCATATGACAATAAAAATATTGAGAACGAATAAGACTACGATTTGACAATAACCGAAAGACGATGAACGAAAAGTGATTACGGATAGTACTAGACGTTGTCGGAATATGGGAACATTATTGTTAAAGATATGTAAAAATAGTCGTTGTAGAAATATATAAATAGTTATATATTTTGAAGTGTAGGAAAAATTATGTGTAAGTAATGGTTTCATTTAAACGATTTGTAATTTGAAAACTAACGTATAAGAGTTGTATATAAAATGTTTTGTTTGTCTAGTTTTAATAAAGACATGATAAGTACATTTATTTGATAGAAGTCGGGCATGACCCGTGCATGTATATTGATTTCTCGAGGTAATTAGGTGTTTCTAAAAATATATGTTCATGTAATAGTTGTTTTGTAATTGTTATAAAACTTGAGTGGATTTTCTAAAATACCGTTTTGGTGTTTACACATTTAACAAGCGATACAAGTATATTAAGTATTTACAATTTCAGTTTTTGACTAAAGTTTATAAGTTGTACTTGTATAAAAGTTTATAATCGTAGGTATACATATATAGTGTTTTGTGTTGTTATATATATTTTCACAACTTGTTGCGCTTTATGACGAGATTTGTAATTACATGAAAAGAATTATGCCGGAATTTAAGTTGTGAAGTAATTTGAATATGAGGCTATGTCGGTACACATATTTATAGATGCACCCCTTTATCTCCCTTGTTGGGCTGTGGCTCAATATAAAGCCGGGGGGGGGGGGGGGGGTTTGATGGACTGGACTAGAATATCAAAACAACACACACTTGAGTGGGCCTGATGGGCTTCGACCAGCATGCACACATACCAAGCCCACTTGGGATTTCTATTTAGGCAGACTATACAAAACAAAAACCAACTTTCGGAAAAAGAAAAAAAACTAAACAGATGTGTTTTAGATAAATGATAACATGACTCTATTTTTTTCTGTTTCGACACATACCAAACATTAATGGTCTTGACCCTAATTCGTTTTGACCCACTACACAAACATGAGGCTCAAGTTAAATTTGTAGCATTAGTAACAAGGAAATACGGAGGAAGTTCATGAGCAGTTCAAGAAGCATTCTAGGAAGAAAACAGAACACAACCTACGTGGGGTTTGTATAGCCAAGACCAAGACTACAACGAGTACACCAATCGTGGGTGACTCGTTACTTCCAACCCACAAGGGTCACAATGACAACAACAACAAAACCACTATAACCAAATACCAAATATGAATCCACATCAAGACCAAACCCAATTAAATCAGCACTTTTAAGACACATTCGTGACCAAGGGTCAAGACCTGAAACCCAAAATGGGTTTTAAATCTGACTCGTTAACAACATTGTTAGACCCGTTTCCTGGGTATTGGAACCCCACCCTAGATGAAAATAGATAAAGGCCTTACGTGATTGGCTAGTAAATAAATGTAACGTTTTAGTCAAACTGATAGCCAATTAATAGTCAAAGTATGACTATGTAGTCATATAAAATGTGTTGAGTAACTATAAGGGCTTAAGTTGCCAAGTGTTAAACATGTATTATAAGTTAGTGTGGCCAAAATAGAAGAAAAGAGACTTGAGGGACCATTCTTGCCAAAAGCCCAAAGATCCACCTAACTAGTATTAACTAGCTTATTCTAGAGATTTCATGAATTATTGAGGGAGAAGTGAGAGGCCGGTTTTTAGAGAGAAGGAAAAAGAGAGGGAAAAACTAGTTATTGATCAAGGATGAAGAAGATGAAGATCTTATGTCCATAGCCTTCCTTAGTTATGATCTTATGCAAGTAAGTAATCTATTATCTTGTTTTAGTGAAGTTGTAGATGAGTAGGAAAGTGGGATATCATCATATGATCTAGGTGTGATCATATGATGATTTGGTAAGAAAGATGATTTTGTTTAATGGGTTTTGTTAACCCTTGTTTATGTATTTGATTATTATGTTATTAGGTCTTGATTAGTTATGAAGGATGATGAGGATGATGGAAGATTATGTTGTTGATGATATTCTTGATGTTGTTTAGCTTGGACCAAGGTAAGTAAAATGATGATGGCATGTATTATATGGATGTCTAACATGTATGTATTATGTATGTTTGTGATTAGTGATAAGAGGTTGGATATATGCTTATATGCTAGGATGAATAGGATCTAAGTGGTGAATTTGGTTGTGATGGTAAGTTGATGTTAGGTGATTATGCAAGAATTAGAGAGTGGAGTAGCTAAGTAAGTGTTTGGAGATATGTGATGCTTATGTGTTTGATTTGAAGTATGATGTTATGTGATTATCGTTTTACTTACTAAGCGTAAGCTTATTCTTTTAGTTGTCAACGTTTTGTAGGTTAATGGCGATGAGGATAACTTGGCTTGGATTATAGCATAGGGATTTGGAGGCAGATTTGGGAGATAATAAGCATAGGAGCTAGGTAGAATACCGAGCTCGAGTCAATGTTGTACCCCCGAGAGTCTCTTTTATGAGTCCTATAATGTGTGTCAAAGTCGTGTAATGGTTTGGTGGTCTAATGATGTGTCGAGAGTGTTTTAGGTGTTTATAGTAAAAGTTAAAGGGGTGTTTGGTTTATGTGTGAACATACCCATTTTGGATTGTAAACGGGTCAAGCGTCATTGGAACATGTTTGTTATGTAAATATAATGAAGTTGGTCAAATTTGGTGTAAAACGGAAGTGGTATAAGTGGTTTTGTCATGAAATGGGTCAAAATGGGTTTTAGTGGTGAAATTGCAGTTTTGTTCTTGATGGCCTTCTTGACGCCGTCACCCTTTAAACTCCAGAAATTCTCTGGCCTATCAAGGCTCTGAGTTTTGTTCATGATGGCCTTCTTGACGCCGTCACCCTTTAAACTCTAAAAATATGTCTGGCCTATCAAGGCTTGACGCTGTCAGGCTTGGGCTTGACGCTGTCAGAGCTGACTGTGCAGATTTTTGGCAGTTTTTGAAAAATCATATCTTTTAATCCGTAAGTCGAAATGGGTCGTGCCACCTATCGTTTTGAAGGTAATTGAGTCTACTTTCATCTAAAAATAGTTTCAAGGTCTGAAAGTTTATAGATTTTTATCAGTGGTCAAAAGAGTAAGCAGGTGTCCGTAAAAGTGAGTCGTTTCCGTGTAAAAAGTTTTAAATTTTGGTCTAAGCGGGCACGGGGTGTAACATCTGACTCGTTAACAACATAACACCACAAACAATTTAGACAGTCTATCGATTAAGCAAAACAAACTGTATAACTAATCCAAACATAAACCCAGGAACCACACTCGGGTTATAGACTCGACTTAGTGCCAGCATCAACGACGACAACAATAATCTTCCAAAACGACTAGTACTAATTAACTCGGAGGTTTATTCGTGACTCACTGAGTCAACTCGGAACCCAACAGGTTTTATGTCCTAACCCGTGACCAAATCATCCCAAAATAACACTTACTTTATGATGACTGCCTATTTACTCATCATTTTATGCCCATTTAATACATAAAAATAACTAAAAACAGCCAAATATGCCAATTTATATTGCAGATATCCTTGGATTGTGTTTTTATGTATTTCATGTACAAAAGGATTGAAAACAGAGCGAAAACAGACATTTTTTGATCGACTTGACAATATTTGTGCATTTGATCAAGTCAGGACGAAGTCAAAGTCAACCCCGGGATTTAGCCTTGGAATGAGCATGGAAAAACGAACCCGAAACCATTTTTTTATGGGCCAACCCGACCCAATTTAGTGGGCCAAGTCAGCCCATTTAATAACTATTATACCAAATCCAAATAAACCCATCCAACCCATTTTCCCTAATCCTAAAACCCAGCCCAATCAAACACAACCCAATCCATACCAAATTACCCAACCCGTTCCCTTTTTATAAATAAATAAACCTAGGTCAAACAGTCAACCCCCTCAACCCCTTTATCCCTTTACCCGCCAAAAGCTAAACCCAGCTTTTCCCTGCTCCAAGCCACCTTTCTTTTCCTGCTCCATCCACCCTACTCACCCCTTCACATGTATCCCCCCTCCTCACAAGTCAACCATGCCACGCTGGCAATCCAAGTGGTAACTTTTGGCGCCAAAAGGAAATCGAAGGCTGTGATGATTCAAGAATTAATCCAAGGGTTGATATTGAATTAAAAGAAACACAAATGAAGACACAAGCTGATTCCCCTCACAGAAGAAGCACAAGACAGAAGATAGCTTAGTTTTTTTTAGTATAAATAGGTTCAATTGTAAGCCTGAAAAGGCAGTAGATAGTTAGTTAGATTTTAATTTAAAGTTGTAATTTATTTTCAGTTTAAAAATTGTATTCAAGCATTGTAATCTTTTAAAGTTTTAATTCAAATTCAGTTTCTCATTTAAATTCTTGTTTTATTTACTTTTTATGCTTTTAAATATTATCAAATAGTTTATAAGCTTTCATAATCTCTTTGTTTCTGTTTTCATAAGCTCATATAAGCTTTGTATAGCTTTTCGTGAGTTTATTAAGTTGTTTACTGTGTTAATTCCAAAAAATCCAAAAAAGTCAAATAAAGTCAAATATGCTGAATTGGATGATAAGCTAGCAAGGGAAGAGCTTATTGCTGTCACTAGCTTGTCCTTTGACAAGTTAGAGCTTGTAGAGTAGCTCCTCGAACAATAAAAGCCCTGTTTGAGCAAGGACAATTGTGAGTTTAATTCCAATTTTTGCTTATTTACTGTTCATCTGCTTATTTATTGCTTATTTATAGCTTAGTATTGCTTATTTAGGATATTTAATGCTTATTATGCTTAGTTTTCAGAATAAAAGTTACTTGCTCAAATTTTTAGTAAGAACCTGTCCACATTAGCTTTAGACTGCTTAATTAGGTAGCTTATTTAATAGTGCTTTTTAATAGTTGAAATTTGCTTATTAAGTGTTTTTAGACTTAGTTAAAAGATCATTTTCACAGGTCTTGCTTTAAAAACAGCTTTTGTTAGCTTAAAATGCAAAACAGTCTACTTAAGGGAGTGTTTGGAACAAGCCCAAAATGGGTCAAAATTTGGTTTCTACTGTTCATGTGCTATTAAGCCAATTTAGATTAGCTTAAATTGAGTCATATAAGCTATTTTCAAGTTAATCTTTGCTGATTTAAGCAAGTTTGTAGTTTTAAATTAATTTTCCAAAATCTTGAGTGTTAGACTGATTATATTGGTTTTCCATTAATGAATCAAGATTTAGAACTTGTTTTTGCTATTTTTATGTTCATTATAGTGATCTAAGTGGATGTCTAAGAGCTGGTTCCATAGTGCTGAGATTTATGGTCTTTTTGATCCAAGTTTGTCAAACACTGATCTCAGAAACCATAAGTCCAAATGCAGTCTGCAATGGTTTTTCAAAGGGTATTTTAGAGCTTAATTGTTGGTCATAGTGCCTGATAATCATTTTACAAGTTATTTGGTTGTTGATCTTACTGTGTGTAAGTTTCTAGCCATTTTCATAGTTTTTTAATAGCTTATTTTTTAGTCTAAAAATAGGTGGTTCTGGTCTGTTTTAAAGTCTGCAATTTTCATCTTTCTAAGTACCCATCTGCTCAGCTCAATATCTGCTTATTTAGTGGTCATTAAGGTCTAAAATTTGGTGAATCAGATCTTTGCTAGCTTATTTAGATCAGTTTGTGCTTATTTGGGAATTAGGTGCTTATTTAGTGCTTATTTTCTAGGCTGCTAGTAGAGCACTTAGGCTGTTTGGTTGTGATGTTCAGTTTTTAGCTTTTTGAAATTTTAGTGCTTAATCTGCTTATTAGTTAGCTTATTTGTGTTTAGATTAGATTAGTGAATTTAGTTTTTGGTGCTTAAGAGCTTATTGAGTCTAGAATAGCTTATGTGAGCTTATTTGCTTTAACAATTAAGCTCCTTTTTTGTTTTCAAGTATTTTTTGTTAAACTGTTAAGCTCATCAGCTCATTCTAGCTTATTTGGTGATTTATAAAAAAAGTGGTTTTACAAAAGTTGGTTCTTTTTGGCTGGTAAAAAGTTCTCAAAAAGGTAAATAAAAAAAAAATAGTCTGCAAAAAGGAAGTCCACAGGTTCGAACCTGGGACCTCCAGACCACAGCCTTTACACACTACGCCATAACCAACTACCCTTGGGACTTCTCTAGGATTATCTTGCACACTATTATTCTTAAGCCCTCTTTTTCAGTTTAGCTTATTTAACTTTAAAGCTTATTAATTGCTTATCTGAATAAGCAGTTGGACTCTTTTTATTTTTCCTAGGTTTAGCTTATCTTTTAGCACTTTTCTGAAAATTTTCATAATTTTCCACTTTTGTTTAGTATTTATATATATATATATATTTCTTTTCTAAATAGTTTTTAATTCATAATAAAGAAAATAAAAGTCAAAAAAATAAAATTCTTTTTTCTAAAATTTTCTTTTATCATTTAGGACTTAGGAAAAATAAATTTGCACTCGTAGGGTTAATTTTTAAAGATTCTGGTTTTTAGGCTCATTTTTGGAATTCCCATTTACGTTTTTAGCGTAATTTGTTTTTTGCTTTATTTTCTTTGTATATTTGCTTTCCGTACCTTAATTAGAATTAGAAAACAAAAAACAAAAGTGAAAATCATCTTTCAAGCACTTTAATTCCAAACCGTACACGAAATCCTCGATTCACACCTCGTCGGGAAACGACCCAGGTAACACTTGCCCGGATTCTTATATCATATTCACGGGTTTTGCAAGTTGGCCTTTTTCCCAAAGGGTTGTCTTGTCAGTTCCCGCGCCTTACGCATATCTGATATTTTGATATATACTCCACAAGCAAATCACTTTATCACTTCCATTATAAGCCAATAAGGTTTTAGTTTTGTTTTAGTTTTCTCAGCTTAACATTTTTGTTGACACACAACAACACAAACAACAACTAAAAAAATATAATCATCCACAGATTATAGGGTCGACAGATCGGTGTAAAGGAAAATTTCCAAATCTCATCACATTTCTTAAGAATAATCAAATCACGAACTCAATAACAATTAACATAGTGAAATTTATGGAGTGAAAAAGGAATTAAAACCCTTACAATATTTCAAGAAGATTGATTTAACAGGAGCGAAATAACAAGACACAAACCCGATTCCAAGCAAATCCACCCACACCAATTCGTAGGTCAATACCTTTGAAACCTCAGATCTTGGAAGACTATTGTGATGCGTTTGATGGTGGGGATCTACTGGGAATCGGTTTACAATAAAAAGAAAACAATAAGGAACTTTTCGACACACTTTTTGGTCTTGGGAGGTGGGAAGAATCCGTTTCGAGCTAAACTCGCCCTCTTCTTCAATCTCCAAAAGTCTTCTCGCCTCGTTGACCCTGGGGAGATGGGAATGATGGCGACTGCATCTCTTGGGAAGGGGGTAAAGATGATACAGTCATGGATGGTGATAGATCGGGTTTTGTAGTTTTGTGTTTTGGAGGTGGGAGATGATTTCAAGGAGGGGGGGGGGGGGAAGGGAAGACGATAAGGTAACTGTTTTGGGGAGAGAGAGATGAAAAAGAACGTTTTTATCTTTAAGAGTGGGTGGTTAAGTTTTTATTATAGAGTTTGTTTTATTATTAGGGAGTGAGTCGTGTGTACCCCGTGTCCCGTTGAGCACCGGTGTAAACTTGGTACTCCGGTTTGGCGTAAGTGCAGAAAATATAATTTCTGAGGACTTTTTATAAAATTAATATAAATACACCATTATTGACTCTGAGTATCAATTATTGAATTTATGTCGTTACTAAGGTAGTGTCGGTACGCGTGTGGTGTCGTTCTCTCAACTCGTGCAGTTTAGTTACAAGTTATACGCAAGAGAAATATGTAACTTCAAAAATAAATTATTTTGAGTTTTAAATGTTGAGTAAGACCTGGAAAAATGCTGGTTGTTATACTATTCATTACCCGTGGTAAATGACGTGGTTTTGGTTTTGCACAAAACTATGCCGCTGCGAATTCTCAAAAAATCTGACTCATGTCCCTACAAAAACTCCGTCTTTTTAACCCTTTCATGCCTTGCCTTCTTAACCCACTTGAACACCCCAACCCATCAACATTTAGTCATGGTTTGTGGGATTTATGGGCGTGTTTTTTGGGTCTGGTATATGAATGTATTGCTTAAACGTCAGACCACGTTAAAAGCACCGGCAAAACATAATCTCAGGAATGGTGGGCAATTCAGTTGTACAGGTTAATTGAATTTAATGTGGACGTGATTTCCAGTCAAGATCGGACATAAAGTATTTGTATAATTTTTAAAAGCGTTTATGGAACTTTTTTTTATTAGTGTATAATCATTCGTATGATATACTAAATGTAAAGCGTATATTCTTTTTTATATATATGTTATATATACATGAGTGTATGCAGCATCGTTCGCTAATCTTATTGAAATACGTAATCGATAATTTACAACTAATATATGACTTAAATTGTGTACTCCACATCTATGTACTAATGGGATGAAGAAATAGATTGTTAGCCGATGATAGCATTAAAATGAAACAAAAGCAATAAATAGTATACTTCAATAAATTCGTTAGACAAAAAATATTTGTTTATACCAAAAATTGTTCGGAATAAATATTAAATTTAAGTTGACTCTGCCGCAACACGCGGTAAAAAAATTACTCGTTTACAAACATAAACAAACAGTTAATGAACAATATAATTATTTATTACATAATCATCAATAAATTTCACTATTACTTTCACTTTTTTACCTCAATTAATTTGAAAATAATAATAATAATAATAATAATAATAATAATAATAATAATAATAATAATAATAATAATAATAATAATAATAATAATAATAATAATAATAATATTGCTCGACCCTTGCACGGTGTTAAATTACTTGGTGGGCCTGCTAGTGTAGACTTTGATTTTAGTAGTGAGCTTGTTATGAAAAGAGTTGCCAAAACTATTGAGCTTATGGGTGCTGTTGCCAAGATTAATGACCCTTAGTGTGAGTTATTGCTCCTTCGTGCTTGTGCCGGTATTTCCAAACTATATTTTGCTATGCGCACTTGCTCTCCCGGGTCTTTGAGCGTGCTCAGATTTCTTTTGATGTGGCTCTTCGTTCTTCTCTAGAGCGTATTGTCACTGCTTCTGGACCTGGTTTTGGCGATTGGCAATGGAGACTTGCTACACTACCTTTTGCTTTCGGGGGACTTGGTGTTTACTCTGCAGGTGACGTCTTGAACTATGCTTTTCTTGCATCTAGACTTCAATCTGCTAGCTTGCAGACTAAGTTGCTTCGACGTTCTGGTATCGTAACTTATGGGTCTTCCTTTGATGATGCCTTGTGTGCTTTTAATGCGAAAATGGAGATTGACCTTTTGAGTAATCCATGTGAGATCGCTGCCCCCAAACTCATGAAGAAACTGACAGATATATATTTCACACATGTTACCCAAACAGCCGAATCTACATTTTCTTTATCTACTCGACATATGGCGTTATGGAAATCGCAAATGGAGGACTACACTTCGGACTGGCTTAAGGTGGTTCCGATATCTGGGTTGGGACAGACTATGAATGCTAGGACCTATAGGTGCGTATTATGTTATCGGCTCGGTGTTCCCTTATTCTCTGTTCAAATGCCGTGTTCAGCTTGTTCCAGGGTCTTTACTCGGGATATTTATGGGGACCATGTTGTATCTTGTGCTGGTATTATTGGTATTAAACATCGGCATAACGTGGTACGTGATGTTCTTGTTGACATATGTTCTCGGTCGGGGGTTTCGGTTCGTAAAGAGGTTGATATTAGGCTTTGTGGTGAAAGGGACAACTCCTTACGCCCAGCTGATATGTTGCTCTACTCGTGGGACGGAGGTCTTGATGTGTGTGTTGATTTGACTGGATCATCGCCCTTGACGCAAACTGGTATGGTTGATTTTGTGCCGGGTCGTGTGGTGATTGAGGCTGCACAACATAAACGCATCAAGCATGAGGCTAAGTGCGCAAATATTGGATATGGGTTCCTCCCCTTCTCTTTTTCTTCTTTTGGGGAACTTGAGAAGGATACTGTGACCTTACTGAAACGAATTCGAAAATTCTTGATGACTCAAGACATTGGAGCATGTGTTGCTGCTTGTAACACCCCAACCCGATAAGGGTAGAAGTATCACATTATGGTGACATATCAAAGCAAACAAAAGCATATGACTAAATAATACAAAATGAATTTCAAAGGTTACAAAGAGAAAATCTGAAACTACAAGGTTACAAATGATTTACAATAATTACTAAGTCTAAATATCGTCTCTTCTAGTCATCTCTAATCCGGAATAGCTTCTAAGTCAAGATAATCTTCACTCATACCCAGCTTCCTACTAAAACCTGCCGCAGGAAAAGAAATGCGGCTGAGCTTAAAAAGCCCAGTGAACGGATATATACGAATAACAAATCATAAGGGTAAATAAGCATACACAACGAAGGAAAGAAAGATACGAAAGCATAATCATAAGTCATACGAATCAAAGCATATCAAAAGATAAGAGTGCATGAGAACTGAATAAGAACTGAATATAAGAACAAAATGGAAATAAAGAAAATGTCATATAAGGATGTGCCATAAGAACTCCATACAAAAATCCGTCAAATCATATCATATCATAAAAGTGCACGAAGAGGGGAGACCTCTAAGTACCAAAAGTGTGAGAAGGAGTGTAAGGCACACACCACCTGGTCACCATAATCATACATACACATAAATCCTAGGATGCATCCATACGCTCCCATCAAAAGTATGTATGCCAGTACTAGACTGGTCACACATATAAGGTTGGCCAATAGTGTACACAAAATCATATCATATCATAAGGGGGAACGCCGTAGATCTATCACACCTCTACGGGGGTGTCATGTCTAAGGTGCCATCCTAGACATGGTCCTGGTACCTCCAGAACTAGTTAAGCTCAGGCACGGAATATCATATCATACCATATCATAATCAAAGCATAGCAAGAGAAACGAAAGTGTATCTCAACAAAGCATGGCAAACAAATAATCATATCATAGCAGAGACATTTAAAATAAATGTCAGAATGAATCATATAAGATTGGCAGTCATACCATGAGAGCCAAGAATCAAACAAAAGGGAATCATAGCAGTCATCGGATCATAAGAAATATCCCTAGTGAAAAGGGAAAGCATATATGTACGAAGCAAAGTGTCTTAGAGTAAGACAGAATATCCGTACCTTAACGAAATACGCAAGCAAAGAATGAAAAGCAAATCAAGCAGGAGATCACTCCCTCTTCACCCGATCTACAAATAATCATACGTTCTCTTATAAGTTCGTATAATCATAGGGTTTCATTTTAGTTCTCATTCCATGTTAAGTAACTTTGATTATTAACATTCTCGTATATCAAATTAAAGTATTATAGACGATCATATTCATAGTTTAAGGTTCGTAACGTCTTTTACAAAATTTTAGGGTTCATAAGGTAGCTTCCATAATTTAGGGTTTATTAGTTAATTATCATAAGTTTAGGGATTAATATGCAATTCTCATAAAATTAGGGTGCAAAATGTAATTACTATAAAGTTACAGGTGTTCACAAGTTAGGTCCTTCAGTTTTAAAAGAATGACGGTTTAAACCCTTACGTTTATAAAATAAATACAAAACACCTTTTAATTTCCTTTTTAACCTTTTATAATTTCTCACAGTTTTATATACGAAATTGTTAGGTTTTCTATAAATTGTAAACCGTACAAGAACTCAGTAACAAAATTCCGAAAATTCCCAAAGATGCTCAAATGTCTATAGTATTTTATCAAATTTTTCCAGATTTTATTATGTAGCATAGGTACGGATTAAAATTCACTTAAACCAACTTGTCCAGATTTCTGAGTAATTTTACTATACGAAAAGTTGTTAATAAAAAACCTTTTAAGAAAGATTCAAAAAAATCTACAAAAATTCCAAGAAGTAATAGACATCCCAAAGATTACCCAGTTCAAAGGAAACCTTCTAACTCGACACGGTTTGAAAATTAAAAATCATAAACCCGGACTAATTTTCCAGACTCACAAATCCGATCAGACACATAATTTTCTAAAAATCAAAAAGTAACCTTCCAAGCCTCTAAAAATTACAAACTAAATTTTCCCAGGTAGCCATTTCATTGAACTTAGTTTTAGACTCTTAAAACACCAAAATATACGTTCACATCATTTAGTTATAGCCGGTTAAAGTCGAATAAAAATCCAGCTCAGAAGCAGTACTGATCACAGAACCATGTTTATCTTAGGGTTTTCGTCATTCCATTCATTAGTTCTTGACACCAAACGATTTTAGGTGAGTCCATAACATATTTAGGTCATTTAAAACAGGTCTTAACACAATCAAGTCGAATAATTTCACCATAAAACCCTGGTTCGATTCATACATAACAGTTTTTTTAGGGTTTTCTTAACTTGTTATTTTATGTAACATTCTATGTACCAATATTTCGATTAGAACAAAAAGACAAGAACAAGGATTGAGCAAAGACGATACAATACCCTTGTAGACCACGAAGAACACGAACACAACAAAATCAAAACACCACACGAATTCTCCTTCTTCTTCCTTCTTCTTTTGATCGATCGGCAGCCACACAAAAGGGAAGAACACATGGTTTTTTATTAGTTTTTGATTTATAAATTCGTAGGATCAATGCTAGGATTATAGGGTTACCTTGTGATGATTGAGACACGAATTAAAACAAGATTCAAGGCTTCTTTTGGGTTTGTTCTTGGATCGTAGCAGCAGCACAAGAGAAAGAGCCGATTTTTTTTGTTGGAGGAATTTAGGGTTCTTTTTGTTTTGGTGAAGAATCGGTTATAGAAAAATGAAGGCCGAATATTTTGATTAGTGTATATTAGGAAGGGATAAATCATATTAATGGGCTTAACAAATTTCTTGCAATCATGTACTTGGACCATATCATGGTCAAGGGGGGGGGGGGGCGGCATAAGCATGTTCTTTTCTTTTCTTTTTTTTTTTTTTTTGTACACATTATATAATGTAAGGTTTTAATTATTTTGGAACTTAGGTTAGTGTTACTTAATTAATATTCGTAAGTTCTCAAAATTTTAAATTCGAGGGTATTTTTGTCATTCCGGATTATATTAGTTTCGGGGTTTTACAACTCTTCCCCTCTAAAAAAAAATTTTCGTCCTCGAAAATTGAAATGCGAAATCGAAAGCAATATCGAAATGAAACGTACCAAGTCAAAAAGAGAAATGCGGATAATCGGATCGTATCGACTCTTCGGTTTCCCAAGTAGCCTCGCTCTCAGGATGGTTCTTCCAAAGAATCTTTACGAATGGAATTGTTTTAGTTCTCATGACTCTTTCCTGATGCTCCAAAACAGCCTCAGGTTCTTTACTATACGAAAGATTTTCCGAATCTAATCGAATGGGCAAAACACAACTTGAAGCGGATAATAATCATATTCACGAAGAAGTGATACATGGAATACATCGTATACGTGAGATAACTGGGAAGGTATCGCCAAGCGATGAGATACCTCACCAACTTGATCAAAATCATCGAAAAGCCCTAGGCTCTCATAATTCACAACTAATTCGTTCCAAGGAATACGAAACATCAATGTAGCGGATAACGGTTTAAATCTCACACAGAGATACATGAAACATTCATGCTCGAAAGCAATACGAAGATATTACTAAAGAGTAAAATCTCATCAACCCAGTCCAGATTCTTAACGAAAAGGAAAAACTAGCGCAAAATTATAGAAGAATTCATCAATTTCGAACAGATACTGATCGAACTAAGGAACGCACCACCGGTCAACGAAGCGCGTGACGAATCATCAAATGTATCAAGAGTCTTATAAGAGGTCGATAGTATAATTGTACGGATGATCAATCGAGTACAACTCGAAATATCAACTTATATTGAAACGCATAATGAGATGGGTAGCATATTCGTACCGACGATCAATAGAGTATAAATCGGAGTATCAAAATGCATAAGAAACAAAACAAAATAGGTCGAATAATCATACGGATGAAACACATCAAAGAGTTAACGTAGTCGTACAGGTGATAAACTAAGCACATAACGGAGTATCAGAACGTATCGGAGGGCATAACGGAATAGGTCGAATAATCGTATGGAAAATAACAACTCAAAGGATCAACGCATTGCGAACCAGATCTTTTTCATACGCCCCAAAACGTCTAACTCTCCACAACGGGGACATCGTACGAAACATACAACTTCATAGTCTACCATTCAAGGTTTTTCTTCCACAAGGATAACTAATCCACCAATCACAATAATCAATCCCGGACCTTAAACCAGCGAATCTCCAACTTAATCCAAACCAAAAGGTGTTCTACATCTCCGTAGGCAAACTCAATCATGCCAATACCCTTGTCAAACTCTCCGTCCCATACATCTTCAATTTCAACATAGTTGCTCTGTTCGTCCATCCATCTGAAGGTGAGTAGTCGCCATAAAATCTCGAGCCGGTCTTGAAGGCCTTCTGCATTTCTCCTGTAAGTGTGAAACAAAACTCGATTTTTCTGACACGATCAATGCAGGTGCGCCAAGGAGCTTGAATAATCTTCTGTTGAGATAATCTCTGCCGATCTTCCAAGTGAGCCACCAAGTTGAACGATTAACTACAACCCACATCGTTTGTCCTTCTCATCGTGCTCGTAAATCCCGTTACAAAGTTGCTGACCTTCTTCTCAAGTAGAAACAATTTTCCCTCTTAACTTTCCGAAAGTTCTCCAACTTATTCTTCATCCCTACCAAAATTATACTCTACGAGAAGCTTACATTGAGCTCCTCTGACGTAGAAATTTTCAACACCAAAATACAAGGATGATTCCCGTGTTTCTCTTTCGTCCCTGAATATACTAAATCGTCATACTATGACAATTGTCCAAGCATTCATGAAATACACGATTCATCAAGGTTACAAGAATAGTCGGAGCAGTAGCCAATACGATTGGCATCACAATGCTCATAGAGATTATAACGGATACAAATCAATGCTAGGAACATCTTGCTCCTTCACATGAAAATGGACATCATCAGATTACAAATCGATCATAGAGAAAACTTCACCCTGAAGTTGATTAGATAAGTCGTCGATAACGGTATCGGTCCTAATCACCATACTACTAAGATTCCAGAATTCCATGAACAACCTCATATCACCATCATTCTTCTTCATAACCAAACTGAAACACAACACAGAGACGCATACAGACGGATAAACCACTTCCTCGAAGTAGGTCCTTCAATACTCTCCATTCAACGTATGTCGTTAGTAAGGGATTTAGGTATTAGGCAAAACGTCGCTTACACATGAATAGAGTTCTGATAACACACTGACCTCAGGCACTCCTCAAGACATTCTGTGACTCCAATAAGTTCAAGGTATATGATGTAACTATTATCACGCTGGCCAGACGTCATAATACTTGCATCATATACACATGCCTTTATTGCAATCACAGTCTACCTCAAGTCGGGACAAAACACACTCTAATAAACGGATCAAACAATTACATTCTAGGGGAAATCTTGGTAGTCCATCAAAGAATATATCGCGAAATTCAACATCGAAAACTCTCGAGCGAGTTACATCAAACGAAATATCTTCACAAACGCGAGGGATTGATATACGGAATTTCAAAGCAAAGGTGATCATAATAGTATGCCAGGTCAGAAACCTGGGCACGGAGTTTAAGTTTCATAAGTCGTCAGAGGTGACAAAATCATAACTATTGTTAGCATCTCAATGCTCAGTCAACAATTACATAACTAGAATGAAAATGAATCGAACATTCCCAAAGAAATCAGATTAGCAGAATGAAATTGATCTTCCAACATCCTCAACCGTACAGGATAATCTACCCTCGTAATGGATAGTCACAAGATTCTCATAGAAATAGAATTAGGAGTAACAATTTAATAATGCAGAGGGGACTTAATGTGCTTAGGAAAAGCAAAATACACCACATGGTATGTCATTCTCGTATCAAATAAAACCACGCAACACGATCGCATAAGTAAGGAATAACCGAAACGGTACTTGATGTGTCAGCAGCCTAGTCCCTGGTCAGAGCGAACACTCGACCCTCGGCAGTTTGCTATCAATCATTCTCATTCTTATGGTTGTTACCATTCACTTCGGACACTCTTTCGTCCGACGTCCAATCATATTACAACTGAAATCGGCATCCAACGTCTTATAACACGATCACCCAGATGAAACTTATTATAGTCAACACATGGAGGAGATGGAACCTGGTCCCACAACCTCTTCTGCTCAGACGAAACCGAACATAGGGATCAAAACAAAAATGAAGGCAAATAAAACGTCAGGACCAAAATACGAAGGAGAAGATCACGTCAACGAGAAGTCTAATGTCCACTCAATATCTTCACAGGTCATACTAAGGGAGAGAAACAATTCTTCCTATATTCGTGGTTAATAATAACCATAGTTCTCATAGGATTAGCAATGGATCATGCAGATTCAAGTAGTATCGGATGATACATTCTATATCCAGCATAAGTAATGAATTCACAGAATGTGTCAAACACATGATGGTTGAATGACCTTCGGGATGGTCGGAAAGGTATCAACTGTTTGTCGAACAAATCGGAGATGGAGGTCAGAATCAGGGAGTGAAACCTAAATGGTGTAAGGTATTTGCAGTTCTCGAGGATTTCCAAACTTACTTGGTTACTAAGCTCAAGTTGAAAACTTTATAGTTTCTGAAACAAATGTTCTTACAAGGCATATCTAAAGGCATAAGCACGAATCAGAGTGATGCGGAAGCAATGCTACTTACATAGATGTCCTAGTCTACCCATTCCTCACCGGTTATAACTTATGTTCCTATGGGGAATCCTAAAGGAATTTCTCAAAGGTTGTCTTATGAGCGCCTACAGTGGAAACCTAGTGGTCCAAACTTACACAGGCCAAGGGTAAATGTATTACAAGTCGCAGCCTGTCGCTCTGATACCATAATTGTAACACCCCAACCCGAAAAGGGTAGAAGTATCACATTATGGTGACATATCAAAGCAAACAAAAGCATATGACTAAATACTCCCTCCGTCCCACATTAAGTGTCCATAATGGAATCTTGGGATGTCCCAAATTAAGTGTCCATGTTATATTTCAACCAATGAGAAGAGACTTTAGTGGGTAATAATGATATTTGATTGGTGGAGAGTGTAGTTAGTGGAATTTCCTAAAACTTTGTGCATTTGGAAAGTGGACACTTAATATGGGACGGAGGGAGTAATACAAAATGAATTTCAAAGATTACAAAGAGAAAATCTGAAACTACAAGGTTACAAATGATTTACAATAATTACTAAGTCTAAATATCGTCTCTTCTAGTCATCTCTAATCCAGAATAGCTTCTAAGTCAAAGATAATCTTCACTCATACCCAGCTTCCTACTAAAACCTGCCGCAGGAAAAGAAATGCGGCTGAGCTTAAAAAGCCCAGTGAACAGATATATACGAATAACAAATCATAAGGGTAAATAAGCATACGCAACGAAGGAAAGAAAGATACGAAAGCATAATCATAAGTCATACGAATCAAAGCATATCAAAAGATAAGAGTGCATAAGAACTGAATAAGAACTGAATATAAGAACAAAATGGAAATAAAGAAAATGTCATATAAGGATGTGCCATAAGAACTCCATACAAAAATCCGTCAAATCATATCATATCATAAAAGTGCACGAAGAGGGGAGACCTCTAAGTACCAAAAGTGTGAGAAGGAGTGTAAGGCATACACCACCTGGTCACCATAATCATACATACACATAAATCCTAGGATGCATCTATACGCTCCCATCAAAAGTAGTTTGTAGTTTTGGAGGTCGGAGACATATCAAGGAGTGGGGGTGGAAGGGAAACAGATAATAACGTTTAGGGGAAAGGTAAGATTTATCTAACTCTACGTGGGTGTAAGTTTTAAAGGTTTGTCATATTAGGACATGGTCCCGGTCCTCCAGAACTGGTTAACTCTTGGCAACGGAAATATAATTCTGAGACCTTTATATAATTAAAAGAATACCATAGAACATGGTATCAACTATAGAATTTAGGTCAACTAATATGTCGGTAGCTGTGTGTCATTTCAATAACTCGTCAGTTTGAGTTCAATAAGCAAGGATAATAATGAACCTTCAAAAAAAATTCATTTGAGTAATGTGATAAGAGGAAATAATCCTGGTTGTAAAAGTGAAAGCCATCATGTACGAATGCAAAGTGTTTGGTAACGCACAAACTATCCGACTTAACGAATTCTCAACAAAATTGATACATGCAAATCAGTCAGTTAGACCTTCACCTTCTTCTAACCCGACTAACACAAAATCAACTTGTCATTTTGAATTCGTTAATCATAGGGTTTCATTTATTGCTTCTCATCCATGTTAAAGGCAACTTAAATTTAAAATTCAATTCGTGTACAAATTATTTAATGTAATTATCAAGATCGGACATAAGTATTTTAAAATTTTTTAAGGTTCGGAACTTTTTATTATGTAAATATTGGAGATTACATTAAAGTGCTTCATATTTTTTATATAGTTATATTATCACGAGTTTAGCATCGTTGCTAATTCTATAAATTAGTAGTCAAATTTAAACTAATATAGATTAATGTGTATCACATTAGTCTTATGATGAAAAATGACGGTTTAACCATTAGCTTTAAAATGAAACAAAAGCAATTAATATCTTACTTAACCGTTTATACAAAACAGTTTTTTATACAAAATTGTTGGAATTTCATATAAATTTAAGTGACACGCGCAGAACTCGGTAAACAAATTCTGAAAATTACCAAAGAATGATCAATATAATTATGTATTTTATCAATAATTTCCAGATTTTTATTTTTTTACTCATTAATTTGATAAAATAATAATAATAATAATATTGAGTAATATTACTAATAGAAAAGTTGTTAATAAAATAATTTAATAAAATTCAAAAAAATCTAAAAAATTCAGAAATAATAGAATCAATAATTAATCAAAAAATTCTCACCGCACGGTTTAAATTATTGCATAGTGTGACTTTGATTTTAGTATCAGCATGTTATGAAAAGATTTCAAAATCATTAGTTAAATTCTGGCCCTAGAAATACCTAAATTTTTCCTCGTGCATTTCATTTGAACTATATTTTGTCTTAAGACACCACATTGTTCCCGTCTTTAGGTTTAGATTTTTGATGTGAGCATCTTCGCTTCTCAGAGCGTATTGTCACTAGACCCTTCTGGATCTTAGGTTTTGGCATTCAATGGATAGTCTTGCTACAAACCTTGTTTTACGGTGGACTTGGTTTTACGTCATGTTGACGGTCTTGAACTAATGCAATTTTTCACTAAAACCTGTCGCTTGCATACTAAGTTTGTTGTAGTTTTTCGTAACTTATGGTTTTCATTGATGATGCCATTTTGCGTTTAAACGAAAAAGATCTTAGAACATGTGAGAATGCATACTCCCATAACCATGAAGAAACTGACAGATAATATTCAAATTACAACACCGAATCTCATTTTCTTTATCTACTTCATCTTGGCGATGGAGCACACAAAAGGAGGAACACTGGATTTTGTTATATGGTTTGGAATGATATAATTCTAGGATCATATAGGTGCGTATTAGGGTTACCTCGTGATGTTCTGAATCCGTTAAAGCCGTTTCAGCTTTTCCAGGGTTTTCTTGGATTTATGAGGACCATGGTAATTGTGCGGTATTATTGGTATGTAGAATCAGGTCATATACGTGGTAGTGATGTTTTAGTGAAATATAGTCCGATCTTTTCGTGTTATAAAGGGTTAGATTTTAGGCTTTGTGGTGAAAACAACTTTCTGCAATCCACTTGACATATGTTGCTCACTCGTGGGGGGAGGTCGGGCATGATGTGCTTATTTTATATTTTACCTATTGGTTGATTTTGTGGTTTTTGATTGAGTTTTGTACCTAACACTAGATATATGTAAATTTGATAGGTCTTTTTTTCTCTTTTGGGAACTTAGTAGGTGCTTGACTTACTAATACGTAATTCAAAATTCATCGATATTGCTCGAATATATTAGTTTCGTGTTTACACTGCTCATATTTTTAGTAGGATTAGCTTTTCTATAGCTAAAGGAGTAGGGGCCCAGTTAGTATCTCGGCTCCCTACTAACTTCTTGTAAATCCTATGAGTTTAAATAAAGTGATTATTTATAAATAATAATAATAATAATAAAATAATAATAATAATAATAAAAATTTAATAATAATAAATAATTAAATAATAATAATAATAAATAATAATTAATAATAGGGTTAATAGAAAAATAAGTTACTAAAGTTCGGGAAAATGTTCATCTAAGTTACTATAGTTTAAAACGTTACAAACAAGTTACTCAACTTTTTCTCACCGGTTACACAAGTTACTGTCTTAGTTTTAACCTTTTACTACCGGTCAAATTTCTACGTGACACTGATGTATTATAGGTTAATAGACAAATAAGTTACTAAAGTTTGGGAAAATGTTCACATAAGTTACTAATGTTTAGGGTAATGTTCACTTAAGTTACTATAGATGACAGTTTTGAAACTTTAGTAGTTACACTTAGTATCAAATTGTTTTCAAGATGGGATACCGGTCTCAACTTGGTTGCCCACTTTGGAGTAACCATAGTGTAACATTTTTGAAACTTTACTAACCCAGTTGATAAACCATGAACTCGAGTAAATTTTTTGTAACGTTAATATAGACTTTATCAATACATATTGTTTTTTGTTATGAGAGTAAAAAAACTCATAAAAGGCCAAAGGGGACCCACAATCAGCAAAAAGAGTTAGACAACGATAGTCAAACACTTAAACCCCAAAACCACAACCACCAGCCACCACCGTACAATCAACCCATCTTCCCGCCAAATTATATTAATCCCTTCAATTACAAATGAACATCAACACCATAACGTCATCACTCGACTCTTCAGACAGACTCATCATTATAGTCACAACTTCAGTTGCTTTAGTTATAGGCATATCATATTTTATATATAATAAAGCGACTAACAAAGCTGTAGTTGTACGTAAAGCTGTACCAGTTGTACATAAGGAAGAATATGATGATGACGTGGATGTTGGATCTGGTAAGGTTAAGTTGACGGTGTTTTTCGGTACTCAAACTGGTACTTCTGAAGGTTTTGCAAAGGTAGGTATTATAATAATATAATTTATTTTATTTTATTTATTTATTTATTTTGAGATTTTGTGTTTGTTAGTTTAACTGAATAAATAGGCCAAGGAATATATTTGTTCGTGTTTGTGTATTAAGACGCTAAACGAAAAGGAACAAGCGTAAAATGATCAAAATGTACGTTATGCTCATGTCCGTTCGTTTTAAAATGAACTTAATATCTTGTTGATGTAAGCCTTCAGGCGCTTATTCGCCCAAGGGATGGCTTTTGGAGAATTAGGTCTCGGGATTAATCGCAACCACCCGGTTCGTAGGAAACAACTGAACATTGGGGCTGGTCCTTGGGAAGGGTCGGTCCACACTCACGGGTTTACGGAGATGGGGGTTTTCTGCCAATTTAAACCTTTTGGAGAAAGGCACGGACATAAATGACCTTTGCAAACGTTTGTGTGAGGGCATTTGGTTAGTATAATATTCGAGTAAACTAAAAGTTAGATTCGAGTAATCAGAATTTACATTATATTCGTTTTTACTCGTTTAATTAAATGAACATATAAGCCTTGTTTGTGTATGTTTGTCTAGTAAAGGCACAGACATTGATGAACTTTGCACTAAACGGTTTACTGAACTTTTGGTTCGTATACTGTCTAACGTAGGCATGGACAGTGTTGCAAATATCGGCCGTATCGGCCGATTAATCGGCCGATTAACGCTTTAAAGGCCTCGGACCTTTGGAAAGATTTTACAAGGTTATCGGCCGATTAATCGGCCGATTCAAGTAAATCGGCCGATTAATCGTTTAAATATCGCTTAAAGCCCCCGACCGCCACAGTACGGTTTACGATTTTTGCAACTTTTGGTTCGTATGCTGTCTAACGTAGGCATGGACATTGATGAACTTTGCACTAAACGGTTTACTGAACTTAATTTTGGTTCGTATACTGTCTAACGTGTTAGGGCATTTGGTTAGTATGAGATTCGAGTAAATGAGAAGTTAAGTTTCGATGAATTTTGGAGGTGAAATTTATAGGAACTTATAGGTACTAATTGATTTTCGTTGTTTTTGTAACCAGTGCCTTAAATTAAGACTAAATTAGGAGTAAGGATCAGTGGATCATGCTAGCCAACATTTTATTGGGTAATTATTTTAGATGGAAGAGATGCCTAATGCATGGTGGCGACATGTTAATGAGTTTATGGTTCTACCAACATATAGGAAAAATAGTGCAGCTGCAGAATTATTAGCATTTTTTCATACCTTCTGATGAAAACAAACATTTGTATATTTACAATGCTTCAGCTAGAAACCTGGATAATCTTGTTGGATATACAAAAGCGTTACTAAAAAAAGTATCAAGTTAGAGGAGTACTCGTATATTTTAATCTAAATGTAGGTTTTCGGTCATGAACAAACTGGGAATGAGCAACGCTAACATTTTGGATCGTTGGTTTCGATCTTCAAGTTATTGAAATATAGGCACTTATTGATCAGTTTAGCATGAAAGGGACATTATGAGGCACGTTCTAGCCCTCTAAGCTTAAAAAGCTTTAGCTTTTTTGGCATGAGCTTCACTGTTTGCTTTGTATGAAATATAGGTCCGTGGAAAGGAAATAGACAGAAAGAGGCTTTGCTTTTCTATATTGCATCACTTCTAGACATTGATCAAAGTACTGTTATTAGCAAGGATAACTGGTTCATTATAATATGTTGTTACAAGCTCTGCCGGATGTGTGGATAGTAAGCGTATGCCATTTCTGAATAGCGTGTAGCTGGTATGAAATACTCGTTTAATTATACAAGCATGATTCTACGGTCTACTAACGTACCTATGATGTTGGCACGACCAACCATAGTTCCCTAGAACTAGGATCGATTTGGTTTGATGTACTATAAAGCTTGGTATGATGTACCATGTTAATAATAATGTTAAAATTCTACATTACAAACATTTGTATAATATAAAGTCAACCATCCATGATATATTAATACTTAATAAAGTGTTTAGTACATGAGTTGGAAGTGAAGCACGTATAAGATGAAAAATATACATACTCGAATAAAAAAAATTAATACTCAAGTAATCTAATCTTTATCTAGATTCTCCTTGGGCATGTCTTCCATCCTGAAGTTGAGCCTTCCAAGTATTTACTTTTGTGATTTATGTCCTACTTCTTATGTGGTCCCTCTTTATAAATTTTTTCGAAACCATGATTGTAGACGAATATTTGGATGAACAAAGACCAACTTATCGGTCCTTTATGTGTTCAAACTATTTCTTTTTTACGCTATGGATAAAAGAATATATACTCAAATTTCTCTCTCCTGAAGAACTACGTATGGGCTCTTAAAGAAATTTTTTAGCTACCTTTGCTAGTTTTGGAGTTCTGAATCATAATTCGATCACCAGTCAATTGGGTTCATTGTCATGACATCCCTTTGAGTTGCAGGAAGAGTATAAAGACCTTCTATTATGTGAAATGTTGTGAATGCTCTCCTAGCAATTTTCTTGTTGATATTTTGCAATTCTTTTGAGGGCTTTAGAAATTTTTTAGCTACCTTTGCTAGTTTTGGAGTTCTGAATCATAATTCGATCACCAGTCAATTGGGTTCATTGTCATGACATCCCTTTGAGTTGCAGGAAGAGTATAAAGACCTTCTATTATGTGAAATGTTGTGAATGCTCTCCTAGCAATTTTCTTGTTGATATTTTGCAATTCTTTTGAGGGCTTTATTACACCAAGTACCACTTATTTGTCAAGGTTTGGAGTCTTTCTAGTATTTCCACCCGATGCTAATTTACTAAGATATGAGTTGTCATAAGATATTGGTGATAATGCGAATCCGAGACAATGTAAAGGAATTGTCATTTTTTCCCACCTAGGTAAATTATCTTCTCAACCTGTGGGAAAACTCTGGCTACACATATCTTTTAACGTTGTTCAACATGCCTAAATCTTATGGCTACAATTACAAGTAAGTACAAGATTGAAACATATGGAAAATCCAATGGTTGAGATGAGGAGAAAAAAATGGCTATGACATTTGTTCATCATCGAGATTGTTGGGCATAAAATTAATTATATATATTAGGGCATGCCCATAATTGGTCTTTAAAACGTTTGGAATCTACCACCCGTTTGCGTTGTGGAACGCATGGGTTCATGAACTGGATCGCTAATTTCTATGCTATGAAACAATGTGATTTAGTTAACTGCTATCAATGGGTTCTGCGTACCGACGACCACGGTGACCAAATAATCGAATATAATGGGTACAATGATTTGAAGTGCAAAATCAGCGACTTTTATATGAAAGAATGGATAATATGCATGAGAATTTAAAGATGTGTTGAAATAAAATGTGTGTGCTACATATTTTTCTCAGGTGGAGAAGATAGTTTTAGCTAGGTGGGAAAATATGACAATTCCTTTACATTGTTTAGGAACTGCAGTAACACCAATAATTTATGATACTTCCTATCTTAGTAAATAGCGCCAGGAGGAATTGCTATAAAGGATTCAAACCTTGACAAATGAATGGTACTAATGAAAGCCTTTAAAAAATTGTGGAAAATTAACAAGAAAAAAAACTGTTGCGAGACCAATTGGCAACATTTTACATGAAAAAGGATTTTATTCTCTTTCTGTCGCTCAAATGGATGCCGTAACGATGGATCCAATTGACTTGCTCGAGTTACAGTTAGAAACTCCAGAACTAGCCGAGGTGGCTAAAAAATTATTTCACAACCCATAAGTACGTAGTTCTTTGATGAAGAGAATTCAAGACTTATTCTCTTATACATGGTGTAAACAGAATTCGTTTGAACAGCGAAATGGCCAATAAGTTGGTCTTTGCTCATTCAAATATTTGTCTACAATCATGCTTTGTAAAGCTACAAAGAGGGACCACATAAGAAGTGGGACACGAATCCCGAAAGTACATACTTGGAAGGCTCGACTACAAGACATGTAATGGGAGAATCTTGATGAAGATTAGATAACTTGAGTATTTTTATTTTTCTTTTGAGTATGGATTTTTTTTATTTTTTTTTATTATTTTTTATTTTTTTTGTGTGCGCGTGTGTGTGTATCTTTTAGATACGTGTTTCGCTTCTGAGTTATGTACCAAACATTTTATCAAATACTAATATATCATGGATATATTTGACCCTATTGTATACAAATGGAGATGTAGAAATTTGATATTATTATTAATAGGGTACATCGAACTGGAGCCATCCAAAATGAGCCTATACTTCCTCGTATCAAATTCAAGGGACTTAGTGAACCGCGATCATAGTTCCAGGTGACTATGCTCCCGATACATTATAAAAATATTGTGACTAGGATATATGTAAGATCCATGACATAAAATAAAGCATAAAAGAGTTCTTGAAAGACGTTAGCCTTTGCCCTAAAGTTTGAGAATAATCGTTTGTATTTGTAACATGAAATTTCGTTGTAGAAGATAATGGACAGAGTACTAGGGCCACAGAAACGTCATTGGTTTGCTTATTCTCATATGACCTCCCAGATAATCCAACTCAAGCATAGTTCAAATGTTGCTAATCCTGCAAAAACTATTTATATAGCTATACACAAGATTCGTGGCTGAATGACAAAAGTTGCTATGTGTATGCTCTTAGTTTCATTTATGTTTATTACTTTCTACGACGTGAGTAAAGTTGTTTTAATGGCAGGCTTTAGCAGAAGAAATCAAGGCAAGATATGAAAAGGCTGTCGTGAGGATTGTTGAATTGGTATGTGTTTCCAGAAAGTTGTCATTATGTGAAAAGAAAACTGTCTTACGTTTTTGTGATTTTTTTCATAGGATGACTATGCAGCTGATGAAGACAAATACGAAGAAAAGCTTAAAAAGGAAACACTGGCTTTTTTCATTGTTGCAACGTAAGTCTTCTGATTCCTGGACATTATTTTTGTATTTTAGGTTCATTAAAAGCTGGAAGCATTTGAGTTATGCTCTTGTGACATCACAGGTATGGAGATGGAGAGCCTACTGACAATGCTGCAAGATTTTACAAATGGTTTACTGAGGTAGGTGGATCTATTAATAGTTGCTATTTTGCATTGCTAGAAACCAACTCTTATTTATTAATACGGTATTCTGCTACTTATATTATCTTTCTTTAGGAAAATGAACGGGGTGTCTGGCTTCAACATCTCTCTTATGGTGTCTTTGGTCTAGGTAACAGGCAGTATGAACATTTTAACAAGGTATATCATCATGTCACAGTTTCTTTTATCTCTTTTCCATTTGCTATCATCTCACTGTATACACTAAACAGATTGCAGTGGTGATAGATGAGCAACTAACGCAACAAGGTACCTGATCTTCCCCGTACTTTCTTTACCATTATACGAATTCAAAATTTGGTATCCCAGTTTAAAGTGTGTTTTTTGTATGAGAAGCTTAGTTCGAGTCCTTAATTCTTGGTGGCGTAACTCAAGTAAATGCTTTTCACATTACAGGTGCAAAGCGCATCATTACCACAGGTCTTGGAGATGATGATCAGTGCATTGAGGATGACTTCACTGCTTGGTAACTAGCTACAGTTCTAGTGTTGAATAATTATGTATTGAGCAATTTACAGTTGACTAAACTGCTTGGTAACTAGCTACATTTTTAGTGTTAAATAATCATGTCTCCAAGCAATTTACAGGCGAGAAAAGCTATGGCCAGAGTTAGATCTCCTGCTTCACAAAAAGGAAGAAGTAAACACTGTTATTACTCCATACACAGCTGTTATACATCAATATCGGGTGGTGGTTCATGATCCTGCTAGTATATCATCTAAGGATAAGTACATGAATGGTGCTAATGGGAATATTTCATATGATATCCACCATCCATGCAGGTACTTTATGATTTTATTATGTTAACTTTTTTTTTTTTCCCAGCTAATAATCATTATTTTTTCTGCATGTAGAGTCAATGTTGCTGTCCAGAAAGAACTTCACAAACCAGCTTCTGATAGATCTTGCATTCACCTTGAGTTTGACATATCTGGCACCGGTATAACGTGAGCTTCTTCTTGTTCTCAGAAAATGCTGTACTAGATTAAATAGTATTAGTTATCCCGATTTACTTTTTCTGAAAGATAAAATCAGCTGATGGAGTTCATCATTCTTTCTTCTTTCCCAGATATGAAACTGGTGACCATGTGGGTATTTATGCTGAAAATTGTGATGAAACTGTGGAAGAAGCTGCAGTATTGTTGGGTCAACCTTTGGATATGTTATTCTCTATCCATACTGATACTGAAGATGGTACACCCCTAGGAGGCTCATTGCCGCCACCATTTCCTGGTCCTTGCACCGTTCGCACTGCCTTGGCATGTTATGCAGATCTGCTAAGTCCCCCTCGGAAGGTAATAAAAATTAACTGCACAAGAATCATTCCTAGAAGTGACAATTTCAACTATGAAAGATATTTTTAGAGCTAAGACACGCCTGAAGTACATTTTAAGACCTAAAACCTAATTCCTTATTGTATTGTCGGACAAAAGATATCTGGGTCAACCTGATTGGAGCAGAAATTTTCCCTTCTTTAACCATTGTTCAATCTGCCCATTTTGTGACGTCTAGTTATTCCCAGCATCTTCATATGCTATGCACCTTTCTTGGTCTCTTTCTACAATTCCATTGAAATCCATACTATTATTATGCAGGCTCCTTTGCTCGCTTTGGCTGCTTACGCAAGTGAACCTAGTCAAGCTGAAAGGCTGAAGTTTTTATCTTCTCCTCAGGGCAAGGTAATCAAACATCTATCCTTGAATACCTTTTTTTATCTTAACAAAAAAGCAGAAAAGCAGAAAAAATAAGCAATGCCAAACACCCTCTTAGTAACAATTCATCTAGTTTGTTTCCTGGAAAAATCTGAATGGTACATGTCAGTATGCTTATCTGGTGGAGGTGGTAATTTTCACCATTTAGTTCTGAGGGGGTCGATTTTGTTTTTTATTCTATCTATAAAAAAGTTATTTTAAAAAGGAGAAAGTCAAATGGGTTGAAAGTCGCCCAAAGTGCATCAAAAATGCATACAACCACCAGAATCAATTTGTATAAGAAATAAGATTATTATTGTAATATTATTAATTTTATAATTATATTTAACAAACTAATTAGTTAAAATTGAATCAAAACCTTTTTTGACCATAAAGTATTTTGGGTCTACCCAACCCGGCCTGTTCTGACACATACAGTAATTACCCATTTTGACCTGCTATTCAACCCACCAAATTTTCCACCTTTATGTATTCTAATTGTATTATTTGCAGGGTGATTATTCAAAATGGGTTATAGGAATGCAACGTAGTCTTCTTGAGATTATGGCAGAGTTTCCCTCTGCTAAACCTCCACTTGGTGTATTTTTCGCTGCAGTAGCCCCTCGTTTACAACCACGCTACTATTCCATCTCTTCGTCCCCAAGGTAATTCTAGCATCTTATATATAATAGCGACAATTGATTTATACACAAGTTTGTAGGAATCATGAAAGATAGCTACAGATCATGAATGAATAGTTCTTTTTTCTCCATTTTGTTCAGGTTTACTCCTGGTAGGGTTCATGTGACATGTGCTTTAGTTTATGGTCCAAGTCCCACAGGCCGAGTCCACCGAGGTGTTTGTTCTACATGGATGAAGGTGCAATATCCAGCTTACTTCTCTGATAGTTACTAATGATTCATTTGATCCCTCTTTGAACCGTAAATTTTCCCATTTTTAGTGCAAAACTATAATTATCAAAAATATACTTGCAAACCTTACTGCTTTTTTATGTTCTCCCATTTTATCAAAAATATACTTGCAAACCTTACTGCTTTTTTATGCAAATCGTGTTAAAAGGTCAACCAAGTTTGATCTAACTACTATTTTGCATGGTTATTTTCACACATAAAAAGGTAAAAATTCAAAACAGTAATCTTTCTTTTGATTAAAGTTACTTGACTTGATTACCTCGTCAAAAGTCAAAACAACGGTATACCAGTTAACTTTCTGGTGACCTTGACTAATTTGAAAGTTTCAGCCTTTTGTGAGCGCAAGCAAAGTGCTTTACCCAAATCAGAACTGTAACCATAGTTGATCGCCTTTTACAATATGAAATTTGCTCTTTTTAAAGAAATTCGCAAGAATCATGCTTAGGCTGCAACAAAAAACCAAGTATGATGGTTCAAAAAGTTGGCTATTCTATTTAAGTTCTCATTTCTTGGACGTTTATGACTTTTATACATCAACACAATTAGTCACATTGTCAGATTTCAGAATGCAGTTCCTCTGGAGAAAAGCCTCGAGTGTAGTTCGGCTCATGTGTTTATCAGGTCATCTAATTTCAAGTTACCGAAAGATCCTTCAACTCCAGTTATAATGGTTGGGCCAGGAACAGGCTTGGCACCATTCAGAGGATTCCTACAGGTTTCAGTTTAGACAATAGTCTTATCTACCCTTTATAAGCAGCACATCGATATTTAATATGCCAATAAAATTGAAACAGGAAAGAGTCGCCTTAAAAGAGGATGGTGCTCAACTTGGTCCGGCTTTACTGTTCTTCGGATGTAGAAATCGACAAATGGTGAGACACTTTGCTATGAGATAATCATCATACATGTGGCAAAATGGTGGAGCAGGTGGGTTGGGTAACGGGTCAAAACAGGTAACTTATTTTTGTACAAATAAGAAATTTTACGTTGTATTAAATTAATTACAATTTTTTTAAGTCGTAGAATAGCAATGTACTTTTCAAAGTGTCCCGTTTTGGTACGTGTACTATTTTTAAGTTGTAGAATAGCAATGTACTTTCATAAGTGTCACGTTCTCGTACGTGTACTTTTTTTAAGTTGTAGAATAGCAATGTACTTTCATAAGTGTCACGTTCTCGTACGTGTACTTTTTTTAAGTTGTAGAATAGCAATGTACTTTCCATAAGTGTTCCAATTTGGTACGTGCGATGACGTACCAAATTGGAACACTTATGGAATGTACATTGCTATTCTACAACTTAAAAAAAGTACACGTACCAAATTGGAACACTTATGAAAGTACATTGTTATTCTACAACTTAAAAATAGTACACGTACCAAAACGGGACACGTTGAAAAGTACATTGCTCTTCTACGACTTAATCCCTTTCAATAATAATCAACATTTTTATAAGATGGTTGAGATGGTTATATACATTAAAGATATATTTCAGTCAACTCTTGACCTGTTTTAGTCATTTGACCCGTTTCCTTTTCAGCTCCATTTTTATTCGATCTGTGTGATCCGTTAGAGATACGAGATAAAACGAATTGACCCATTCATAAGTGAATGGGTTGGAATTGCCTCCTCTACCAATAAACTTTAATCGTTTTAAGTTGAATTAAATATGATTACATTTTTTTTTTTTTTGTTATTTCAATAATAATCAACATTTTTATATGATGGTTGAGGTGGTTATATACATTAAAAATATATATCAGTAAACTTTTGCTCTGTTTTAGCCATTTGACCCGTTTTCTTTTAAGGTCCTTTTTTTATTCGATCTGTGTGAATGGGTTGGGATTGCCATCTCTACCAATAAAATTTAATCCTTACATTTTTATGAACCTCAATCTTGTTTTACTTGTTTCTTTCTGTTTTTTGGAACGAAGGATTTCATATACGAGGATGAGCTTAATAACTATGTGGATCAAGGAGCAGTTTCAGATTTGATCATAGCATTCTCGAGGGAGGGTCAACAGAAGGAATATGTCCAACATAAGATGATGGAAAAAGTTGGTATAAATATTAAGTAATGACTAGCCCTGGCCCATCTGGTTTTGGGTTATTAATGTTGTAATATGTGATTATGTGCAGGCTGCTGAAGTTTGGAATATGATATCCGAGGGTGCTTATCTTTATATTTGTGGTGATGCAAAGGGTATGGCTAAAGATGTTCATCGCACATTGCATACTATTGTCCAAGAACAGGCATGAACTCTCTCTCCCTCCCTCCCTCCCTCCCTTTTAGACAAAATCCTTAGAAGGGACCAAGGTCTAAATCTTTTTAATCTAAATATTTCAGGTATTATATTCCACTTTTAGACAAAATAATGTTTTGGGTCAACCCAAAAAATATCTGAAGTTACCCATTGAATCTGTCATCTGGCCTTCCTTTTTTGCTACCTCTAGCGAATGTTCACTCACTGCTCTGAAAACCTTCCAACACAGCCAAACTGCCAAACAATTTAGTGACCTTAACGCTTAATTTTTAAATCAGAACTTAATCAGATAGCTGCTTGTTTGGGCAGATAAAACGTAAGGATTTTTGGTAACAGTCTGAAACATGTTTCAGGATAAGTTGGACACATCAAAAGCAGAGGCATTTGTGAAGAAGCTACAGATGGATGGACGGTATCTAAGGGACGTTTGGTGATCACAATCTGTGAAAGGCTCCCATGTGTTGTCCAAATTTTGCATGTTACACCGATTTAAGTCGCTATATTAAATTATTATTATTATTATTATTATTATTTTAGAAAATTAATTTTTTTCATAGGATATAAAACCATATGCTTTGTTAGTTACAAAGTAAAGGAACAAAGAATATATATTTTACCCTACACAGTGAGTTAGAAAAAAGCTTAACTTAGAACGTGTGCACCCCTATGACCACTTCACTTGAATGTGTAATACTACCTCCGTCTCAAAATAAGCACGCAGTTTAATTTTTTAGAGTCAAACTGGTTCAACTTTAACCTTATTTATTTTTGCGGGTGTTATATAATACTTGATGCAAAATATATGAATAGATTGGGTTTTAAGTGTATTTTTCATCAAATATTATATAACACAAAAAAAAAATATTTAAGGTCAAAGTTGAATCAGTTTAACTCTAAAAAGTCAAACTGGACACTTATTTTGGAACGGAGAGAGTATGAAATAGTATTTACACAACATATTCATTCTTTTTATCCTTAAACAATTAATGCAAATGTAAAGTGGATGTGATGGTTCAAACACCCCGGTGTGCCTTTAATCATGGGGGTTGATAAATACACATAGACATTTACTTAATACAAATGCATCTCATGCATTGAATGCTTGTTCTCATGCATTAAATGGTTGTCCTTTTATGTGTATTAAGTAAAATTCTATGTGTATTTATCAACACCCTTAATCATGTGTAACTTTTTAATTATGATAGTTATACGATTTACCTTGGGAACTACTACCGAAAAGTTTATAACCATGAATATTTGTGCTAATTTCATTTGCTCGTAAATTGTGACAGAAATAAGTTGGACAGTCATAGGCTTAACTACTCTAATTATATTCACTAACTTTTTCTTTTTCTCTATTATTTTATTCAATTAATTATATTCATAACTTTTTTTTCTATATTTTACTTTTTCCTTTATTCAATTAATTATATTCATAACTTTTTGAGTAAACCTCATTTTTGGTCCTTGTGGTTGTACCAATATTCCACTTTTGGTCCAAAATTCAAAAACGTTGTGATTTTAGTCCTATAGTTTGAGTTTTGTTCCACTTTTGGTCCAATTGTCTAACGGAGTTAGTTTAGTCGTTAAGTCTAATTGTAAAGTGGCAACATTAGTCCTTTAACCTAACGGTCGTTTGCAATGTTCGTCCTTTATACCAAAGATCGTTTGCAATGTTTGCACCGTTAGTCCTTTCAGTTAGTTAGTCTTTTAAAAAAAAATCTAAAAAAATATTTTTTTTTTGTCGAAATTTTTTTTTTCAAAAAAAAATAATTCGAATATATTTTTTTAAGAAATTCTAAAAAAAAAAAAAAAAAAAAAAAAGTTTTTTTGTCTGAAAAATTCTATTTCCAAAAAATATAATTCGGAAAAAATTTTGTTTAAGAAAAAAATTAAAAAAAAAAAAATTCATCACATTGCTTCTTAAAATTCAGAACAGGAAATTCTAAAAATTTCTTCTCGAAACTTTTTTTGACAAAAATCATTAAGGGACAAAGAATTTTGATTTTTAAAAAATATTTACAGAAATTATATTCATTTTATTAGAAAAAAAATTTTTAGACCCAAAAATTTATTGAAATAAATTATGAAATTCTTTTCCTTCATTTTTTCCGAATTAGTTAATGGAAAAACAAAACTGCTCTGAAAAAAACCTTCCTTTTTTTTCAGCAAATTTCATCGAATTTATGAATAAACGTTATTTTTAAATAGAATTTATTTGATATTTTTCTTTGTTTTTTGGCAGATAAAAAAAGGATTTTGGTACAGTCTTAAAATGTTTCAGGATAATTTGACTCATATTTCATAGGCATTTTGAATAAGTTACATTGGTATGGCGTTCTAAGGACTTTGTATCACAATCTGTAAAGCCTCCCATGGTGTGCCAAATTTGCCAGTTAACCCAATAAACCTATTAAATTTAACACTATTATTTTAGCAAATTAATTTTCATAGGATACTAAAACCTATGCTTTTTAGTTACAAGTAAAGAACAAAGCGCACAATATCATTTCACCCATTTTTTTTATCATTCGCCAAAACCTAATTAGATCACCCCTATACTCTTCACTTAATTGCTTATAGCATCCTTAAGTAAGCGCAGTTATTTTAGAGTAAACGGTTATTTTAACCTTAGTTTATTTCGAGTGTATTAACTCGTGCAATAATAATTTGGTTAAAAGTGGTTTCATGTTTTTAAACTAATAAATGTGTATGAAGGTCTTTTAGTGTATTTTTTTCATAAATATTCATAACCAAAAAAAAAAATGATTTTAAGGTTAAATTTTTTATCTTTGATACTTTGTATATATCTAAGGTGATACCTAATTTGAGACCTTGGGATGTTGTTTTTGTTTTACGAAACATATTCATTTCTTTTTATTAATCAATTAATGCATAGTAAATGGATTGTATTCAAAGGTTCGCTGGTTGTTGCTTGTGTCCCATGGTGGTTGAATGTACCATGCATTTATTATCAAATGGATTTTTGATTGAATGCTTACCATGCAAAATTGCACCTTTTGTGTTAAAGTAAATTCTATGTTTATAAACCTAATCATGTGAACTTTTAATTATGAAGTTATACGTTACGGAACTACTACCGAAAGTTTACCATTAAATTAGCTTAATTCATTGCTAAACTCTGTGACAGAAAAATTGGACAATAAGGCATAAAACTCAATATGATTCACTAAACTTTCTTTTCTTTGAATTTTGACCAAATATATATTGATAAACTTTTTCATACTTAATTTGCTTTATTCTAATTTTTTTACTTTTTTCTATGTTTTACTTTTTCCATATTAATTTGTTTCCTAGTTTTTTGACTTTGTAATTCTTGTTTCATAATTATTTCTCGTAACAGGCAATAACGTAAAATTCGTTTTGTTTTGCTAAAATAAATAAAATAAGAATTCTATATTATGACTTTTATAAGAAATTTTAAAATTATACTTGCGAAATCATTCTGGTTCGGTTTTTGATACAAAGCGTGTGTATTTTGAAATATAAAACACGTGTTTTTTTAAAATTAAAATAATGTGTATTTTCTAAAAATTGTCAAGTTTAGAATTGATTAAATTTAAGGTGTATTAAAGGATACTTATGGATAACTTAGGCAAATTACATTAGTTTAAGTTTTCAAAATTCAAGATTTCAAGAGGGCTAGGCGTTGATCATCCTTTGGGGATAATCAACGGATACCAGAGGGCTAGGTATTGATCATCCGAGAGCAGACAAGGAGGACATGTGTCGTTGTCGCTCTCGGTCTCCCTCAAGATCAGTGGCCTCGTATTCGGTCTGATTTAGTGTAGGAGTTAGATTTAATATTTCGGTAACCACAGTTTCTGACCTTTTGGCCGACTAATCCACGGGGTTTGAACCCACCGCCACACATACTCAAACCAGGTAAAGCACTCCTTTTTCAGGAGGTTGGCGTGGCCACTTCAGGAGTTAGATTTTAACCAACAAAAATACAAGTATATATTTGGAACGAGAGGTTATAAAAAAATTTATGAGACAGTAAAAAAGCTGGAAAATGGATGGAAATTGTAATACCCCGTAATTTTTCGGATATATTTTTATGAGGAATTACCTCTGTTTTTCATATACGAATCTTTCTGAACTTATTTGGTTTAAAAACGTGAAGTTATCTCGCGAAACGTGAAATTTGTACACAACGCGTGCTGGTACAACCGACGATTTGATTTGGTTATTTTATTATATGTGAGAAACGAGCGTATAAATAGTCGTTTTTATGACTAACATTCATTTAAGACAAGTGTGATACACTTATTCTCGCTCATCATTATTTCACCAATCAATTTTTAAAGCCAACTCATATTTCAAGGATATTTAGGTTTTAGTCTAGGCATTACAATTCATTTGCCTTTTTTATTTGTGAGAAACGAGTATTAGTCGTCTATGGAAATATTCTAAACGCATGGTAAGTTCTCGCGTCTGAATCTATGTTTACTAGTCTAAACGAGCCCGACCTCATTCAAAAAGATCCTAATTACAACTATGCCTTTCGTTAATATTACCGCCCCTGCTCTAATGCATCTGGTCCCTAGGTTTACACACCCAACCCTAACCTTTAGCATCTTATACTTTAGTTTAACACCCCCTCTCCTCCTTTTCCTGCATCCGCAGCCCACACACCCCACCTCCCACTCCGCAACCCCACACCGCCCACTGTCACACCACATCGCCACCACCAAACTCATTCTCGTGATATCCTTACTCTATTTAACCACTACACGTGCCTTCCAAAACCCTCATCACCACTATCATACGCATCACCACCATTCCGTGAAGATTCAAAGGTGATTTTAGATCGAGTGGTCTATTTCGTTTTGGGTTCGAGTTCTTCACCAGCCACCACTGCCGTCATTTCCCCCTCCTCTCTCTCTCTCTTTCTCGACATGGTAAAATCGAGAAAACATTTGTTATATATTGATTTTGATGAAACCATCTTGGCGTTATTGTTTTCGTGGATTCGAACGAGATAAAAACAATTTGATAACAAGTTTTGAAAACGTTTTTGATTTTGTTGTTAATTCGTGTGGTAAATCTGGAATTTAAGAGGGTGTTTGATTTATTGTTTATGGATCTCGAGTTGTGTTCGGATTTGTGGCGGATATGTAACCCGAAAGGGGTGTTTCAGATTTGGTTTCGATTAGTCCTGTTAAGGGTCGAGTTTAGAACTTGAGGGGGTTGTGTGTCACGACCAGATTCGGTCTCGGTAAGAAATTGGTTTGGCTCATTTTTTGAATCTCGATGACTTATACGATTTCGTTATAGTGTGGTTTGACTTTCGGTTAGCTAGAAACCCGTAAGGGTTGTGTTTGTCGTTTTGGCTGAATTAGGGTGCGTTTGATTTTGCGTTTGTGTCTAGATATAGGAACTTAGTTTGTTTTATTTGGGCCGCAAACAAGTCATAGCTGTAAACTAATATTTAAGAAAGAAAGTTGAAGCTTGAGCTTGAAAGAATGCTGCAAATAGTCATAGCTGAAGCAGAAAAGTAAAACAGATTATGCTCGTAAACAGTAATGTTTTTCATTCCCTTTTTTGTGTTTGCTGTGGCAAGATAAATATATTTAGTTACGAGTCAAAGTAAAGTGGTGAACAAAGATAGGTGTTTAACCACAATACTAGCTGAAAAATATGTGAAAATTTGGGCCGAAGCCCATGGGATTAATAAAGAATGTGTTTGGTTGATTTTATTTGAAACTAAGATATTTTGGTTACTGAGTTTACGAAACTAGAGTTATTGTTTTGACATAGTATTATTTGGTACGTTTCGGATAATACTTGGAATTGTGAATTGGATTTGAATACGGATTATGACTCTACTTTGGACATATAATGGATTTGTATCGTTTGGACAAGTATTGGATCGTTATTGGATTTACGATATTAGACATTGGACTTATTGAACATTTTAGGGCTCGAGACGGTATAATATATTAGATTCGAAATGAATTTAATATATTAGACACGAAACGGACAAAAAATCTTCAATAAACCCAAAACTAATAATTACGCGAATGATAACGAGACATAAAACTTGTAAAATACTGAAATTACAGATTTGGTTAATTAAAATCACAACGACTTGAGAAAACTGATTTTTATTAGTTAAACTATTTATATTTATAAGACGTTTATGTTTTATACAAATTATTTGGGATATCGGGGTAAATACCGAAACGTACAAACTGATTTATTTTATTTGAGATGTTTATTTGTCGTTAACTTCTAGATTTGTCTTCTTGGTTTGAGTTCTCGTCAGTATTTTCTCGATTATGTCGATGTCTATTCTCTTTGGCCTGAGTTGTATGTCGAGTCTATGTTTTCTTACCACACCACACGAAACGTTGATACTGAGCTTTTGATAAGTTTTGAAATCGAGTAATCTACGAAAACTACGACACGATGTCTTTTATAGACTTTATTATTGTGCGAGACGTATTTTTGAGATAACCGTATACGTATTAGGTTGTGCCGATCCTAGACCGTTGTGTACCACTGTGCTTGTACCTCCGTGTACCGTTGTGCCGGTATATCTTGGAACCGTCGTGCCGGTATATCTTGGAACCGTCGTGCCGTATGTCTTGAGACTGCTATGTTTTGCTTCTCGATGCCAGTCGTGTCAGTTGTGATCTTTGCATTGCTGTGGCTAAGGTGAGTTCATGGCCCCTCCTTTTACCGGTTTTATAACTATTTTGGGGGAGAATACATGCTCTTTTCTACTTAAACTCAATACTTGTTTTTACTTGAAACGTGATTTGTTTTCTCAAACGTGCTGTTTGTTTGAAATATATGACCTGGTTATTTGAATGCGTTATGAGAGGTTGATCGATACACTGGAAGGTGGTTAAACATTTGATGCTTTGTGTATGTGATAAGTTGAGTTAATATGATCAAGTACGCGGAATTTACTTAATCACACTTAGAAGGTTATTTTTGTGTTATGGAAATGGAACAGTTATGCTTGTGTATATTGAACAAAGAACATGCAATGTTATCACCAAACGATTCAATATTATTCTAGATAATACGAGTGATCTTCACTATCACTAGCGTTACAAAAACCTTGAATCTTATGTTTTCTATGACTTGTGATATATGTGTTTGTTCTATGTTCTTGAGAGTTATTTTTTAAGCACACAACTTTTCACACACTATTATGTCACTTATATATCTAGACTAAGATCTTTCTTTTATATATCAAGAAAGATCTTTACAATATGGGCTAATTATCAAAAAGGTATGTTAATTTCAACTTTTTCAAAAAAAAGTACAAAAATAAGTGACTTTCCCAAAAGAGTCATGTGCGATCGTGCGATCGTGCGAAACCACAGAAAACGCGACAAGTGTCCAGACAAATTGGTACAAGCCAATGATTGGCTCCAGCAAATAACCCACGTGCAGAGTTGACTTTTTAAAAAAGATCGTGCGAACGAAGTTGTGCGATCGTGCGAACGAAATCTTGCAAAATCTTTCCAAAATCTTATTCTGTACTTGAGATTTCTTGGAAAAGACCAAACTCATTTTAATAATAATTATTTTAATTTTAATTTTATTACTATTAACAAAAATAATGTATAATCAAAAACCTGATTATATCATCTCACACACACAAATCCACACACATTATCAACAACCTGATTATATCAATTTTGTTCATACGAAATGGTTAGTTTTTTCTTTAATTTTGTTCATTAGAATGGTTAATTTTTTAGTGTTTCTTCATACGAATGGTTATAAATAATGGTTAATTTTGTTCATAAGAATGGTTAATTTTGTTTATGTACTTCGCACATTTGTTCATACGAATGGTTACTTTTAGGGGTCTTTTTTGATTATTTGGCTTCTTTGAAAATACATAGGGGCTTATTAAGCTTTTAAGTTTGGTCTTTTTGGGCTTATTAGTTTATGTACTTAAATGGTCAGATGTGGTATGTAGTTCAGGTTACGGACTTTAATGTGTTTGGATTAGCTTATTAGACTTAAACCGTCTGTTTGGATCAGCTGTGGTATGAATACTTATGGACTTAAATGTGTTTTTTTGCATAAGTCTCATAAACCCAAAAAGACGCTTTCAGTAATGACTGACATTATGAGATTATCACCCATTTGGATTAGCTTATGAGACTTAAAGCGTCTTTTTGGGTTTATGAGATTATCAAGTATGTAGAGTGGTGACAATGCTTAGCAGTCAAAATTGCCTTTGAATCACTGAATTCATATAGTTTATCTCTCACAGTTGCAGCAATATTTGCTAAAAAAGCAGTGCATGTTGATGATGTCTTATAGACAAAAGCCTAAACCAACAAACATCTATGTTCATCGAAAAAAGCAAAATCTATGTTACTTCTATTATGGTGACAATGCTTAGCATTAAACCTCACCATGTTTCATGGTTGGCTTTTTCAAAACAAATTGCATTATGAGATTATCAAGTATGTAGAGTGGTATAATGTCATCCAAACCCCTTGTTGAATACTTAAAGTGTCTCTTACAGTGGTGACAATGCTTAGCAGTCAAAATTGCCTTTGAATCACTGAATTCATATAGTTTATCTCTCACAGTTGCAGCAATATTTTCTTAAAAAGGCAGTGCATGTTGATGATGTCTTATAGACAAAAGCCTAAACCAACAAACATCTATGTTCATCGAAAAATGCAAAATCTATGTTACTTCTATTATGGTGACAATGCTTAGCATTAAACCTCACCATGTTTCAGAATATATATTTAGTAGTATTGTAGTATGTGTGATAATTTTAGGGTGTATCGATTAGTACACTTCGGTGTTTTCAGGAAGCCCACAAGTAGCCATGTAGTTTCATAGTTCATTGTTACATGTTGTTTGTATTTGTAGTATTTCTTGTTATAACAGTTTGTTTATTAATATAGGAATATGATGCCAAGGTTCACATTCGAAGCAAATTGCATTACTTTGAATTGATTAAAGGCAGGTTATCTGAAAACCGTCGTACGCTGTTTCGGTCAACATGCTTTGGTCCATGGTTGGATTTAAATTACTTTGTGAACGAGGAGAGTCTTATCCATTATATGCTTCAAAAACAATTTCCATCTGATGATGACCACTATGATTTGGCACTACTTTATTTTGTTAATGGACATCAACTTCATTTTGGACGCCGGGAATTTCACTTGATAACAGGTTTTAAATTTGGATTGCCTAGTTTTCGGAAGTTTAGAAGTGGTGATATAATATTTCGGGACCGTGTTTTTCCTAACAAGGTAGGGGAGAATTTGAAAGCCATTGATCTTCTAGGTTTGATTGAGGATGAAGAGCTTTTTGGAAAACTATCTGATGAAGACGCCGTCCGAGTTTGCCTTATCTTATCACTTATTGTCATATTTATGGGGCATGGCCTTTTAACCGTGGTTGCTGATGTATTTCTCAGATTGGTTGAGAACTTGGAAGCCTGGAATGACTTTCCTTGGGGGGAACACATTTGGAGACAGTTGTACGAAGCCCTTCGAAATAGGTGCACAAGAAAGAATGTGGAGTATACTTTGGATGGATTTGTTTTCTGTTTCATGGTTAGAATGATTACACGAATTGTTTCAATGAATTGTTTTGTTACCTGATATTCTTTTAATAAAAGTTGTTTTTTCAGATATGGATTTTAGAGTCTTCTACTCAGAGCCGTCTTTGGTGGAGCAAGGACGTTGATGTTATCCCTAGAGCACTTTCATGGTCCAGGAAGGATCCTTTTCAAGCATGGGAGGATTTTGGAATGCTTTTTCCTCAGGTAAGTGTTTAATTTGTAATATCAGTCAATTTCTATTTACGATACAAATGTATTTTTGCTTAATGGTTATCCCACTTTTGGTTTGTATTTTTGCTAGGGTAAAGATACAAACCATGATCTATATCCTACCAAGTCTGAGGCTGATTCAGAGTGGTACACAAAAGGCATTCGGTTTTTCAACTGGTATTCACCGAGACCAGCGCCTGTTGTCCATGGAGGGCTTTTTGAGGATTACATGCGTAAACGAGCAGAACTTCGTGCCAAAGCCCATGATATGGACAATGAAGCTCAATCGCCAAAATCTCGTGATACTCTTGAGGATCGTGTTAGGACCCTGCAGGGTATATGTAATTGTTTGTTGATGTTACCCGCAGAGGTCAACAGTTTGAAAGCAAGGGTCCACAAGCTTGAAACAATTATTCAGGTTTGTTTCTACTTCAAATGTTTACCGTAAAATTTTAAGAGTTTAGCGACTTATTCATGTAATCGATCTTTTGTATTACCCAGTATATGAAGAGAAAAATGATGGGTGGACATAGGCAGGACAGAGTTGATCAGAAAGGGAACAAAGGACTGGAAAAAGTAAATCCCGTTTATTATATTTTATTTTTCTTTACATGAGTTTGAGATATTTACCTGAATTTCTTACATTGTACTTAATATATTTATAGGATGAAGTCGCTGGTGATGAAAAGGATATTGATCTTGGTGATGAGTTTTGCCCAAATTTAAATCATAATTTCCTAGAACTGTTTGAGTTTGAAGTCCAGAATGAGGATGTCGAAGCTGAAGGTGTTGGAGAGGTTTGTACAACATTAAGAATATTACATGTAAATTGTCTTTTAAAGTTAATTATATGTTGGTTTGATTTGTATTTTAAAGTTAATTAAAGTTAATTATATGCACACAGAATGAATGTGTTTACCAAGCTACCCAAGATCGCGTAAAAGCTCAAAAGCAACAAGCTGAGGTTCGTCGTGTGGCTGCACAAAGGGAAAAGAGGGCCAGAGACTTAAAGGATCGCCAAAAAGGCGCGGAGCTTAAAAAGCAGTTTTTGAAAACCACTTACGTGAAGCTTCCTGTGCAAAATAAGAGGCAGTATGAACTGGTACCCAGGGAAGAGTTTACGGACGTAGATACGGATGTTAAAGTTCCCCCACTGGATGAACTTAAAAGAAGAAACTCTTCATTATCTCCTTATAAGCTCAAGAAGTGTAAAGATCTCACACCTTGGGAAGAGGTATGACCTAAATCCTTCATTTATGTTTAACATTTTAATCATTTATATAACCGTGTAAAATCCCTTGATAACCTTAGAAACGTTGACTTTAAGTTCAGATAAACTTTCATTTATGTATCTACATGTTACGTGTTGACTGTGGAAGGCAAATTGTACTTGATTGAAATTAGTGGAATGTGATGTTAGTTATAAGTTCATGTATCCTGCTAGGACTGCAAATTAACCACAGGTCATGAATTATATTGTCTAATCTAGGACTGCAATAGTTGGAACCCTTCACATGCCTATGTATGTTTTCACTCAGGATTATAATTATACGTTTTCCATTGTGCTCACCATACTTTTCGGACCTATAATGTGTAGGATCTAATACGGCCGAACTTCAGGATTGATAAAGTTCATGTTAATCGTGAGTTGGAGGCTTATCTTCAAAGTTCTTATAAGTCTCGTTGCCAGTTTCCTTGGTGCAATGATATTACCGTTGATTATCTTTTCTGGGATTCTTTTGTTGGGATGGACGATACCCGTGAAGGCTGGTTCCGTGATGAGGTAATTAAAAAATGGAAATATTAGCCAGTTTTGTGTTTTTTAATGGAATTATTGATCTACGTTTTTGTTAAATGTCTACAGCACATTGAGCTTTGGGTGATGTATTTGTGGCACTTTAGACCATCTTTTGCAGATTGGTCCGTTGTTAGCAGTTACTTCTTGACACTTCTACTCCAAGGTTCATTGCCACTGTGTTATGCTACCGATGAAGTTTACAAATTGGCATGGTCTGATGTTGACCGGGTATTTATCTTTTTAGCAATTACTTCTTGACAATTCTACTTTAATTTTGTCATGTGGATTTTTTTATTTTTATTATTTTATATTCCTTGCAGGTGTTCATTCCGATAAATGAACCAAAGAAACATTGGTCTGTTGCCCAGTTTCACATACAATCTGGGAATGTTATATTTTATGACAGTCTTTATCGTGGTGAAGAGGAAGGCCGTGAGTGGTATCTGCAAATGAGGAGTTGTTTGGAAGTGAATCTTCCCTTGATTCTACGGGAGACAGGTGTGTTTGCCAAGAAACGTATAGACCCGAATTCATACAAGATCAAGTTTCGTCTTGCCCAGAACGTTCCAAAGCAGGGTGGGGTATTTGGTGATTGCGGAGTCTTTGTTTGTATGTTTCTTTACAGGTTAGTAATTCTTGTCGCTATTTGCATTGGTAATTAGATTATGATAAACATAAACATAAACCTTAATTAGAAACTAAGAAATGACACACTCCGATCAAAAAACACTAAGATAGACATGAGACATTTAGCTGATAATAATTCCGTCATAAATTTGGTTACACAGGTTTGCTTATGGAATTCCTTTGGATGTCGATGATCCAACCCAGGCAGCACTTGCATATCGAGAGGGATTGATCCGTTATTATTTCAAGAACAGGATAAACTGTGGTTGAATCTAATGGTTGTGACTCATTGTTCCTATTCCCACTAGCGTGAAACAATCAGTTATGTTAGCTTATTTATGAGTACCTATTCGCACTAGCGTGAAACAATCAGTTATGTTGGATGTTATCAATTATGTTGTAATGTTATGAGTCATAGATTTTAAAATGAAAACTTAGTTGGGAGTACAAGGTGTGTGCCATAACAATTAAGGATCAGCCAAGTTAACATGCTCGTAGTCTTCTGGCATTGATGGGTACCCTGATTGTCTTTGATTGCTTTGTGAGTTTTCGGTTGGGGTTCCTGATTGTCTTTGACTGCTTTGTGATCCTCCTCGTGCAGAGTTCCTATGCTACAATTTATCAAACATAGTTATCAAGTTAATACATTTGTCAATAATCGAATACAAAATAAAATAATAATGTCACACATACTTACCTTTTTCTTTGGCAATGGTGCATTGCAAACTCCTCGGTTGTGACCACTTTCACCGCACCTTCCACATTTATTTTCAGTTGGTTCCTCACCTTGCGATCTAATCCGGTCTTTGTTCTTTGGTCTTCCGGCTGGGCGCTTATCCATTTTCGGTGGATTTACTTCAGGCAAGTTTGTTGGAAGCTCCCAACTTGGGATTTCTCCAACGGGAAATACCAACTCTTGGTATGTAGCTTTTAGAGTGGTTGTTCTAAACCAATCTTGCGCCAAATGATTACAACTTGTTAATCCTTGAAATCTACAAACAGCTATAGCATGACCACATGGCAAACCAGAAAGTTGCCATTTTCTACATGTGCATGTATTTTCCCTGAGCTTTACAATATGTCTCTTCCTACGATCATTTACCTCGTAAATCCTTCTATGTTCAATGGCATTCACTGTCCAATTAACACTCTTAAACATTCTGCCCTGAATCTTTGCATTAGCCCAGTCACTAAGCTCACCCGCAGTTGCATCTAAACATTTGCGTAATAATTATAAACATGATATGTGTGCTAATAATAGTAATAATAATACTAATAATAACAATAATAAACATATATATATATATATATATATATATATATATTTATTTATTTAATTATATATACCTTCGTACTTTTCTCGTTTATCACAAAACCATTCTTGTAGAAGCCCTCTATAGTATTCCATTAGCATTGAAATAGGATGTCTTCGAACGTTTTTTGTTAAATTGTTTATTGACTCTGCACTGTTCGAAGTCATATAATTGTAACGTTTACCTGTGCAATGCGCCCTCGACCAATAATTAATCCCAGCTTCTATTAGTTTGTTGTAAGCTTCCGGTTTTTTTCGTCCAAGTTGTGTGAATGCTTCGTGAAACTCGTCGGTTGTGTAACATTTGCAAGTCTTCCAATATAAAGCCTTAAGCCTTTCGCTTTGTCCAAAGTTGCAATTCAACATCAAATGCCTACAACAATAACCATGAAATGAATCCGGAAAAACCGTCTCACAAGCTTGTTGTATTCCTAGATGTCTATCAGATATTATAGCCAAATCTGGAACATCGCCGATGCATTCTTTCAAGTGGGTCAAAAACCATGTCCACGATCTCCCCGTCTCACCCTGAGATACACCGGTCGCAAGAGGAACAATCTGATTATTTCCATCCATTCCAACGGCGAGCAAATTTGTACCGAGGTATGTACCTTTAAGATGAGCCGCATCAATTATTATTAGTGGTCGCAAATGGTCCACGAAAGCCCGAATCTAGAACATTAACAAAGTGTTAGTTTTAAATTAATAACATAAACTATATATTCAATAGAAAAGTTAATTCATAAATTATTACCGCAACACCAAAGGCTATAAAAACCATCTTAAAACGGTCTTTAGAATCCGTCTCAATATGTGTTACCCATTCGGGGTTTTTCAACTTTAAATTATAACAATAATACGGTAATTGCGAAAAAGAATTTTTCGGGCAACCGGTCAACGTCTCCAGTGCTATATTTCTTCCTCCCCATGCCTTTTTGTACGAAATGTCGATGTTGTACGTAAGGTTGATGTCGTTTACTACGTCATTTGGCTTATATATCCGACTAGGATCTCCCATCTTCGGTATCAACAAATGACCCAACAATTTAGAGGTTGCATTTCGGTGATTGGGATAGAGTTGTGTTCTGTCACAAGTGTGAATGTCATTTACTTTTCCTATTACCCATTTCATAGTATCTTCCGCCTTAGCTGAAATTATCTTCCAGTCGCAATCGGGAGACAAACAAACTACATCATACCTATACCTATCTGTTTTTCTTGGTCTAAATTGAAAACCTTCTAAAAGAGCCTTTTCACCAATTTCGAACATGCATAATTCTTTGCTATCAAATTCATCACCTGTTTTTATAAGTTTTTTGCAAATTTTCCCGGCCCCTGCTATTTGCGTTTTAATAGGTTGTGTTGGCTGTTCTGGTGGAGGAGGAAAATAGTTAAATGGGTTACTTTTCCATGCATGATCAAAATGGTCGTTTGAAAAAACAGGTTCTTTATTTTTGAAAGTTTCGTTCTGGGGTTCTTCTTCGAAAGGTTTTGTATTAAGATCGAATGCAAAAGTATTTGATGAAGAAGTATTTACCTCTGAGGCATTTTCAATCTTCTTAATATACACATTATGCAACACTGTAGATTTTCCTTTCAGAACTTGATGTACAAAAAACGCAATATCATCATCGTCAGCTATTTCGACACAATTATTTCCAACATTGTAAGAGAGCTCAATATGATCCTGTTGCCCGATGTTGAACTTTTTCTTGACCACATCAACAAGTTGTGCGTATGTAATATTTTTTAAAAGTGATGCACCAAATATTTTTTCTCCACAAACCAAAAATACACTAACTTTACCACTCATGTTTTTTAGGCTTAAACTTGTAAGACCACACAGTTGTGTTTGTGAAACAATATAATAGAATTGTAATTCGCACATTTGTCCAATTCGCACATTCGCACATCTGAAACTTAAATTTTAACCTACCATTGGTACCTTTAGTTAAATATCCTACTTACCACATATTTATTAGGGTCCTTTTAATAAATTTACCTTTGACTTTTTTAGGGGTAAAAAATTACAGCTGGATTCATAATTATGCAGTTCGCACATTTGTCCAATTCGCACATTCGCACATCCAACAAATTATATACGTTATAAAACTTTACCAACACCCATTATTACAACGCATCTTTTATAACCACTAGATTTGTATATGAGACATTTTTCATGGTACTATATGCCTTGTATAAACAATAATTATACAGTTCGCACATTTGTCCAATTCGCACATTCGCACATCCAAAAATTATTATAAAACTTTACCACCACCGATTATTAAAACACATATTTTACATATTTTTTAAGCATGAACGTGTCTGATATTAACCTCACAACCCTCTGTCACACGATTTGGAGAGCATAAAACACATACCAAACATGATAACTGTGTTGTTGTTCTTAATTAACTTTCTTGCCTTCTTTTTTTTTCTTCTTTTTTGCTTGAGTTGGTTGACTTGCATCTGCACTTTCTTATTCAATACTCTCCTTAGTTGGTGTTGTTCCCCCACTTCTAATACCCAGACCTATGACATAACCACTTACTTTCGGTGCCTTTGCACCACCAGCTCCACCAGCTACAACGCATCTTTCGTCCAACACCTCTACCTGTGTATCATTAGCCATTAGTTTCTTTCTCTTTAATTTTTGAGTTGAAGGTTGTGCTATGTCTATGTTGGAAGGCAAGTTTGATGAAGAAGTATTTACCTTTGAGGCACTTTCGATCTTCTTAACATACACATTATGCAACACTGTAGATTTTCCTTTCAGAACTTCATGTACAAAAAACGCAATATCATCATCGTCAACTATTTGGACACAATTATTTCCAACATTGTAAGAGATCTCAATATCATAGTCTTGGCCGATTTTGAACTTCTTCTTGACCACAGTAACAAGTTGTGCGTATGTAATATTTTTTAGAAGTGATACACCAAATATTTTTTCTCCACAAACCAAAAATACACTAACTTTACCACTCATGTTTTTTAGGCTAAACGAATTTTAGATACAGTAATTTAGAATTCTAAGACCACACAGTCGTGTATGTGAAACAATATAATAGAAATGTAATTCGCACATTTGGCCAGTTCGCACATTCGCACATCAGAAACTTAAATATCACACCTACCACATATTAAATATCACACCTACCATAAATTAAATTAAATATCACACCTACCACATATTTATTGGGGCACTTTTAATAAAACTACCTTTGACTTTTTCTGGGATAAAAAATAACAGCTGGATTTATAATTATACAGTTCGCACAATTGTTCAATTCGCACATTCGCACATCCCAAAAATTATATGTTATAAAACTTTACCCCCACCCATTATTAAAACGCGTCTTTTTATAACCACTATATTTGGATAAGAGTACTATATGCCTTGTATAAAACTTTACACATTCGCACACTTGGCCAATTCGCACATTCGCACATCTAAAACTTATATATGTTATAAAACTTTACAACCAACCATTATTAAAACACATCTTTTATAACCACTATATTTGTATATGAGACGTTGTCATGGTACTATATGCCTTGTAGAAACAATAATTATACAGTTCGCACATTTGGCCAATTCGCACATTCACACATCCAATAAATTGTATTTGTTTGGAATAAACTTCGTCTAATTTAGTTGTTTTATATTGTTTAATTGTTCAATATCATATCACATCTAACACCATAAATTCCATTGAAAAACTAGATAAAAAAATTACATGACTTAAAATTAAACAATGATTACACTTGACTAAAACCAATTTCAGCTCCATTCTTAGGAACCGTATCCTTGGGGAAAACCTTAACCACATTTCTTATTGTAATGTTAAGATAGTGTTTGCCAGATTGTTTGGGAGAAAAAACAGAAACATTATGAAGTACCAAAACAGCTCCGACGGTAATCTCCTTTTCAAACCTCTCATCCTTAATAACTTTGTGATGTATTGTTCCTGAAATTAAACCTGAAACATCTTTCAATGTTACCGTTATATCACCCAACACATTTGGAGTACAAGACTTGATTATCGCAACAACCTTTTCAAGTTTCCCTTTCTTAAGAAATTGTTTGATATTGGCAAAACAACCGATCATGATACCGCCATCAGGTTTCACATACTCAACGGCCCTAACCCATGGCCCAGTATTAAAATCGGAATCCTCACCCACATCATTAGCTACTTTCCTAATGTACTCCTGTGTCATTACCTCATCAGATACACCTTCCGGAATATTATCCGTTTGAACTAGACCTGCAGGACCTCGTATTATACTTGCCGTCACTTCCTCACAATTTTCAAATTTAGAGAATCCAGATGAAAATATGCTTTGTGCGGTGGCGGATAGTCGGAGATCAGAGTCGTCAACATCAAGTAATTCTTCCCAGTTTGGTGGTGAATTCATTTTCAAGCTTAGTTTGTTGCAACTAAAAAACTATAAATTTTTATTTTAGGAATTCAGTGTGTTAGTACCTAGTATTTATAGGTATAGTTATTAACTTGTATAATTCGCACATTTGGCCAATTCGCACATTCGCACATCTGAACATTAATTTTCATATATACCTTTACATTATTGTGGTACCTTTAATTAAATTTCATACCTACCATTCGTACAGCTGGAGTGTTAATTATATACAGTTCGCACATTTGTCCAATTCGCACATTCGCACATCAAACAAATTATATACATTATAAAACTTTACCAACACCCATTATCAAAATTAAAACACATCTTTTATAACCACTATATTTGTATATGAGACGTTGTCATGGCACTATATGCCTTGTAGAAACAATAATTATACAGTTCGCACATTTGTCCAATTCGCACATTCGCACATCCAACAAATTATATACGTTATAAAACTTTACCAACACCCATTATCAAAATTAAAACACATCTTTTATAACCACTATATATGTATAAGAGACGTCATGGTACTATACGCCTTGTAGAAACAATAATTATACAGTTCGCACATTTGTCCAATTCGCACATTCGCACATCAAACAAATTATATACGTTATAAAACTTTACCAACACCCATTATCAAAATTAAAACACATCTTTTATAACCACTATATATGTATAAGAGACGTTTTTCATGGTACTATACGCCTTGTAGAAACAATAATTATACAGTTCGCACATTTGGCCAATTCGCACATTCGCACATTTGATGAAATCACACATTCGCACATCTGAACATTAATTTTCATATATACCTTTACATTATTGTGGTACCTTTAATTAAATTTCATACCTACCATTGGTACCTTTAATTAAATATCATATCTACTTTTTGTACCTTTAATTAAATATCATACCTACCATGGGTACCTTTAATTAAATATCATACTTACCACATATTTATTGTTAAATTACCTTTGACTTTTTTAGGGGTAAAAAGTTACAGCTGGAGTGTTAATTATACAGTTCGCACATTTGTCCAATTCGCACATTCGCACATCCAACAAATTATATACGTTATAAAACTTTACCAACACCCATTATCAAAATTAAAACACATCTTTTATAACCCCTATATATGTATAAGAGACGTTTTTCATGGTACTATACGCCTTGTAGAAACAATAATTATACAGTTCGCACATTTGTCCAATTCGCACATTCGCACATTTGATGAAATCACACATTCGCACATCTGAACATTAATTTTCAATTATTGTGGTACCTTTAATTAAATTTCATACCTACCATTGGTACCTTTAATTAAATATCATATCTACTTTTTGTACCTTTAATTAAATATCATACCTACCATGGGTACCTTTAATTAAATATCATACTTACCACATATTAATTGTTAAATTACCTTTGACTTTTTTAGTGGTTAAAAATTACAGTTGGAGTGTTAATTATACAGTTCGCACATTTGTCCAATTCGCACATTCGCACATCCAACAAATTATATACGTTATAAAACTTTACCAACACCCATTATCAAAATTAAAACACATCTTTTATAACCACTATATATGTATAAGAGACGTCATGGTACTATACGCCTTGTAGAAACAATAATTATACAGTTCGCACATTTGGCCAATTCGCACATTCGCACATCCAACAAATTATATACGTTATAAAACTTTACCAACACCCATTATCAAAATTAAAACACATCTTTTATAACCCCTATATATGTATAAGAGACGTTTTTCATGGTACTATACGCCTTGTAGAAACAATAATTATACAGTTCGCACATTTGTCCAATTCGCACATTCGCACATTTGATGAAATCACACATTCGCACATCTGAACATTAATTTTCAATTATTGTGGTACCTTTAATTAAATTTCATACCTACCATTGGTACCTTTAATTAAATATCATATCTACTTTTTGTACCTTTAATTAAATATCATACCTACCATGGGTACCTTTAATTAAATATCATACTTACCACATATTTATTGTTAAATTACCTTTGACTTTTTTAGTGGTTAAAAATTACAGTTGGAGTGTTAATTATACAATTCGCACATTTGTCCAATTCGCACATTCGCACATCCAACAAATTATATACGTTATAAAACTTTACCAACACCCATTATCAAAATTAAAACACATCTTTTATAACCACTATATATGTATAAGAGACGTCATGGTACTATACGCCTTGTAGAAACAATAATTATACAGTTCGCACATTTGGCCAATTCGCACATTCGCACATCCAACAAATTATATACGTTATAAAACTTTACCAACACCCATTATCAAAATTAAAACACATCTTTTATAACCACTATATATGTATAAGAGACGTTTTTCATGGTACTATACGCCTTGTAGAAACAATAATTATACAGTTCGCACAAGAAACCAATTCGCACATTCGCACATCCAACAAATTATATACGTTATAAAACTTTACCAACACCCATTATCAAAATTAAAACACATCTTTTATAACCACTATATATGTATAAGAGACGTTTTTCATGGTACTATACGCCTTGTAGAAACAATAATTATACAGTTCGCACAAGAAACCAATTCGCACATTCGCACATCCAACAAATTATATACGTTATAAAACTTTACCAACACCCATTATCAAAATTAAAACACATCTTTTATAACCACTATATATGTATAAGAGACGTTTTTCATGGTACTATACGCCTTGTAGAAACAATAATTATACAGTTCGCACAAGAAACCAATTCGCACATCTTAAATTTATATACGTACCCGGGTTTACAACAGCCAATTCGCACATATGGTGACACACGACATATACCATAAGGCATTCAATCAATTGTTGTAACATAAATAAAAAATAATAAAATAAATAAATAAATTAAAAAAAAATTCATTTTTAACACAAACTTAAATTTTATTAATATGTAAAACAGTAAATAGAGAAAACATTACATAAACATAGCTTAATACATAAACATAAACTTAAATTTTAGAAATTCGGATTATCCCAAGTTTCTGAGTTGTCTGACCGGTAGCCATCGTCGTACGGAGAGTAGTTCGCAAACTTGCTCTCTTCGTACTCTGCCAACAATCTGCTAAACTCCCGCTCCTTACTCTCGTCCCAGGCTGTATTGTCTTCAGAACCTAGCCCAACAATTCTTGGTGCATTAGATGAAGTTGAAGCACCTTGCCCAAATTGTCGGTTCTGTTGTGTTACAGAACCGACATTTTCCTCAAAACTCCAGCGGATCTTGCTGCTGATTTGGTCCTCAATCTGTGAAACGCAACCCCACAACGTCTCACTAATTCTTCCGTCTTTGCTAGCTTCATCGTTAAAAAACTTGTCGAACACAGATTTTCTTTCTTCAGATATGTCTCTGCATTCTGCGTATTGTTGTCGCAATCTTTGTTTCTCTGCCTTTGCAACATCAAATTGCTTGATAACTTCTATCACAGCTTTGTGGCGTGCCGCATCTTCTTTTTCAGCTTGTTGTTTTATATACTCTTGCATTTCTTTGGCGGTATGTGGTAGACGGCATGCCATTTTGAAAATAGAAAAAGTGAGATAAGTATGAGATAAGCGTGAGATGAATGCCTTTTTGACTGTGTTGTTTGAGGGTGTTGTGTATTTATAAACAATAAGTATATAATTCGCACATTCGCACAGTTGGCCAGTTCGCACATTCGCACATATGTAATTAAATACCTTTTTTCTTTACAACAATCACATTTATGACATTGTCCTTTTAATTAAATTTCAAACCTACCACATATTTATGGGGGTACTTTAACTTAAATTAAATTTCAAAAGCTAATCTGTTATCCAACCAAGATGCGCAACCTACACATAATCAATAACAAGCTGACTAATTGTTTACAACCTACACATAATTAAACATAAACAGTTATCCAACCAAGATGCGCAACCAAAGTGCACAACAATGTGCACAACCGAATGACAGTTTGCCTAATTGCAACAAAAGTGCACAACAATGTGCACAACCGAATGACAATGTGCACAACAATGTGCAACCAAAGTGCACAACAATGTGCAACGAAAGTGCACAACAATGTGCACAACCAAAGTGCACAACATTTGCAACCATCCACCTAATTGTTTACAACTGACTAATTGTTACCCAACCTACACATAAACAAACTGACTAATTGTTACCCAACCTACCCAACCTACACATAAACAGTTTGCCTACCTGCACATTCACCAAATGACTAATCTTTCTCCAACTTTTTACCTCCAATGGAATGTACCTTTTTGTATTTCCAGAAGAAGGAAGTCAACTGTTCGCGATAGGCAAGAGCTAAGTCCAATGGATTATCCACCATCAACGGAAGATTGTGTGTTAACCGGTACAGAAATATGCATACCCATACACCACAATCCCCGTAATAACCTGATTGTCTAGGCACACCTTCCGCATATTCAAAAGTGACTGAATAATTGTTTATATCAATGTTTTTTCGGGCCAATACCTGACCCTCGGCCAAATAGGCTGGTATTACACGGCCAAAAGTGGCCATCAAATTATTCCAATAAGGACTGCCCTCGCTATCTGGACCACCTAGGCTGTCGTAAATTTTCACTAACCCTGAGCGCAGGTGCAGCACTCCAAGGGCCCAATGAATTTGAGGCTCATTAAGAGGTATATAAACCTGCAATATAAAAAGTTTGTTAAAAAAAGTAACTAATGGTTAAATAAATAAACCATCATATTATACTCAAGAAACAAAATAACTAATATTCACTGTCTAAAGTACCTACTTCATGATCTAAACTACTTCATCATACAATAACAGACCACAACTTTATCGAAGCCAATCTATCAAACTCAATTCTTTATATGATAAACCACACTCCTTTATCAAATAAAACAAGGTATCAAGGAGTTACGGACACTCGTGTTGAATGAGATAATGAAGGAGTGTGCACTGTCATGAACAATACACACAGTGTCAATATCGCATTCAACGCGTCTCAATTATTAAGGCAGATATACCTAATGTTGTAGATGGGTTACATTGCGAAATATGAACACCGTCCTTAGTGCAATTTGAGATGCTTGATCCTGATTGCTAGGTTTGGGTCGGCAATCAGCTTCCATTCTCGAAAGAGCCAAAGCTTGTGATCGAGATCAAACACACAAACTTGTAATCCTATTGGAGAGATAAAGGGGAGTCGCAAAAGGTCACATTTTGGGCCAGTTGACGGTTTACCGACGAGTTGCTGCAAATTGGATTCAGACTCGCAAAAAGTCTGTATCCAATTTGCAGCAACTCGTCGGTAAACCCTCAACTGCCCCAAAAGGTGACCTTTTGCGACTCCTCTTTCTCTCTCCAAGAGGATTACAAGTTTGTGTGTTTGATCTTGATCACAAGCTTTGGCTCTTTCAAGAATGGAAGCTGATTGCCGACCCAAACCTAGCAATCAGGATCAAGCATCTCAAATTGCACTAAGGAGGATCCTCATATACGCAATGAAACCCATATTCAACTTTAGTATATCAGCCCAAATAATTGAGCTTGTTTTACTTAATGTATACCAAATATCATGTAAACTAGGCTTCATAAGTACACATAATATAAGTGGTGCGTGAACTAAAACAGCTAGACAAAATAATGATGGAACTTAACATCTTACCTTTTCAACATCCTCGGCAAACCAAGGCACTCCAAAAAGACTACCATTTGCATAATAACCCGGCAGACCGTTATCTCTAAGAAGCTGTTGGATAAAAAATGGGCCTACCATTACCCAGTCCGCATCAGCAGGCCTAAAGTTCCACAGATACCAGACCCATGCATCGATGTGCTGCGATGTCAAAGTATAAAAAAAAGTATTACATTAGCAACATGACATATGAATTAGCAAAATATTCCATGTGAACGTAAGTACATTTTTTAAAAAGACAAGCCATTAAAGTATTGAAAACAAGCCATTAAAGTATTGAAAATTGATGATCGTAATAAAAAGATTGCTGAGTTTCGCCAAGAAATATTGAAAATTTACACATAATTTACAAACAAATTGAAGATGCTAAATTCTAAATTGAAGATCTTAATTTTATGTTTACTTATGTTATGTTTTTATCAAGTCTTTCTGGCATATCACAAGATGTTATGTAATGTTTTTACTTACAATATTTATGTTAAAATGTTATTTTACTTATAACATTATTGTTATTGGCATATCAGAAATCTAACAGCATTCAAATTTGCAAAGTGTAGGGAACATCACTACATTATTGTTATTGGCATATCACAAATCTAACAGCATTCAAATATTAAGCATGATAATTTTAACAACATCATTTAACCATAAACTTTTCTAAATATTTAATAAGTATTTAATTACATACCGAATCAGAAAGCCATCCTTTTCTGTGCCCGTCCCTGGCCGCTAAAGCAGCCCAAAATTTGCTAAACAGGTGTCCTTCAAACCATGGAAGACTAAATATCATCTCCTTCTTTGTCCGCAAGAACGCGTTTATGCCTGAATGAGTATTCACATAGTTGGTCGGGGAGTTTTCAGGACGGTTAAGCTCCTGTGAAAAATTTCGATGCGAAATAAATTGGTTACTAAGCTGAACTACAACATTTCAGTCGAATATATCTAAGCTAACCGTAGAAACGTATACGTACCTCTTTCCACTCTTCAAGAACAAGCTGAGATCCATCTTCTCCAACAAAAGAGTCTATCTGGGATTTATAGATCCTAGAGCTAGGACGAGCCTTTTTGGACCTTCTTGGTGTAGTAGCTGGAGGAGGTGTGTAAGGATCAGACAAATGTTTGCTCTTCTTCCTCTCCCGTTCGAATGGCACCCTTACGGTTTTAACAGTAACATCTTTGATCACTGAATCACATTCCGCACCAGCATTTGTCACACCAACATCCATCTGCTCACTCTCCTGATACTGAAAAGTAACAAATAATTTTTTCATATCTTATATCCACCTAAATAGTAGGCAATTATGTTCAGGTTCATAAGATTCTATGGCAATACATTATTTTCTATAGAAAACTACGAAAATTAACAAAAAGTTTATCTTGTTTTGGCTCTTCTGAATTCAAAAGTATAACTTGACCATTTGTCATAAATTTATGCATGTTTTAATACTTACAACCTGAGTTAAAACCTAATATGTGCATAACATGACCAAGCAAGTTAAATGATGCAATATTAAACTTGTGTGATGTGCATACCAGATTATCAGGAAGAGGGGAAAAGTCAATCAATTCCATCAACTCATTTGTTGAGTCCTGAAACAATAAATACAATCATTTCATCAAAAAACATGAATAATTCCACTCAATATCATTTATAGTAAATGCATAAATAAACAAATCATATATGTTAACGACTATTTATTAAAACACAAACCTTTGATTCTTCAATAGGCTCATTTGCTTCAGCCTCAACAGGAGGATCTTCTTCTGTCGCTTCCTTAACGGATGACTATAAAAAAGGAAAAAATTAGTAAATACATAAATAAACAAATCATATATGTTAAACGACTGTTTATTAAAACACAAACCTTTGATTCTTCAATAGGCTCATTTGCTTCAGCCTCAACAGGAGGATCTTCTTCTGTCGCTTCCTTAACGGATGACTATAAAAAAGGAAAAAATTAGTAAATACATAAATAAACAAATCATATATGTTAAACGACTGTTTATTAAAACACAAACCTTTGAGTCTTCAATAGGCTGCTCAACATCAACATCAGTAGCCTCTAAAACACACTCTACAGTGGGCTCCTTAGCAGCAACATTTGGCTGCTCAACATCAACATCAGACTTACCAGCAACACTGGCCTCCTTATCAACAACAACTGGCTGCTTTGCCATAGGCTCCTTAACACCAAACTTTGAATTCAAGGTAAATTAAAATTAACAAATAGATTATCATGTCCATAAACTAACCCGTTAGTGGAAAATTAAAGCTCACAAAATTTTGCAAAATAATTTACAAGATTGTGTGTACCGCCATGCAATAAGTCTCCGCAAGATCACAAGCTGTCAAAACAGTTGCCCGTGTAGTTCGAGCCTGATCGGGAGTACAGACTAACTCCGCCGTGGCTTAATCACAAGCAGGATGAATAATCTGAGGCCCGATATCTGAGCCCAACTCTACAGGGTTAAGTAAACCGACTATCTATGGTTCAAGGTCGCCCGGAATCACCAGTCCATCCGTTTACCCTAGTTGTTTCCCATAGAATAGCCGATTACCACCGGTCCGATACAACACTTGGATCTTAAGCAAAGACAAAAGCAAAAGGTTTCCAACACTCACGCTTGATAATTTTTTTGTAAAATTATGTGAACTTTTATTCCCCAAAACAGCCATCTAACTATTCAGGTTTTAATTACCAAAACATAAAAATATAAAAAATAACAAGTTTAAGACAGCATGCATGAGCCTTCCATAGGCTCCTTAAAAGTAGTAAAACATACCTGTGAATCCTGAACATGCGTACCCTCACTGGACCCCTCAGCAGGAGCAGTGGGAATCTTACCTGCCCGGAATAACTGCTCTAGGAAAACTACACGTTCTTCCAAACCAGCATACTTCTTTATCATCCTCTTGGTCTCTTCATCCAAATCCAGATCACTTGACTCACCTTCATCAGAAATCCCTTCAACAACACTCGTATGCACCTCAGTACGTATACGTACCTCTGTGCGAACTTCTTTTCTTCGAGTCTTTCGCAAAACCCTAGCCTTGATCTTATCTCTTTTAGACGGTTTGAATGTACTCGAAGGGGATCCACCAGCTACGTCGAAATATTTTACACTTGAGCTGAACCAAGGAGATGCCTTCTCAAAATCTGTTGGAATCAAGGATTGCACGGGTGTTGTGTCATAAAAAAGATTCTCGTAATCAGATTTGTTACACCCGGTAACATTAGCCCAAGCAACCCCCCTTGGAATAGCCCCGGCATGTTTGTCCCACCATAGTCTTGCTTGAGGAAATGTTTCTAGAACAAAAATCTGTAATGTAAAAAACATTTCGGTTAGTTGGAACAAATTACTTATCAAGTACAAAAATCTGTAATGAAAGAACAAAAGCGTTTAGATGCATTTCTGAATGAATTTTTATTTAATGGCTAACATATTTCAAGTTTCCAACCAATTCAAGTTTACACTCATGCTCCATTGATAGAAATATATATTGAAGCACTTATACATTTATTCAACTCATACCAAAGGTATGTTGAGCAGCCAAGGACTTATACATTATAAGTTTATTCAAATTTAAACAAGCAGATAAAAAATCGAACAATGTAATAACAAACACACATGTAAAACCATTATTAAACTGTCAAATTGACACATTCATATAAGAAAGTATACTAACCTTCAAGGCGAAAGCAAAACCGTAGATATTGTAGACAGCCTGGTACAAAGCCCCCTTTCTAGCATACCCATCCATATACTTCTCCCTCTTCTTAGTCACCAACATGTACACCCGTTCATGGAATTCTTGCCACATGTGCTCCCCCCAAGGGAAAGAATTCCAAGACTTCAAATCATCGGCTAGCAAAACAATCTCATTCACAATCACATGTCGCAACTCTTGCCCCATGAAAACAAAATCACCAGCCAGAAGAAGGCACACACGCACAGCATCCTCGTCCGATAGCTGCAGAAACTGTTCACTTTCAAGAATGGATTTAAGGTACTCCCCCTTCAAAGACCTAAACCCGGGGAACACCCTCTTCATAAACCTAGACTCCGTACCAGCCAAACTATCTAACTCGATAGGTCCAAAACGAAAACCCGTAATCAGACAAAACTCTTGCCTGCCAAACTGAACAGTATGTGGCCCAACATCAAAAATAAATGGGGTACCAAAAGTAGGGTGATCAACATCCCTTTGGTGAAACAGAAGAAAGTTTAGAATATGGTTATCGTGATCAAAAGTTCTAATGTCCAACCAGGGACCAAAAACACTACTCTTGAACAGATTGTAAGACCGCTGCCCCTTTGTTGATAGACGATCTTTTATTGTTGATAGTAGCTTTAAATTAGATCTAATGTTAACCCTAGCATTAACAACCTACAAAAAAATAATAAACAAGTTAACATTAAGAAGTAAAACATAATTAATTCCAACACACTTTCTTTCTATGACAAAATATTCATCTAGTTTTGATGCTAGTATTCAGCTAATCAACATTAACAAATTCATTTTTGATGTTCAGCCGTTTCTTGAGAACACATGAACTATTTCATAAAAGCCCCATATATATGTTCCACATACTGTAACAATCAAACAAGTAAAAATACAATGATCAAAATCTACAAATTCATCGACAAAACCACATATATATGTTCCACAAATCAATGTTCAGCCGTTTCTTGAGAACCCATGAACTATTTCATAAAAGCCCCTTTTCAGTCCCCACAAGAACATTTGTGCCGGGGAATACGCGCCAAAAGGCTGACCCCAAAATTATAATGTCTACATAAATCATGTGTAAAACCTAACTAGTACATATATGAACCACTAATTCTCCAATGTTTTACAGTCAATAATTCTTCAAGTTCAATTCTATTCCAAGTCATAAAAAGTCTAACGATCAAGATCGAAAAAACCCGGACAATCAAGGTCGAAAAAACCCTAACAATCAAGATCGAAAAAACCCTAACAATCAACAATCAAACTGTAACAATCCATATCCAATACCTAAACAGTCAAACCACTAAAATTTAAATCTAAACAACAGAATACAATACAATCAAGATCGAATAACTCGAAAAACCCTAACAATCAAGAATCAAACTCTAACAATCCATTTCCATACAAACCCTAATATATCTAATATCCCTTCCATACAAACCCTAACTATAGTCTAATAATCCATTTCCAAACAAACCCTTACACAAAACCGTCTACAATCAACAATAAAATGAAGAAAATCACTCAAAGGTCATCTTCAACTCACATCTTCAACGCAGATCTTAAACAAATCAATGAAAATAAATAACTTACATGAGGTCTGGACATTTTCTTCTTTAACGGTGTTTTTGATCGTGAATTTGTATCGTCCCTTTGTTTGATCGGTGTTTTTGTAGCGTGTTTATGATCGGTGTTTTTGATTTTGATCACAACAGTATTTGTTAAAGTGTTTATTGATCTTAGAAATAAATAAAATTAAATATAAGTTAAAGTGTTTATTGATTTTAGAAGTACAATTTTTATTATTATTAAAATGAGTTTGGTCCTTTCCAAGAAATATCAAGTACAGGGTAAGATTTTGGAAAGATCTTGCAAGATTTCGTTCGCACGATCGCACAACTTCGTTCGCACGATCTTTTTTAAAAAGTCAACTCTGCACGTGGGTTATTTGCTGGAGCCAATCATTGGCTTGTACCAATTTGTCGGGACACTTGTCGCGTTTTCTGTGGTTTCGCACGATCGCACGATCGCACATGACTCTTTTGGGAAAGTCACTTATTTTTGTACTTTTTTTTGAAAAAGTTGAAATTAACATACCTTTTTGATAATTAGCCCTTACAATATTGTTAAGTCTTATCAAACTACTTGCTAACTTATCTTGAGTGTGTCAGTACATAAGATACAACATGTATCTGTGTACACAACTTGTTATTGATCACTTTGTTAAAAGATATTATCTACCGTATATACTTGACTTTAGTACACAAATATCTTTTCAATACTTATCCAACCAGCAGTGGTATATGTGACAATTATCCACTCAGCAGTATCGACTAGCAGTACCTTCTTTATAACTACCAGTACTAACTTCAGTTAGTACGGTTAGTTATAACTTGAACAATCCTAAGTATACACTAGCAATTCTTGATACTTAATCTTCAGAACATTTAATTCCCAACAATCCTACCCAAAAAATTTGAATTCTCTAATCATCATGTTTCTTCTGAATTAAATCATGATTGTGAGGATCTTGCAAATACTTCATAGTCAGACCCTTGGACTGAACTTTCTTCTGTTCTGTGAGATTGAATATCTTTCTCAGTAGCTCATCTGCCATTTACTTTGACTTTAACAATATCAATACACATCTTCAGGCTTCAAACATGACCTAAAAGATGGTGCAATTTCCTTGGATGGAGGAATTATAAGAGGCAATGGTGCTGTGTATCTTGGATGCTTGTTTCAACAAGTGAAATCATCTATCAGCATGCCTTTGCAAGTGATGAACAAACGTGGTGAACTAAAATTGAAACTTTTCTTCATTTGACCTAGATAGAACTTTCTCCTTTGAAATGCTTCATCCCTTCTGAATATATATAATACTCTGTTCTTGTCATTTTCAACCTCCATTTCATCATCTTGTATGCTTTTGTCTTTTCCTCACTTTCATTGGTTAATCTTCTTTGGAATTTATTTCCTCCCCTGAGATGCAAATAACATTTCCTCCCCTGTTTGGAAGATTTCTCACAATGTACCAAAATATTTCTCTACCCATCATCTGATCTACCAATGTGAACTTGTTATCAGACAATGTTGTACATGAAGCCATCAATTCCTTAAGAGTTTAATTTGCTGCCCTCATCCCTTCTAGGTGTGTTAACTCCTATGAAAGGTGATTCATGGGGCATTGACTCATTATCCATCAATGGATGGTTTTTGTGAGTCTCTTTTAAAATCCTTTTTAATAAACTTTTGCCATTAGCAGTATGTACATGATTTTATTATGAAAAACCATACTGCTTTCAACCATTTTGAAGGGCTTAAGTGTATAACAGACACTTAATCAAAATTTCGGTTTAAAGCAACCTCTGGTTGTGTGAGAACCAATGTTTTTAGTTATAAATAACTGCCTGTGTAAAGATAAACATATTCAAAAGGCTTTCTTGATGGGGTTTCCAGCTCATAGCAATTGTTGCCTCTAACACAAGTGTTAGATTCACTTTTACTAGCTGTTCTTTCTATCAGATGTCCTTAGACTTGCTCATTATACTTAAAAGTATAAAATGATAGAAAGTGAGTTGTATCAGTTACTATCTGATCAACTAAGTCATCAATTCAATGTGAAATATGATAACTAGGTTTCAAGAAAGCAGTTTTAAAGAATTAGTTAACTTAGATGTTAATCTTTGTTAAGAATTCCCAAACTCAGTCCATCATAAACCTATTATGTCAGCAACTGATATTATCATTCTGCTGCTTCCATTTCACTTGAAATTTCCTTTTTGCTCAAAGTTCATACCTGAATTTGTTAGTCCAAAACCAAGAAACAAAATACATAGCATTTGTCTTATAGCAGTATTTAAAATATGACCAACAGTATGAACTGTTTAAACAAAAAATGAACTAGCAGTATAAACTGTTCTATTAACAGTATCAATTTACAAAGATATCAGTACAAACGTAAGATATATTAAAACCACACAGATTAAAATTCTTAAGGATTTAGCATGCCAATACTTGCTACCATGTATTGAAACTTTCCAACATCAAAAGCTTTTGTTAGCAGATCTGCATAGTTGTATTCTGAAGCAATTTTAAGAACTTGAATTAATCTTTTCTCATTGCAGTCTCTTATAAAGTGATGTCTAATTTCAATGTGTTTTGTTTTAGAATGTTGTACTGGATTTTTAATGATGCAAATTGTACTACTATTATCAATATGAATGACAGTGTTCATAAAATTGTACCCATAGTCAAGAAGTTGGTTTTGAAGCTATAGAACTTGAGTACAGCAACTTGCAGCAGCTACATATTCAGCTTCAGTTGTTGAAGTAGCCACAATAGTTTGCTTCTTACACTGCCATGAGATAAGTCTACACCCAAGGAATTGACATCCTCCAGTTGTTGACTTTCTGTCCAAGCTAGCACCAGCATAATCACTATCTGAGAATGCTACCAAGTCAAAAGGTGACTCCCTTGAATACCATAGACCCAACCTAGGTTGACCCTTGAGATAACTAAAAATCCTCTTGACTGCTGTTAAATGAGAAACCTTTGGAGTTACTTGAAATCTTGCACAAGCACAAACAGAGAACATGATGTCAGGTCTTGATGATGTAAGATACATCAAAGATCCTATCATAGATCTGTATGTGTGTACATCCACATTTTCTCCATCTAAGTCTTTTGGAAGAGGCTACTCAGAGTCCATTGGTGTGCTTGCCATTTTTGAATCAGCAAAGTTGAACTTCTTTAGTATCTCAGCAACATATTTATCTTGACTAATAAATATGCCTTCATATGACTGTTTAACTTGCAAACCCAAAAAGAATGTAAGTTCCCCCATGGAACTCATCTGAAACTTATCATGCATAAGCTTCTCAAACTCCAAACACATCTCCTTCCTTGTAGACCCAAAGATAATGTCATCCACATACACCTGCACTAACAGAAGATCCTTCTTGTGTTGTTTGATGAAAAGTGTCTGATCAATCTTTCCTCTTTGAAATCCATTCTCTTTTAAATAGGAAGCCAGTGTTTCATACCAAGCTCTTGGTGCCTGATGCAAGCCATATAGAGCTTTTACAACTTTGTACACTTTGTCTGGATTGTCAGGATCAATGAAACCTGGAGGTTGTGAGACATAAACCTCTTCTTCAATAGTACCATATAAAAATGCACTCTTGACATCCATTTGATAAACTGTGAAGCCTAAAAATGAAGCATAAGCTAAGAAAAGCCTAATTTCCTCAAGTCTTGCTACTGGAGCAAAGACCTCATCATAGTCTATACCTTCTTGTTGTGTGTACCCTTGGGCTACTAATCTAGCCTTATTCCTAATCACTATGCCTCTTTCATCCCTTTTATTCTTGAAAACCCATCTAGTGCCAATTACCTTTGCATTCTTTGGTAAATCAACTAACACCCAAACCTTCTGAATCTTGAACTGAAGAAGCTCCTCTTGCATAGCCTCTACCCAGCTTGAATCATCTAAGGCTTTCAGAATGTTCTTTGGTTCATCTTGTGAGAGAAAACTTACAAACAAGCAAGAGTTTGAAAACTCATGCTGTTTTGAAGCATAAAGGGCATCAAGAAGCCCTTGTTGGTCTGAAGACATCAGTTGTTGCCTTGTCTTCACCCCTGATTGTACATCTCCTATCACATTTTCTAGGGAGTGGACTTTTTGAATCCTTGTGTGTGGGGTTGAAGGAACTTGATAGTTAGGTGAGATATTGCTCAAATCCACCTCATTATCTGAGAAATCTACTTCAGTTGAGTCTGAAGGGCCAGTAGTAGAATGCTCTGTCTCAGCAGTACAAACTTCTTTTGTACTGCTAACTTGACTGTCTTGTTTCTCAGTTCCATCTTCCTTGATTTCATCATCAACTCCTTCTTTTGATTTATCAGAAGAAGAGTCATCATTGGTTGAAGTTGAAGCCACACTTGTACTTATTGGCATCCATACATGATCTTGAGTTGTCTCCTTGTCTAACCCTGCCTCATTTGTTGTTTGTGGACCTAAAAAATCATTAGTTTCTGCAACAACAGGCACATAATTCATAGAATGGGTTAAAGACTCTAGATCAAATAGCCAATTAGGTCCTTCACCTACTACATTGGATTTATGCTCTAAAAATTCCACGTGTAGGTTTTCTTATACTTTCTTGGTTCTTAAATTGTATACTCTAAATGCTTTACTATTGAGTGAATATCCAACTAAGAATCCTTCATCTGCTTTACCATCAAATTTTCCTAAATGGTCTAAGGTATTGAGAAATGTAACATGACATCCAAAAGGTCTAAGAAATCCTATTGCAGGAATTCTTCTTCTAAAAAGTTCATATGATGTCTTATTGTGAGATTTAACAACTAAAACTCTATTCTGGACATAACAAGCAGTGTTAAACTGCTTCAGCCCAAAAAGTTATAGGTAGCTTAGAATCAGCTAACATAGTTCTAGCAGCTTCTATTATTGTTCTATTTTTCCTTTCAGCAACTCCATTCTGTTGTGGAGTTCTAGCAACACTAAATTCTCTCCTAATACCTTTCTCTTTGCAAAAGTCATCCATAACTCTATTTTTAAACTCTGTCCCATTATCACATCTAATGACTTTTACTCTTTTGTCTACTAGGTTTTCTATCTCAGTAATGAAAGTCTTAAGGATGCTAGGTGTCTCATCCTTAGTAGCTAAAAAGAAAACCCATGTAAATCTACTATAGTCATCAGTAATAACTAGACAATATCTCTTATGTTGCATACTTCTAACATTTGTAGGACCAAATAAGTCCATATGAAGCATAAACAATGATTGATTGATAGAGTTAAAAAGCTTGGGCTTACAAGTGGCTTTGTGTTGTTTGCCTTTAAGACAAGCAATGCATGTTTGATCATTTTGAAATTGTTTTTGAGGTAAACCTCTTACCAAACCATTCTTAACAATCTGATTTATGGTTTTGAAATTAATATGACCAAGCCTCCTATGCCATAACATTGATTCATCCAATGTGGCCTTTGCAACAAGACAAGTTAAATCCTTTTTAGGAACAATGTTCTTCATGTCTACATTGTACATATTGCCCTTTCTAGGAATTTTAAGAAGAACTTGACTTTCATCAGGCATCTTAAAATCAGGAGAAAGTACAAGATATTCAGTGTCACAGAAAAGAACTTTGTTCTTTTTGTTACACATTTGTGAGACACTAAAAAGATTATAATTTAGCTCTTGTACATAGTAAACATCTTCAAAATCTAAATTTCCAGTTTTGATTGTACCTTTATCAGAAATTTTGCCACCAACACCTCCTCCAAAGGTAATATAGCCTCCATCTATTGATTGAAAATCTGAGAGATAAGACTTGTTGCCTGTCATGTGCCTTGAACATCCACTATTTGAGTATCCTTGATCTTTTTGTTTATCAATTGAATGTTCCTGCATAGAAATGAGAAGTATTAGTTTCTTTTGGGGACCCAAGCCATTACTGACTTGGATCTGCCTCTTGCATCAATGAAATTTAATCTCTTAAGAACAGTTGATGCAACATTGGATTTAAGAATCCAACATGCTGAGACCTTAACAGCATTTGCCCTGTTTTTCCAAGCAGCAGTATTAACTACTTTCCTAGCAGTATTAACTGCTGGCTTTGCAGTTTTACCCTTTGGTTTCCAAACTTGTTTTTGGACCTCTGCTTTTGATTGAATGGGCCTTGTAACAGTTTTTGATGCATTTTTGAAAGTTTTTTTTGCATTTTTAACTGTTGGTCTTGGGTTAACAGTCATGAATGGTCTAGCAGTTTAGAAAAGAGCTTTTAAATGGCCTTCTGTTTTTTTTGATCAAAAAGTAGTGTTTTCCCGTGTTTTTAGGCCATAAACTAGAGAGTTAGGTTAAAGGTAAGCCGGCTAAGAGGACTAGGAGCTTAGCTTGCTGGCGAGAAAGGGTGAGTGTTCAGTACGCTCTTTAGCCTTTAACAAGGGCTAAGCCGCTAGGAATGGCTTGCTGGCCTGTTGGGAGAGTGGAACAAAGTTATTCTCGTTAGAGAAGCACGAGTGGAACGGCTTTAGTGTCAGTAGGTGCCTAAATGAAGCGATTAAGCGTCGGGGGCTTTGCTGGCTTGCTGGCTAGCTCGTGCAATCAATCAAAAATGATTCGCGTTAGTAAGCTAGCTTTGTAAGCTAAGCAAGCCTGGTTCTCCGGGCACTACGGTAGGACGTAGATCGACCATGACGAGAATGGACTTCTCCATAATGTAATAGAAGAGTCACAGTCCAGTTGAAACTTCTTGCCTAGCAGTAGAAACTGCTTTCGAAACTGCTTTGGGTTTTATTCTATTAAAATTAGAACTAGAGTGAAAATGAGTGTGAGGAGTTTGCCTTTTGAAATTCACCCTATTGTTTTCATACCCAGATACCCATTTGTTATAGAAAGCTGCAAGATGATCAAATCTACCACATGAGTAACAAGCTTTATTATAAAAGAAAAAGTCATCACTTAATTGGTTAGACTTGAGGCCATTCCAATTTCTTTGGTTACCTCTGAGCCTGCTAGTGGATCTTTATTGTTCACAATATTTAACTGGTTGCCTAACATGTTTAATGTTTGTTCTAGGCTTAACAGTATCCTTTTTGATCACTTTAGGAACCCTTGTTCCTGCTTTCTTAACTACTTCAGGTTTAGACATAACTTGTTTATCTTCTTCATCATCAGATACCCAGTCTTCAATGACTACTCTATCTGATCTTCTATCAGAGGACACCTTGTCCTCAGAAAGTAAAGTTTTACTTAAACTTTCACTTACTTTCTTAGGTTCATCAACAACTAGCTTAGTTTTTGGTTGTACACCATATTGTAGCTCAAGTTGTTGAAATTCAGGGACACCTGAATTTTCTAGGTCAATCCCTGGGGGTTTAGGGATACCTCTATATGGAGGTGGGACACTCTTATATCCTACTCCTGACTTAGCTCTATTAATCACTTGACATTCTATCATGTTGGTCACACCTCTAGAAGCATGTTCTAGTGTCTGTGTAGTCAAGTGAATGTTCCCATTTTCTTTTTGACCCTATCAAAAGCCTCTCTTAAAAGCTTAATTTCAACATCTTTAAAGAATATGTCTTGTCTTAGAAGAGCTTTGTCATCAGAAAAAGCAAGTTCATTTTCTTTATAGTGTAAGATCTGTTTTTCTGTTGATTCTAAACCACACTTATAATTAATGTAGTTTTGATGAGTTTTGCTTAGCTCTTTCTTTTGTTCATCATAATGTTTGATTAAAGTTTGTAATTCTTTAAGAGCAGTACAAGCATTTGAACAAGCTTTATGAGTTTGTAGCTCAGTACTAGAAAAAGCCATGAGTCCCATCTGTGAAGAATCTTCTTCTTCATCAGCCATGAAACTCCAATCAAAACCTAGCCCATCAATAGCTACCATAGCTTTTGAGTTTGGCTCAGAAACCTCCCTTGTTTTGGATGTGCTTCCAAAACCTTTGTTCTTGCTATCTTGCTGCCTTGGCCTTCTATAATCTCTTGAGAAGTGCCCCATCATGTGGCAGTTATAGCACTCTATCTTTGACTTATCAAAACCAAGAGTATCAGTGTTGCTGATTAAGAGCTTCTTCCCCGTCCTTTGATAGAACTTCTTAGCTCTCATGCTAAGAAGAGAAATTTGCCATTTTAGGTCCATTTCCTCCAGATCATCATCATTGATCTCTTGGAGGTCTTCGTAGGTGAGCATGGACCCATTATTTTGACTTGTAAGAAATGCACAACAAGTCTTTTCATCCAAAATACCCATGGTACTGCTTGATGAACTAGCAGCACCAACACCATCAACAACTTTCACCTCTTCACTTGATTTTGAGGTACTAGGAGTTGACATAAATGCCATGTTCCCAGTATTAGAACTAGTACCTCCATTCTTCTTCAAATCTTGCTCTACAATCTTAAAGTTGCTATACAAATCAATCAGTTCCATTGTATCAAGGTCTGGTTTATTCTTCCAGACAACAACATGCATAGCCCACTCTTCTAGTAAGCTTCTCAAAAATTTTGAGTTCAAATCTTCTTGGGGTATTTCAACCCCAAGAATAGCAAGTTGGCTCACAATATTCTGAAGCCTATTAAACATATGGTCAAGAGATTCATTGTATGTAGAGGAGAAATTTTCAAACTGCTACTTGAGCAGTGTCTTGTGGGTTTTCTTGGTGGCTTCATTTCCACCATATCTGGCAATATTAGCTTCAAATAATGACTTGGCATCTTTGAACTTGCTGAAGTTTAGAAGTTGATCATTGGGAATGGCCATCATCAACATGCTTCTTGCCTTTAAGTCATTTTTCTTCTTTATTCTATCTTCTGCAGATGTTGGCTTTGTCTGCAGAGATGTCACCATTTTACCGTCCACTGTTGATGAAATGGTTGTAGGCTGGTAGGAGTTTTCATCTTCAATGATTTCCCAAAGTGCATAGTCTTGCACTTGAAAATATTGCTCTATCCTCTGCCTCCAGATCTCAAACTCATTCTGTTTGAGCATGGGTATTTTTGCAGCAACATTTGTTTGAATAGATTCAGCGTCCATTTCTTCTTTTTCTTCTTCTAAATCAACTATATCAGCCTGGTGCTCTGATACCAATTGAGAGGTTGATCGATACACTGGAAGGTGGTTAAACCTTTGATGCTTTGTGTATGTGATAAGTTGAGTTAATATGATCAAGTACGCGTAATTTACTTAATCACACTTAGAAGGTTATTTTTGTGTTATGGAAATGGAACAGTTATGCTTGTGTATATTGAGCAAAGAACATGCAATGTTATCACCAAACGATTCAATATTATTCAAGATAATACGAGTGATCTTCACTATCACTAGGGTTACAAAAACCTTGAATCTTATGTTTTCTATGACTTGTGATATATGTGTTTGTTCTATGTTCTTGAGAGTTATTTTTTAAGCACACAACTTTTCACACACTATTATGTCACTTATATATCTAGACTAAGATCTTTCTTTTATATATCAAGAAAGATCTTTACAATATTGTTAAGTCTTATCAAACTACTTGCTAACTTATCTTGAGTGTGTCAGTACATAAGATACAACATGTATCTGTGTACACAACTTGTTATTGATCACTTTGTTAAAAGATATTATCTACCGTATATACTTGACTTTAGTACACAAATATCTTTTCAATACTTATCCAACCAGCAGTGGTATATGTGACAATTATCCACTCAACAGTATCGACTAGCAGTACCTTCTTTATAACTACCAGTACTAACTTCAGTTAGTACGGTTAGTTATAACTTGAACAGTCCTAAGTATACACTAGCAGTTGGAACTGTTAGAGTATTCTTCTCAGCAGTACTAACCTTCAACACTTGTAATTCTTGATACTTAATCTTCAGAACATTTAATTCCCAACACATTATGTGTTTACCTATTTATTGATGTGGCCTGAAACTGTGATTGTGGTTTATGAAACAGTTACGTGAGCTGGCTAAGGTTATTATTTCATGTCTGCAATTGTGCGGAGTTATTTTTATGAGCTGCATTAGTGCAAGATATTTATTAACAAGGGCTCTTTGTGCCTAACTATTAACAATGGCTCTTTGTGCCTATTACCAAGGGCTCCTGTGCCTATAGACTTTTGTAGTGTGCACCTACAGGGAATTATTGTTGTGATTTGACTTTCGTGACCTAGCACGCGTAACAGTTAACTTGCGTGACACTATATGAGTGTAGTATCTGTATGACTGTTTATGGTTTGAGATGCTTTGACTATGAAATTACTTGCGGATTTGGTTCTGGAACTGTGATTTAGACAGTGTTAGCCTACGTTGGACTTGACTCGTTTGTGAATGATGTTTTAAACTCGAAAACCTTTTGGTTCAACTATACTGTTTTTAAACTAAAACCTATGAACTCACCAGCGTAAGCTGACCCTTTTAGCATGTATTTTCAGGTTTAAGGTGATAGCTTATTTCTGGAGGCGCTTGGCAAGAGGCATGGTCATAGATGAATCTGACATTTATATTTGGGACCGCTTTATTATTATGGGCCTATATTCCGCACTATATTTTGAATGATGTAAACTTAATGGTTTGATAATGAAATTTTCTTCTAAACGGTTGAGGTAAAATCGTTCTCGATAACTTGTGTTGTGATACCAATTGAGTAGCACCTCAGTGACATGTATGCTTCCGCTGGACCTGATTTTTGAGGTGTTACAGATTGGTATCAGAGCCAGGTTATAGAGAACTGGGTTTATTTTACAACCTAAACTATAACCACTTTTATGAAAACTTAACCCAATGACCGCCACGTGCCTGCCTGCCAAGCTGATGCCTCGTGTATGATTTTGTTTGATGGTACATGTGATGAGATGTTTATGATATATTAGATAAGATGTTCATGGTATATTTGACGAATTTGTTAATACAAATATCGTCCTAAAAACGTTATTTATATTTTACGATCTTTGCTTAATTTTGTTAATGACAATTATAAGGTTTATCTTTAGCAAAGCATACGTATATGTTAAAGTCTTTTAAAAACTCATTTACATATCATATGATCACTAGGAATTACACATTACATACATATATACATTTACATGTTTATTTTTATTTCTTAAAAATGGAAATACACATGACATCTTGGCATACCTCATTAGGAAATCTTAGTTGACTTTACAACATATTTTGGAAAGATCTTGAAGCTAAAGAGTTGACTTTGTAAGATCTTGACAAGACTAGACATGATATAGTAAGATTTGGAAATCCCTTAGCTGGCTTGTCCCCGCGGAACCAAACCAGTACAAGGCGGAACCAATTATTTGGGTCCGTCAAATCCGCTGGTTATCTAGTCAGTTTTGCCTATAAATAACAAGCTGATCATTCAAGCACTCTCATCACTCATATAGCCTAAATTATATATTCATTCATTTGTACATCACTAACCCATATCATTCATTCATTTCATTCTTATTGATCTCACTTTTGTAGCAAAGAAGATCAAGCATACAAGCTTCAACATACTTACTGTTGCAAGTTTTATTAGTTAAATACTGTATTATTTGTTAGTGTTCACACATCATTGTTATACCATTTATTCAGTAGAGTTCGGTTAGTGTTTTAGTCCTCAAAACACATAGAGTGTCGGGAGTGGTTGTACCCTTGTTAAAGAACCAACGGGAGTGGTTGTACCCTTGCTAAATAACCAACGGGAGTAGTTGTACCCTTGTAAAGAACTCGGTGTTTAGCTTAGTACCGGATAAAGAGTAAGCGACGTGTAAAGGTTTTCTCCGCCTAGAAGGGAGCTTGTTTCTTAGTGAAGAAAAACTCTCGAGTTAGAGGCTCGAGGAGTGGAGTAGGGCAAGGAAGAGAGTCCTTGTAGCCGAACCACTATAAACATCCGTGTTGTGTGGTTTGATCATTTCTTTCCTTACTTGCTTTATATATTGCTTGATTGTTTGCTTTACTTTGAAATCACGTTAAGTATACAAAGCGAAGAAAAGTTTAAAACGGTAAAAACTATTCAACCCCCCTTCTAGTTTTCCACAGAGTTGCTTGATGATACTTGATTATATATCTGTTGAGATGTATGCCTGACTATTGGATATTGTATATCCGCCTGTTTTAGCTGTTCACTATAATCATTTCCATACGCTTATGCACACACCATACCTGTCATAGAGTTACGCTATTTCCTTGCGTAATCTCACTATTGAATGTCGAGTTTGTACACTTTTCGTGGTTTTGGGAATGATTTTGGATGTAACGGACATACTACTAGTATAACTAGGCTGAGTATTTCAAAATTCATTGAACCTCGGGTGAATATAGACTGATCACCTATATTCAACGAGGGACATAGCCTGATCACCTATGTCCGACTCAGAGGTGAATTTTGCAATACTGAGAGTAGTTATAATGGTATTATGCTCGGGTTGGTCCTTGATTTTTGGAATGGTACAGTTTTGCGTGTGTACACGGACATTGGATATTACTTTCACACACACAACACAACACACTGGCATCACAACACCGCATGAACCGTAATACTCCTGGCACCATGATTCGTCTGAAAACGTATATATAAATAATATGCAGACGGATACGCGTGAATAAATACAAATCAACCCTTTAGGAAAAAGGCTAACTTGCAAAAACTCACGTTTGTGTGTGTGATACCAGGTAAGTGATTACCCGAGTCGTTTCCCAGCGAGGATGGAATGGACAATCGTTGAAGGTTTGGATTAAAGTGACTGATGAGTGGGATAAAGAAATTTTGCTATTTTAATTCTAATTAACAAATGAGAAACAAATTCTCACGGGAAAATTAATATTAACACAAATTATATTAAAAATGAGAAACAAGAAATCTAAAAACGGGATTAAAACCAAAATACTAGAAAACTAATCCTACAAGTGTAAAATTATTTTTCTTAAATCCTAAATAATAAAATAAAATTTTAGAAAAAAGATTTATATTTTTCTGACTTTTATATTTTTTTATTATGATTTAAAAACTATTAAAACTAATTAAAAGGTTTAAAAATAGTAAATGACTTTAGAAAAATATGAAACTTTGCAGGAAAATCTAAAATATTATTCTTAATCTAGGAAAAATAAAATTAGAACTTTTAGAAACCCTAATAAGCAAATGGGCTGAAGAGCAGTTTGGAAATAAGCCCAAAAATAAGCTAAAAAGCTCTAAAAATTACCAAAAGCTCAAAACTAGTTCAAACAACTTATATAAGCATAAAACAACTGATTAAGCACAATTAGGCATAAGAAATAAGCAGATAAGCAGTTGGGCAAAATCAAAAATTATGTAGAAATATCAGGGAAATCCCCAACTTGCAGATCAATTTAAGCACTTCAAATAAGCAGAAAAGTGGAAACTAATGGGGGCAAAAGCTTCCTAGTACTATTGGCTACACTAAAAACAAAAAAGCCCCAATTCTAACCACCCAATTGAACTCCAATTTGAGGCTAGATCAGATGGTTGAAAACCAAAAAGCTGAGTGCAGAGTTGGTGTTCAGACCACAAGGATTTGCAGACCTGAATAAAGCTAGGAAATAAGCTCAAAAGTGGAATACCAGATTATTATCTAAAAGCTAGTACTATGACCTATAAGCAAACCAAAATTCAAGGCCTCAGCTTATCTAGATAAGCCACAAATGAGCTGATAAGAAGGGCCATTAGGGGTCAGATCTGCTCAGTATATACTGAGCAGTTTGATGATGAAATGGAGACCAAATCCTAACTAAGCCACAAGATTTTCACTCAACTGTTGGGTACTGATTTAATAGACCTTAGGTAACAGATAAATGACAATAAATAAGCTCAAGCTTATTCCAAGCTTATGATGGCAGTTGAGTATCCAAGTTTTACCCCACAAACTCAAAACTTCAAAAAGCTTAAAAAGCACTTAACCTCTACTGAAAATAGCTTATACAGACTTAAATAAGCTCAAGCAAACTTAATGAAATGGCAAATGAACAGTGACAACCTAGTTTGACCCAGAAATAAGCTTAAACCAAACACCCCTTTGAAAGGGTCTGTTTTGCTTTTGAACAAGCACAGGCTAACTAAAGCTAGATTTTTGATACACTAAGGCTTGACTAGGTTAATTGAACACTAAAAAGCAGTTTTCTAATAAAAATAAGCACTGAGATAAGCTCAATTCTAACTAAGCTATTTTTGGCTTTTTATAAGGTTTATTTAGTAAAGTAAAACAAAAGTTATTGTAAACTGATAAAATTGATGAAATAACACTACAAACTATTAATAAGCATAAAATCAAAGCAATAAGCTATTAATAAGCTGTTCAACAGTGAACTAGGAAAATAATGCAAAAATAGAAAATGGCTTACAACTGTGAGGGGCAATGAAGCAAAGAAAACTGATCAGAACTAAACTTGGTTTGTCACTTACCAAGCTTAAACACCACTCAGCTCATCCACTTCAGCTTATCACCACCAAATAGCTTATTGACTGAATTGTTGACTTTTCTTGTTTTTCTTAGAATAGAACTGAGTAAGCTAAAATAAACTCACAAAAAGCTATAAAGAGCTTAAATGAGCTTATATAAATAGAAAAGAAGCTTTTGCAAACAACAAAACACTTAATTCGAATTCAACAGTAACTTGAAAATTTGGAATTTCATAAACTTTGAAAATCAGTACAATACAGAAGTAAATAAGGACAAATTACTTGAAACAAACTTAATTTAACATTCCAAACTTAAATTGAAACTAAAATTAAGCATAAAGTAAATTACACTACAAACGGTCTAAAAACTAGTGACCACTATCTCTGTAAGTCTTCTATTCTTTAAATAGCCATACACTTAGCTTCTTCTCTTTCTTCTGATCAAATCCCACCTGTTGGTTAAGCTTGAGGTGATCACAGCCGCCCAAATGGATTTTGGCGCCAAAAAGGAGATAGTGGAAAAATCCACTATCTCTGACAACTTGAAAATGGGGAAGAAGCATTAATTGCTTTTGGCTTGTTAGGTGGAGTGGGATAGGAGAAAGGGTGAGGTGTTGTTGTATTGCAGGGATAAGGTGGTGAGGTGGTGGTATGGTTTGGCGGTAAATGGTATTGAGGAAGGGAAGTTTGACTTGGGTCAAACGTAGGTGTTTATCTGAAATAAGAACGGGGTAAAAGGGTTGGGTTGTTTATTGGTTGGGCTTGGGTTTAGCAATTGGGCTGGGGTTATTAGAATTAGGATTGGGTTAAATGGGATGGGTTTTTAGTTGGTGGATTGGTGGGTTTTAGTTTGATCCGGTTTTTGTGTAGTTTGTTTAGGATAGGATTTAACTTTAGGGACCATTTGTGTAATTTCCATTTTTTTGATTGCCCAGGGACTATTTTTGCCATTTATGAAACTTTGCTCATTTTTCAACTGTTTTCAATTCTTTTGCACATGAAACAGATAAAAACACAATTCAAGGATATTTTCTATATTTTGAAGCATTTCTGAGTGTTTTTAAATGTTTTTGCAGTTCAGATGGGACAAAAATGATGAGTATTTACACACTCATCAATCCCCCACACTAAACTATTGCTAGTCCCTAGCAATCATTTTTGAAAATTTAATGAATTTTTATGTCTCTTTACCAGATAGCCATTACTTCTGGAGTAGCCAATGTTTTAGTATGATACTATGGTACATTGATAACCAAATGATTTTAAGCAAATCATCAGCTGTCAACGGATTTGATTTGTCTTTACCAAAAGCTGTTTGCTTTTGGACTAGCCAACTCTTTGATAGAATACAGTTATCATCTTGGCGAGCTGATTACCAATTATGGTTTTCTACTGCCTTTACCACAAGCCGTAACCTTGTGGGCTAGCCAACTCTTCACTATCAAAGATATGGTGAGTTGAATACCATACAATTTTTGGCAAATTGTCAGCCATAAACGGATTTGAGATATCTTTACCTAGAGCCGTTTGCTCTCGGATTAGCCAGTCCTTATGTGGGTTAGACATGGTGGACTGATAACCATTTGATGTGTTAGTGCAAAGCACTTCCACCAAATGAAAAAAAAAAAATTAAATTTTGGCCAAAACGGGGGTATTTGGGCACTAAAAGGTACTCATGTGATCAAACTCGCCAGAATTTCTCCCCCCTCCCCCACACTTAGAATTGAATATTGCCCTCAATATTCAAAGCACCGGCTATTATGCCGACACTTAGAACGTAAAAAGGAAATACTACTAGCCAAGCGTGGGAACACAACAATTATTATCATTATTTTTTTATTTTTTTTATTATTATATATATATATATATATATACACAATAGCAGGGGCAACTCCCCCACACTTAGGTGGTAGAAAAGAGAAAGAAGACAGAAATATGGGTGAAAACCCATATGGTGTGCTAATATTTTTGTTCACCGAGTCACTTAGCTTGACTCGACCCCGCATTCATTGGTTCATGGGGAAGCAAGTGGAAGAAACAATCTCCATCGGACTTTCATTCAATGTGGTTTGGATAAACATTGAATTTAATGAAAGTTCCACACCGATGAGATACACCCGGCTTGAAATAGAGATTATAAGCGGTGATGCCGGGGTCAAAAATGGTATCCTCACTCCCGAATGAGTGAAGAAGAGGATAGGACACACCATATGTGAAGAAAAGGAAGAAGGTCATGATAAAAATCATGACAAAATGTTCATCCTCAAAAGGAGAATTCATGATTTCCACATCATGAATCTCATCATTTAAGCTCGGCTGATCAAGACATATTCTGGGTGGGAGGGATGGGATTTTGATATCAAGCAAATTCTCAGTGTTGAGAATATTTCCCTCCAGGACATAAAGATAATCTTTGTCAAGATCAAAGTAGAAGTTATCATACTCCGGCGGAGATATGATATGAGTGAGTTCATCGGAGAACTCCTCAAAGGTAAATGATTCATATTCGGGGAGAGAAATATGAGAATGAGAAGTGGCACTGCCACTAATCTTCTCTCCCATATGATCAAAATGGAAGGTTTCAAATTCCGGTATAGAGTCATCGGAAAACAGGTCACTATCCTTTATGGGGATAGGAGATGAAATGGATTTTTCATTGAAAGCCTCGATTTTAGAAATGAGAAGATTAACATTTAATAATGTTTCATGAAGAGTTTCGTCTTTGATTATTTCTTCATCATTCTCTTCTTCTAAGCTGACAAGCTCAGAAGGTAATTCCTCCATATAAATGATGTCACCACATGATAAAGTATCGTCATTAGTGGAATAGGAGAACATCTCAACATAATCTTTTGAACACTCAAGAGGAGGAGGGATATCACACACATGATCAGGAATTCCCTGTGACTCACTTGGGATTGGGACAAGGTTCTCAACACTAGAATTTATGAATTCGTCCGATTCCTTTTCAGGAATAGTGTCAAGATGCTCGTCCCCCATAATAAGAGAATTAGTGGGAACTTCGGGTGTGATAACAGCAGACTGAGGGAGTTGAGAAAGACTAGCACACATGGATTTTATAAATTCCATTTGTTCTTCTGCTAGTAATTCCATTATGCTCTTTTCTCCCTGAAAATTCATGGAAGGAGTCTCAACTGATGAACTTGATGAATCATCATCAAAGATATCTTCATCATCACTGTCATCAGGAATGAAACAGAATCGAGAGCTAGATTTGGCTGCTTTTTCTTTTGCAATTGTTTCCCTAACAGATTTTTCAAAGGCATCTTTGGAATTTATTTTAGCAGCCTGCTCTTCAGCTAACAATTCTTCCATGGATTTCTCATGAGGATTTTTTTTGGCATGTTTATCTTCCTTTAAATTTTTTAATAAATCCAGAAAATCAAGGAGAATGGCATCCTCACAGGCATCCTCATAGGCATCCTCATTCATTTGGTACTGTGGAGGTTGGTCGTGATAAGAATGATCATAATTGTCACAAGGGCCATGCTCATAGACAAGCGGGGTCCTCGTTTGACAATCGGATTCATAATGCGGACCTCCACAGAATTCACAACAGTAAAACTGTTGTGACTGACTCGGAGAATCATATGGATATTGGTCATTACCAAAGTTTTGATTACATGGAACTTGCTTGTAGGCAAGCACGTTATTTGTTTGACACTCAAAACTTTGGTGAGGACCTCCACAATACTCACAAAGATCATTTGGCATATTTTGAAATGATGTATCATTGAAGTTTTGATAACACGATTCTTGCCAAAATGAATCTGGATAATCAAGTGTATTTTGGATTTCAGAAGTGCAACACGTGCAAAGTCCATGGGTAAACCCACATCCTTTGCAAAAACATCGTTCACACTGTGAATCATCCCCCAACGGATCTTCACATATAAAACAATTATGCTGAGTGAGTGAAGATGGCCGGGGTTGTGGAGGGTGTTCGGGAAGACTTTGAGTATTTTCGATGGAATTAAGCTTTTCTTTGAGGGCTACTTCACACCAATAACAATATCCTTTTGGTGCATGATTTTCACACCGCTCACACTTACACTTGGAACAACGAAGATTATCACCCACTAGACCTTTACAATCAAAACAGTGATAGCCCAGTGACGACATGAGAATTAAATATTAAGGAAGGTTAAGAAGATAGAATCAAACGGTTTAAGAGGACGAAGAAAAATATTTTTGGGTTTTTGGTTTTTCAATTTTTTTTTTTTTGGATTTTTGGAAAAAATATTCACAAGACAAAAACGTAACTTCACGAAGAAGATCGAAGCAAAACACAAGGAACTTAAACCTTAAATCAAACAAGCGTACGGTAGCTCTTTGACTGAAAAACGCACAGAGTGGCGGAGAAGCAAAGGTGGGCAATAAATGCTCCTTAAAAACCCGCTTCTTTCGGTTCGACAATTTAATGTCAAACCCTCCTTAAACCTCCGTTAGAGTTTGTTTATCAATCAAAGGTGAGCCGAATTCGCAAGCGACACAAAGGCAAGTTTTAATCTTTGGTTTGGGAACTTATTATGATAATACCCAAGTTGAGGAATATTATATTAATTTTGCTTTTATCTTTTATTTTACAATAAAACGGAAAATGTTTTTGGGTTTTTTTATTTTTTATATGATATTATATATATAAAAGAAAAGAAAATATTTTTGTATTTTATATGGGTTTATGAAAGTGGAAACTTCTGAAAGAAGGATCTCAAGTCACTAATCGTTTAAACTTTAAACAATATTGTCGCAACACAACCTCCCCGGCAGCGGCGCCAAAATTTGATTCGTCTGAAAACGTATATATAAATAATATGCAGACGGATACGCGTGAATAAAGACAAATCAACCCTTTAGGAAAAATGCTAACTTGCAAAAACTCACGTTTGTGTGTGTGATACCAGGTAAGTGATTACCCGAGTCGTTTCCCAGCGAGGATGGAATGGACAATCGTTGAAGGTTTGGATTAAAGTGACTGATGAGTGGGATAAAGAATTTTTGATATTTTAATTCTAATTAACAAATGAGAAACAAATTCTCACGGGAAAATTAATATTAACACAAATTATATTAAAAACGCGTAACAAGAAATCTAAAAACGGGATTAAAACCAAAATACTAGAAAACTAATCCTACAAGTGTAAAATTATTTTTCTTAAATCCTAAATAATAAAATAAAATTTTAGAAAAAAGATTTATATTTTTCTGACTTTTATATTTTTATTATGATTTAAAAACTATTAAAACTAATTAAAAGGTTTAAAAATAGTAAATGACTTTAGAAAAATATGAAACTTTGCAGGAAAATCTAAAATATTATTCTTAATCTAGAAAAAATAAAATTAGAACTTTTAGAAACCCTAATATGCAAATGGGTTGAAGAGCAGTTTGGAAATAAGCCCAAAAATAAGCTAAAAAGCTCTAAAAATTACCAAAAGCTCAGAACTAGTTAAAACAACTTATATAAGCATAAAACAACTGATTAAGCACAATTAGGCACAAGAAATAAGCAGATACGCAGTTGGGAAAAATCAAAAATTATGCAGAAATATCAGGGAAATCCCCAACTTGCAGATCAATTTAAGCACTTCAAATAAGCAGAAAAGTGGAAACTAATGGGGGCAAAAGCTTCCTAGTACTATTGGCTACACTAAAAACTAAAAAGCCCCAATTCTAACCACCCAATTGAACTCCAATTTGAGGCTAGATCAGATGGTTGAAAACCAAAAAGCTGAGTGCAGAGTTGGTGTTCAGACCACAAGGATTTGCAGACCTGAATAAAGCTAGGAAATAAGCTCAAAAGTGGAATACCAGATTATTATCTAAAAGCTAGTACTATGACCTATAAGCAAACCAAAATTCAAGGCCTCAGCTTATCTAGATAAGCCACAAATGAGCTGATAAGAAGGGCCATTAGGGGTCAGATCTGCTCAGTATATACTGAGCAGTTTGATGATGAAATGGAGACCAAATCCTAACTAAGCCAAAAGATTTTCACTCAACTGCTGGGTACTGATTTAATAGACCTTAGGTAACAGATAAATGACAATAAATAAGCTCAAGCTTATTCCAAGCTTATGATGGCAGTTGAGTATCCAAGTTTTACCCCACAAAACCAAAACTTCAAAAAGCTTAAAAAGCACTTAACCTCTACTGAAAATAGCTTATACAGACTTAAATAAGCTCAAGCAAACTTAATGAAATGGCAAATGAACAGTGACAACCTAGTTTGACCCAAAAATAAGCTTAAACCAAACACCCCTTTGAAAGGGTCTGTTTTGCTTTTGAACAAGCACAGGCTAACTAAAGCTAGATTTTTGATACAATAAGGCTTGACTAGGTTAATTGAACACTAAAAAGCAGTTTTCTAATAAAAATAAGCACTGAGATAAGCTCAATTCTAACTAAGCTATTTTTGGCTTTTTATAAGGTTTATTTAGTAAAATAAAACAAAAGTTATTGTAAACTGATAAAATTGATGAAATAACACTACAAACTATTAATAAGCATAAAATCAAAGCAATAAGCTATTAATAAGCTGTTCAACAGTGAACTAGGAAAATAATGCAAAAATAGAAAATGGCTTACAACTGTGAGGGGCAATGAAGCAAAGAAAACTGATCAGAACTAAACTTGGTTTGTCATTTACCAAGCTTAAACACCACTCAGCTCATCCGCTTCAGCTTATCACCACCAAATAGCTTATTGACTGAATTGTTGACTTTTGTTGACTTGTTAGGATCTCTGGGAAATAAGAGTTTCTCAGTGATGGGAGGATTGTTGGGATATGAGAAATAAGGAATTTCTCATTGCTGCCGATAGTGAAGCTGGTTCCTGCCGATAGTGTTGCATTGCTGCTGCGGTTGGTTCCTGCCGATAGTATTGTTTTGTTTCTGCCGATAGGGTTGATTGCTGCGGATAGTTATTGTTTGTTATCCGTAGGTTTAGAAAGTTTGTTAGATTTATTTTTAGAAGAGATTGTTGTTTATCTCTTCACACGTTTTCTTGTAAGACGGGTTAGGGTTAGGGTTTCTTATTGTTATAAAAGAAACATCCCGTCCATATGTTTAATATACTTTTGACGAACACAATATTCAATAACATCTTTCTTAGTTCATAGTCTGATCCATAGAGGATCATTGTCCTTTATAGCTTTCTTCTTTATTATACTTGTTGTTTAGTTTCCGCATAAACACTTGTATTCCATACAGAGGTTCTTGTTTAACCAAGCTCAATCTAGCTCGAAGTACTCGATCCTACAAGTGGTATCAGAGCCTGGTAAGGATCTCTGATAAAGAAGAAAAAGTTCGATTTCATATCTCTCAACCCTCTTTCAATGGAAGACGAAATCCCTCAAAACAATGTCATTAACCCTGAAGAACACCAACCCAAGCCTGAAACCTCACAAGTCCAAACACAAATCGTCACCACCATGTCCACCAACAATGCTAAATTCCCATATCTGAAGAAAGATGAGTATGAAATCTGGGCTATGAGAATGGAATATTGGATCACGAAAACTGATTACAATCTGTGGAATGTGATTCTTAAGGGAAATAGTAAGAAGAATACTGGAAGGGATAATGATGGCAATATCTATATAGAGCCACCTGTTACTGCAGAAGAACACCTTGCTGTTCAAAGGGAAACCAAGGCAAGAACCCTTCTACTTCAAGCTATTCCAGAAGATCATATGAGTGATTTTCATCACTTGGATGATGCTAGAAAGATCTGGCATGCTGTAAAAGCCAGATTTGGAGGGAATGATGAATCCAGAAAGATGAGAAGGTCTATGCTCAAGCAAGAATTTCAGGAATTCAAGATCTCTGAGGCTGAGGGGATTCACAAAGGGTATGAAAGATTCCACAAGATCCTGAGCCAACTCAACCAGTTGAAAGCTAGGCCGGATGATGAAGACTGCAACACAAAGTTTCTGAGGGCTTTGCCACCATCATGGTCTCAGGTTTCCATAACACTCAAGGCCAAAGGAGGACTGGATTATATGAGCTTTGATGATCTGTACAACAAGCTGAAAACCCTTGAAATTGATATCAAAGGGTATTCCACCTATACACCTCATACTCCAATCCATACTGCTTTTGTTAGTAACTCTGGTCCTAACAAAACATCATATGGAAACAGTCCAACACCATCGATATCATCAATCTCCTACTCACCTGTCACACCAAAAGCTCAGACTAGATCTGATAATCTTGTAGTGGATGTGCTTCATTCATTTGTTGCTGAGAGTACACCACAGCAGAAGATTGTGTATGAAGATTTCAATCAGGTTGATGAATTGGATCTAGAAGAGATGGACTTAAGATGGCAAGTGGCTATGATATCGTTGAAATTGGATAGGTTTGAAAAGAAGGCAGGAAGAAGGGTCAACTTTGATGGACAGGAACCTGCCAGGTTTGACAGAAGGAAGGTGAGGTGCTATAAATATTCTCAAACAGGACATTTTTCCAGGGAATGTACAGATAAGAAGGTAGATGACAAAGTACGATATTCTGCTTTCAAAATTCAAGAGCTGGATTCAGAGGACCCCAAGGCTTTGGTATCTATGGATTCGATGGTGGACCGGGAGCATCATGAGAAGACAGTTGCAAGTGGAGCAGATAAGGTCTATGGGATGATAGCTGGATATGGTGAGAAGAAACAAGTGGCTGGTCAGTTTGGAATGATGGGTCATCCATCTCAGGTACAAAAATGTCCATTTGGTTGTGAATCTATATATGCTAAATTGAAAAAGGAATTTGATGATATAGAAAGTGAAAATAAGGATAACTTTATTCAACTTAAGGCTCATAAAAAGGCTGTTAAAACATTAGAACAACAAAAGGTCGGGTATCAACAACAACAGTCTGCTTATGAAGTAAAAATAAAGGTGTTAGAAAGAGATTTAAAAAATGCCACTAATGAGTTTAAACATTCTGAAAGGGAAAAAGCTAAGGTAGTGTTAGAAAATCAAGAGTTACAGTCTAAGCTAGATAATTCCTTAGCTAGATTTGATAAGTGGAAAGACTCATCCAAAAACCTTCACATGCTTATTGATAGTTCTATGTCTACTAAAACTAAAAGAGGTTTAGGGTTCGGTGACCTAATAGGGCCAAATCAGTATTATGACCCTAATGAGTATAGTGTTTTTAACCCGGAACCTGTAGATTATAGAAAACCTGTAAAGTATGTGAAGGAGGGAGGAATGAATGATGTTCCTCCACCCATAACTGGAACATTTAAACCTGCTAATCCTTTTGATGACTTTGATGATTCACAAATGATCTATGGCAAACAGGCAAAGGACTTGCCTAATCTTGATTGTGACTCTAATGAATTTGTCTCTTGTTCTTACAGTGACAAATCTTTAGAAATCAAGACTAATGACTATGCCACATGTGGATCAAGTGATAAGTCAGCTTCAATAAAGTCAGAAGATCTCTCCTCAGAAGTAGCTACTGATGAATCTCACTCAAAGACAGCTGCATTTGAAGATATTTCTTTTGATAGTGTTAAAAACAATAATGTTTCTAGTTGTGTTTCTGTTTCAAATGTTTCTAGTTGTGATTCTGTTTCAAACAATTATGGTTGTGGTGTTAATTCTGTTAAGGATAATTTTGTTTCATTTGTTGGTTTGAATAATTCTGTTTGCAATGAGAAAGTTATTGTTAAGAAAAAGTCCCCTAGAAAGAAATCTTGCTTTGTGTGTCGTAGTTATGATCATCTTATTAAAGACTGTGACTATTATGAAAAACAGATGGGATTATATGCTTGTAAAAATAGGTCTGTATAGAAAAATGTTAATGATATTCCCCCTTATATTCCTCAAGCAGCAAGGAGAACTTCAGTTGCTTCTGGCAAGCCAGTTTCTGCTGGTAAGCCTGTTGCTGCTGAAAAGTTCATTCCTGCCGATAAGCCTGTTCCTGCTGCTTATCCTGTTCCTGCCGGCAGGATCAATCCTGCTGGTTGGAGAAGCAATATTGCTAGACCTTTCAGCAGACCTACTAGTACTTACTTTTAAAATGATATGAGACCTGTTTGTTTTGACACAATGCACAAGGGAGGGGCAAGATGGAAAACTGCTGTTAAGTCCTCAGCAGGTTGTTCTTGGAAAAACAATAACCAACATATGAAAATGGGGTCCAAGATCAATGGTGGATCTCATCAATCTCCAGGGTTTAATTCTTAGTGATCCACTAGGCAGGCTCAAGTCAGCAATGGCTTGAGTCTCTCTTGTATCTAATGTTGTATATGTATTCTTTTTCTCAGGATTTTCCTTTTAGAAGCAAAGATGTTGGAATTGTTGACAGTGGATGTTCCAGGAGTATGACAGGGAATTTGGAAAGATTGCATGACTTTGTACCTTTGAATGGAGGTACTGTGACTTTTGGAGGAGGAGATGGAATAATTACTGGGAAGGGAACTATCAAAACTGCCAAGCTGGACTTTGAAGATGTGCTTTATGTGAAGGAACTCCAAGACTTCAATTTGTTCTCTGTCTCTCAAATCTGTGACAAGAAGAACAGTGTTCTCTTCACTGAGAATGATTGCTTTGTGCTGTCCAAAGACTTCAAGTTGCCTGATGAAAGTCAGGTTGAACTTAAAGTTCCTAGGACTTACAATCTTTATAGCTTCAATCTTAGTGATGTTCAGCCTGAGGGTTCACTTGCTTGTCTGGTAGCAAAAGCTTCTGTGGATGAATCTAATAAATGGCACAGAAGAATGGCCCATGTAAATTTCAAGACCATTAATAAGCTGGCTAAGAATGGTTTGGTTAAAGGGCTTCCTTTGAAGATCTTCTCTAATGAGCACAATTGTGTTTCCTGCAACAAAGGAAAGCAGCACAAAGCTTCATACAAGGCTATAAATGCTATGAGCAACATCTCTGAGCCTTTGCAGCTTCTTCATATGGATCTTTTTGGTCCTACTTCTATCAAAAGTATTGACCATAAGAACTACTGCCTGGTGGTTACAGATGATTTTAGCAGGTTTTCTTGGACTTTCTTTTTTGGTACTAAAGATGAAACTTATCCAGTTCTTAGGGATTTTATTGCCTTAAAAGAAAATCAGCTAAGTAAAAAGGTTAAGTCGATAAGGTGTGATAATGGCACAGAGTTTAAGAATTCTAATCTTATTGAACTCTGTGGGAGTAAAGGGATAAAAAGGGACTATAGTAATGCTAGAACTCCACAACAAAATGGGGTTGCAGAAAGGAAAAATAGGACCCTGATAAAAGCAGCTAGGACTATGTTAGCTGAATCTAAGATGCCTACTATGTTTTGGACTGAAGCAGTATGCACTGCTTGTTATATGTTAAATAGGGTATCTATTACTAGTCCTCATAATAAAACACCTTATGAACTTTTGTCTGGGAAGGTTCCAAACATTAGTTACCTTAAGCCTTTTGGATGTCATGTCACTATTTTGAACACTAGTGATTACCTAGGCAAGTTTGATGGGAAGGCTGATGAAGGGTTTATTGTTGGATATTCTGCTCATAGTAAAGCCTATAGGGTTTATAATCTGTCTTCTAAGAGAATAGAAGAGACTCTCAACTTAAGATATCTTGAAGATAAACCTAATTTGCAGGGTGCTGGTCCAGAGTGGTACTTTGATCTGAATTATCTAACTGACACCTTAGGTTATAATAGATTTAAATCAAATCTATCTGTTGGTACAAATGTTTCTCAAACTAACAATGCAGGTACCTCGGATGATGATTCTGATGCAGAGAGTGATGAACGACCTATAGTTGTTCCTTCTTTTCCTTCTAACAACATTTCAGGTTCAAAGCTCAAAGATTCTTCTGCTATGGATGGAGGTGATTCTAGTTTTGCAGAAGATCTTGCTAGGCTTCAAAGACAAGAGTTTAATGCCAAGAGAGCTGCTGAGATGTTTGGTTCTGGGTTTTCTAAAGAGACAGAGGAGATTTTGAGAAAGGCTGAAGCTGAAGTTAGAAGGCAACTGAATTTGACTGATGGCATTTCTGTTCCTGCTGATGCTGTTCCTGCGGGTAGTGGATTTGTTCCTGCCGATCCTTCTAATGTTTTTGCTGATGTCTCTATTCCTGCTGATGTTCCTGTGTCTTCTCCATCTGTTGACAGTTTGGGTATTGAGAACTCCCCTGAAAGATTTCCAATCCCTTCTGATCTTGGAAATTCAGTCTCTTCAAAGGATAAGCTGGAAGATCCTCATCATCAGTCTAGAACAGGCATTTTTACTTCTTCCTCATATGATGATGACTTCAACCCCACAATTACTAATCAGGCATCCTCCATTGATGTCAATCCCATTGTTACCAAGAGGATCAATACTGTTCATCCTCAGTCTTTGATTCTTGGAGATCTTAATTCCCCTGTTCAGACAAGAAGTAAATTGCATCAACCTAAGTTTGGAGAATCTGCTTTTCTCAGTTATATACAGGATCAGTTGAGGAGCAATCATACTGATTACTTACATTGTCTGTATGCTTGTTTCTTATCTCAAGTTGAACCAACTAGTATAGCTCAAGCTCTTGCTAATGAAGATTGGGTTGAGGCTATGCAAGAGGAAATGCAGCAGTTCCAGAATCAGAAAGTATGGATGTTGGTTCCTTTGCCTGCTGGAAAGCATGCTATTGGAACTAAATGGATTCTAAAGAATAAAAGGGATGCTAGGGGAATTGTGGTTCGAAATAAAGCTAGGTTGGTAGCTCAGGGTCATAGACAAGAGGAGGGGATTGATTATGATGAGGTGTTTGCACCAGTGGCAAGAGTTGAAGCTATCCGATTGTTCTTGGCTTTTGCTTCCTTTATGGGGTTTGTAGTATATCAGATGGATGTGAAGAGTGCATTTTTGTATGGAAGGATTGAGGAAGAAGTTTATGTTACTCAACCACAGGGATTTGTAGATCCTCAGAATCCTAATTTGGTTTACAAAGTGGTTAAAGCACTTTATGGTCTTCATCAAGCACCAAGGGCTTGGTATGCAAGGCTGTCAGCCTTTTTGCTAAAACATGGTTACAGAAGAGGGGCTATTGATAAAACTCTTTTTATCAGAAAGAACTTCAAAGATATCATTCTGGTACAAGTTTATGTAGATGATATCATCTTTGGTTCCACTAATGAAGTCTGGTGCAGGGAGTTTGAAGAATTGATGAAGAGTGAATTTGAGATGAGTGCTATGGGTGAAATGACTTTCTTCTTGGGTCTTCAGGTTAAGCAGAAACCAGATGGGATCTTTATTTGTCAGGAGAAGTATGTTTATGACATGCTTAAAAAGTTTGATATGGAGAATGTAAAGATTGCTGCAACTCCTTTTGAACCTCCAAAGCCTAAGTCCAATAATGAACCTGATGCTGCTGTTAATGTTCATCTATATAGATCCATGATTGGTTCACTCATGTATTTGACAGCTTCAAGACCTGATATCATGTTTGTTGTTGGTGCATGTGCTAGACATCAGGTTACACCATTGACTTCTAACCTTAATGCAGTCAAGAGAATCTTTAAGTATTTGAAAGGACAACCCAAAATGGGACTTTGGTATCCCAAAGACTCTCCTTTTGTGTTGGAAGCCTATAGTGACAGTGATTATGCTGGGGCTAACTTTGTTAGGAAGTCTACTACTGGAGGTTGTCAGTTTCTGGGTAGGAGGTTGGTTTCTTGGCAGTGCAAGAAGCAGACTATAGTGGCTACATCTTCTACTGAGGCAGAATATGTTGCTGCTGCTAGTTGCTGTGGACAGGTTCTTTGGATGCAAAATCAGCTGTTGGATTATGGGTTCAACTTCATGAACACTAAGATCTTTATTGATAATCAAAGTACTATGTGTATTGTTAAGAATCCTGTTTATCATCAAAGAACAAAGCATATTGAGATTCGACACCATTTCATAAGAGATGCTTATGAGAATCATCTTATTCAGGTGGTTAAGATTCACACAGATGATAATGTGGCTGATTTGTTGACAAAGGCTTTTGATGGACAAAGGTTTAAACATTTGGTGGTCCATATTGGGATGGTAAATCCCTAGATCATCAGCTTAAGGGGAGGATTGCAGATTAAGGGGAGGATTGTTCTTGTTGTTGTTGTATATTTTTCTATCTTTCTTTCTTTTGGTTTCTTTTCTTATTTTCTTTCTTGTTTTTGGTGTGTTTCTGATTTCTTTTTCTTAGTTAAAAAAAAAAAAAAAAAAAAAAAAAAAAAAAAAAATTGTATATTCTGTGTGCTAATAAGATGGTTTTGAGCAACACCTTGCAGGTATAGTGTTGGTGTTTACATCTACACAATAAATGGTGCTCAACTCACCATGTCTCATAGACAAGAAAGAGTTGGCTCACCATGAGGGTACGGCTCTGGTGTGATAATCAAATCTGTTGATAGCTGTAATAGCTTGCTCAAAGCTATAGGGTACTTCAACTCACCCATGGTTTATTCCTGAGAGTTGAAAATGGTTCTCAATTCACCATGGATGTAACCCTTTATGGGATCCAAAGGATTGGCTAGTCCACAAAAGTATGGTTTGTGGTAAAGACAATTGGTATCCATATTTGGTATTCAATTCACCAAGGTTCAGTTGAAACCAAAGAATTGACTAGTCCTGAGCAAACGGCTACAGGTAAAGATAACTCAAATCCGTTTATAGTTGCTGATTTGCTAATAAATCAGATGGTTATCAATGTACCATGATCTAACACATCTAAACATTGGCTACTCCAGTAGTGATGGCTATTGGTAAAGAGACATCAAATCCATTAATTTTCAATGATTCACCTCTCACAGGAGTTAACACACCTGGATGTGATGAGAATAGTATGAAACTTAAGTGATTTGATGTACATATTGTCATAGTAGCAGCCAAGTTCAAGTGAATGTCATGGTGACCAGTATACCTGTTTTGAAGAAGATTTCATTTTCTGCTGTGAACTATTGAAGTTGCTGCTGGATGCTATAGAGGTTGGAATCTTGCAAGTTATGGATGTTGCTGCTGGTTATTACTTATTGCTGCTGCTAAGTCGCAGTCCTCAAGCCTGAGAAGTTAAAGCTCTATCACATTGGAATCTTGCAGGTTAACCTAGTCAACCTCAAGATTAGGGGAGGATTGTTAGGATCTCTGGGAAATAAGAGTTTCTCAGTGATGGGAGGATTGTTGGGATATGAGAAATAAGGAATTTCTCATTGCTGCCGATAGTGAAGCTGGTTCCTGCCGATAGTGTTGCATTGCTGCTGCGGTTGGTTCCTGCCGATAGTATTGTTTTGTTTCTGCCGATAGGGTTGATTGCTGCGGATAGTTATTGTTTGTTATCCGTAGGTTTAGAAAGTTTGTTAGATTTATTTTTAGAAGAGATCGTTGTTTATCTCTTCACACGTTTTCTTGTAAGACGGGTTAGGGTTAGGGTTTCTTATTGTTATAAAAGAAACATCCCGTCCATATGTTTAATATACTTTTGACGAACACAATATTCAATAACATCTTTCTTAGTTCATAGTCTGATCCATAGAGGATCATTGTCCTTTATAGCTTTCTTCTTTATTATACTTGTTGTTTAGTTTCCGCATAAACACTTGTATTCCATACAGAGGTTCTTGTTTAACCAAGCTCAATCTAGCTCGAAGTACTCGATCCTACATGACTTTTCTTGTTTTTCTTGGAATAGAACTGAGTAAGCTAAAATAAACTCACAAAAAGCTATAAAGAGCTTAAATGAGCTTATATAAATAGAAAAGAAGCTTTTGCAAACAACAAAACACTTAATTCGAATTCAACAGTAACTTGAAAATTTGGAATTTCATAAACTTTGAAAATCAGTACAATACAGAAGTAAATAAGGACAAATTACTTGAAACAAACTTAATTTAACATTCCAAACTTAAATTGAAACTAAAATTAAGCATAAAGTAAATTACACTACAAACGGTCTAAAAACTAGTGACCACTATCTCTGTGAGTCTTCTATTCTTTAAATAGCCATCCACTTAGCTTCTTCTCTTTCTTCTGATCAAATCCCACCTGTTGGTTAAGCTTGAGGTGATCACAGCCGTCCAAATGGATTTTGGCGCCAAAAAGGAGATAGTGGAAAAATCCACTATCTCTGATAACTTGAAAATGGGGAAGAAGCATTAATTGCTTTTGGCTTGTTAGGTGGAGTGGGATAGGAGAAAGGGTGAGGTGTTGTGGTATTGCAGGGATAAGGCGGTGAGGTGGTGGTATGGTTTGGCGGTAAATGGTATTGAGGAAGGGAAGTTTGACTTGGGTCAAACGTGAGTGTTTATTTGAAATAAGAACGGGGTAAATGGGTTGGGTTGTTTATTGGTTGGGCTTGGGTTTAGCAATTGGGCTGGGGTTATTCGAATTAGGATTGGGTTAAATGGGATGGGTTTTTAGTTGGTGGATTGGTGGGTTTTAGTTTGATCCGGTTTTTGTGTAGTTTGTTTAGGATAGGATTTAACTTTAGGGACCATTTGTGTAATTTCCATTTTTTTGAATGCCCAGGGACTATTTTTGCCATTTATGAAAATTTGCTCATTTTTCAACTGTTTTCAATTCTTTTGCACATGAAACAGATAAAAACACAATTCAAGGATATTTTCTGTATTTTGAAGCATTTTTGAGTGTTTTTAAAGTTCAGATGGGACAAAAATGATGAGTATTTACACACTCATCACACCACTATACGTCTCCATTATATGGAAATTATGTTTGCCGCCGTCTGGCCGTAATTTGCATCAGGTTGAGTTAGACCCGATTGGCACCGTTTGAATCCGAGTTACTTATTTGTAACCCTTAAGAGCGTTATAAGCCCGTCCAAGCTTACTGGAACGTTTGGAATTGATTTTGGCTACGTTTGGATTCGATATTGGCTATGTTTGGATTGGTTTTGATTCTGATTGAATTTGGATTGTTTGATTTTGTGATTTTGGACGTCATCCTGAATTTGGATTTGTTATTCGGCCTTGTTTTTGTTGTGGCCTTGTTACAGTCGCTTCTACCCTAAGCCTTGTGCTTAATTGATGTTGTTCAATCGAAGCTGTTCAAACAGTGTCGTATCTTCCATTTTAAATACTATGTACATTACTGATTCAACCAACTGATTGCTAGTAGCAATCAACATCTTCCCTCAGAGTTGTACTATGAGCTCGCGAAACTCTCCATTTGGCAGAGATTCCACGCCCAACAAAAATTTTAAGACCTTAAAGATTAACTTGAACCGCATTTCTTGAGACAACCACCTACCTTTTCACTCGTCCCTCGGAAGTACCAGTGATCCTTGCTACTTTCTTATCGGATAATAAATTATATCATAAACGAAACCTTGGGAGTAAATCCCGCGCCACTACTAGAGTAATTGTTGATAATCCTACCCAATCTACTCACCTTCTACTAATCAATGAAACGACAGTGTAACATCCGGTAAAAATCCCTAGTGATTAAGAAACACTAATCATGGATTAATTATGAATTACTGTTCACACTCCTATTTTTAGGCAAAATTTTAAACTTTTGTTTACACTATGAATCACGATATGTTATGTGATCCCCATTTTCCCAAGCCCACTCGAATTCAACCCAATACAAATCCAAACTGGACCCTTTATATTATCACAATTGGGCCTATGCATTTTTAGCCCACCAAACCAATATTGGTTATACAAAATCGTTACACTCTCTTTCACACCCGATATGCTTTGCCTCGTTAATATGCAAATTCGACATACAACTTATATAATAAAATTCACCATTAGAATCTCCACTATCTTGAGAATCAAGAACAAGAAAAACATTGGAAATATATAATCGAATGATCAAGTAACAAAGGCCAATGTTAGGCAAATATACACAAAATCTCAAATATATTATTATGGCCAAACTCATTTTAACGAAATGCAATGTATAATGTATATTATACAAGTTCACAAGAGTGTTTATAAATTCTTTGTGTTATCTTAAACCCACTCGATCTCAGAAATATTTATTTGATCACTCCTTATTAATTTTGGCCACGATTGAAGATTGTTTTGGACTCAATAATCAAACACACCATACGTATATATTTCGTATCATCCAAACAACACATTGTTTCTTTAACTCTTCACCCACATGAAATAAAATCAACATCTAAGATATTCTATTGCCTAGTCACTCACTCACTCGATCATTCACTTCCATACTCAACCGAAAGTCACACACAATAATACATATGTAACACCTATAAGATACTCTCATTAATTGCCTTATCTTCTTGGTGAAAAGCCTCCCCTCAATACACCCTCTGACAATATTCCCTTTGTCTCACCCTTAGCCTTATCAAGTTGTAATATAAACCATGCATACCATTCTCGCGTATACACTTAAGCTCACTACTAGGCACCTTAATATCTCTAATAACAATAATTCGCTGCTAACTATTATATGGCCGCCCCATTTCAACCAATGGCAAGTGATATAAGGAAACTGATATTGCTAGATTCATGTACACGTATAGGTAAATTCATTTACCTTCACTGCATGAATTTCCTACTCATCTCTACTTATCCAAAATCACTTATGAGATATTCCCTAAGATTTTCTCTAACTGACAGTATCTTATCTCATAAGAATTTGCTCAAAGACCCTTCTATCCAATATATATATCTTTCATGCAAGATCACCTCTCACTCTCACGAAAAACTCACACACACTCACTATCACACAGTTAACGTTGCCAGGTCCTTTGAATTCTAGAACCAACCGTTGTTCCTCTTCGACCCGTACCAAGGCGTGATCAACACCATAACGTGCCCTAGTTTTTGGCTTGTGCTCTCGCAAGATACAACCCCTTTGCTTTGTTCTTAGTTCATTCACACGTTACAAATCTCTTAAGTGTTGTAAGTTTTTCTTAACCATCTTTAATACTTCTTATATCATACGTACACAAAATCATGCACGGTTCTAATTTTCAGTCAAGCATATATTACTCACTTGTTTCTCTCGTTATTATTTTCCTTTACTCGTTCAATACATTATGACCTCCATCGAGGATGGCAACAACGAGAATCTAAATCTACTCGACACTCATGATCATTAAAAGAAACGCATAGCATCATTTTATGTTCAGTCGAATCATATTATAACTAGTTGTGTTATTTATTTTCTTTTACGTAACATGTGTAAACTACATAAGGAATGAGACTTATTTCGAATTCAAACATACGACCCCATAATATTATAGCTTGTCCTAATTCTTGGCTAACCCGACAATCAAGTTCATGTTTGAAAGTTCACCCCATAAGCCCTTAATAAGCTCGCGATAAGCTTAAAGCTAATGACCTTGAAACTGTCCATTTTTCCTTATATATTTCGAAGCGGGCTTAGCAGCCCAATAGCTTATTAATAAGCCAAACAGCAAATAAGCAGTTGAGAAACACTAAAATCAGCTTTTATAAGCTTAAGGAATTTTCGGAATATTTTTCCTACAATTTTTGTAGAAAAAGGACTTGTTTTGCAACGTATTTTACTATTTGGGTGAAAAGTGACAAATTCTTAAACTTTGGTTCTAAAACTGTCAAACAGTGATCCGAGGGACTGAACATGTTAAGATAATAAATATATTGACTTTTATGTCATTTTGGGAAGTTGAGGACTAAAAATGGAATATATATATATATATATATATATATATATATATATATATATATATATATATATATATATATATATATATATATATATATATATATATATATATATATATATATATATAAGGACTAATGGTGCAAGTAAAACACCGTTAGGGTGAAACTTGTAAAAATGATAAAACTACATGGATTATGATGTAATCTATTGCGTATTTATTTTTAATTCACATTTTTACATTTAAATCTCATTCGTATACACTTTTATAGCAATTCATACGCGTTTTATTTATGTTATAATTATTTCACATTTCGTTCATTTACGTTTATAATTAAACTGTTAACAAGTTTAAACGAGTAAATTGTCATTTCTATTCACATTTTATATAATGACATTTATATTTATCCGCAACAAGTTTAAAATTGACATTTCATTCACACATATTTCGAGGAAACGATAATTATTGGAATAAATGGCATAAAAACATGATAATAATATGTATAATATTACTTTTGAACTTTAAGCATTTTAAGCATATCACACTCATATCACACGCCCATTCGTTATTTATTACTCGTTTTTCGCACACATTGTTATAATAAGTCACAAACACCAAGTACTTAGACTTCACTATTATCCAGGTCCTGTTTTGGAGCCGTGTCAGTAGTTTCACTTGATATCTCATTTTCCATCTCACCAGTTATCCCCAAGGTGAGTCACAGCCCCACTTTTACTTATTTACAAGTTTTATACTCCATGGGGGAGATACATGCTACACATTAAACACACAAGTATTTTCAAATATTTTTTGTATGCTTCTCCTAATTGATATTGCCTAAGTTATGCTATTGCCAAAAGACCCTCTATAATGAACCATTAATCACTTGCGAGTGAACGCGAGTATAGTGAATAGATCTATTGGAGGCTGACTGCCTGTCCCACTAATACCGGATTGATAGTGTAACACCCCAACCCGACAAGGGCAAAGGTATCACAAATACGGATTCTTATCAGAACAAACACAAGCATAAGACATAAATAATACAATAGGATTCCAAGGTTTACAATGAAAATTCTGAAATTACAAGGCTATAAAAGAAGATACAAAATTTCTAATTCTGAAATAAGAATCTCTTCTAGCAATCTCAACTCCAGAATAGCTAACAGGGTCTTCTAAGTCCAAGGTTTTCTCTATTAATAACTCAGCTTCTAACTAAAACCTGCCGCGGGAAAAGAAACGCGGCTGAGCTTAAAAAGCCCAGTGAACAGATATATAATAAACGGAAACGAAAGCAAACAGAAATGGAAGTAAAAGGAAAAGAACAGATATAGCATAATGAAATAGATAAGTAAAGGTACAGAGAGAGAGAGAGTAAAGGTTTAGGACAGTAATCCACCACGAGCCCAGAAACAGAAATACCATATCCATGTAACCATATCAAAAATCCAGAGGGGATGCCTCTCAAGTAACCAGATAATATGAGGGGTGACCTCATGTATCCAACAGAAATATATGGAGTAGCTAGCTCCCAGAACATGAAAGACGTGGATTGCACCCACCGTCAGTCACCAGAAATCAGATATATCAAATCATCACAAAACAGAACGAACCTAGGATGCATCCATTCGCCCCCCAGAACAAATCATATTGGCCATATCAGATATAACATAAGCGCGCATAACAGAATCAGAATGGGGATGGTGTAACCAAATCACTAGGGCTACACGCTAGTCATGCCAGTGGTGCATCACAGACACGGCCATGTTACCTTCATGGCTAGGGAACAAATTTTGGCTCGGGTATCAAACTGGGAGTCAAAGGTCAAAGGTGCATATTATAATCAGGGTGTCATATCAGAAGGTTCAACATCAGAAGGTCAACATCAGAAGGTCAATATCAGAAGGTCAATATCAGAAGGTCAATAATCCAAGTTCCATAGTAACAGTTCATTTAAAAAGGTTTCTAATTAAGAGTCCATTTAAAACAATCTTTTAATAATGGTCTTCATAAAAATGATCCTTCAGAGTAGATTTCATAAAATGATCTTTCAAAATGGTTTTTCATAAAGATAGTCTTTTAAAATAGTTTTCATACAAGTTAGTAAAATCCCAATTAAAAGAGTCCTGTATCATATCTGTAAACATCATTTTAAAATAGCTTTTCCTCAAACCATTTCCAGGTCAGAATTAAAAAGGTTTTCACAGCATAGGTTCATATCATAGGTCAAAGGTTCAGAGCAAAGGAATCATAGCAAGGTACCAAATCAGAGGCTAAACAGATCAGAACATGAAGGAGATCATAGGAAACCTTACAGAGAAGGTCAGAATATCTGTACCTTAATACGAATGCAAATGTGAATCACAAAAATAGAAGCACAGAACAGATCAAGGTCTCTCCTTCTTCACACCTAAGGAATAGAAGACGGAATTACAAAGGATTCTAACTCAGATTACTATTTAGTTTACTTTTCCATTTTAAGTACTTTCCATTTTTATTAACTTTCCAGATTTAGTAACTTTCTATTTTTAGCAGGTTTCCAGAATTAGCAAGTTTCCATATTAGCAAGACATTAATATTATAGATTAGGTTAAGTCCTTATTAAGCATATTATGGACATAGGTTACATTTTAAACCTTATAATATCAATAATTACACATTAAACCCCTAGTTTTCCAATTTTACACAATATGCACTTATTTTAATATGTTGTACAAACACCCCTTCAATTATCCATAATTTACACAACAAGTCCCTCAAGTTATCAAAGTTACAAATTAAGTCCTTTAATTTACAATTTCAACCTTTAATTATTAATAATTACATATTAAGCCATTAAATTACCAAAATTACACATTACCCCCTGAATATAATTTATTACTCAAACCAACCTTAAATTTCCAGAAATTACATTTTTAGTCCCTCTCTTTTATTTAATTACAAATCGAATTAATATATATATAATTAATCAAAATAAACCTTTTAAATGCAAAATTTACACATGAGACCCTCTACTTATATTTTATACGAAATATATATAGTCCAAATAATATTCTAAAAATACCCCACAAGTTTCATAATTTACAAAACACCCCCTTATCTTTTATTTTTAAAATCGGTAAATACAAAAACAATTCAAAACCCTAATATAAATCTCCAATCATTGCACCATCATCATGACAACCTTAAACATGCATTTAATGACCAGAATCCTTCACCAAACCCTAACACTAGGTCAAATTATTTAGGGTTTCTATTTATTTTATTTCTTTTCTTATTTTTTTAATAAACCCGATTTTATAATTAAATCCCCACGACTTGTTTAAGCTTCTAAAACTCGAACCACTATTTTTCCCAGATTATATGGATTATATAGAGCTCAGAAAAATTTAGTCTTGCACCCAGAAAATTCGTACATAATTATTTAGTATTTTATCACGTTTTTAAGGTTTAATTCGCAAATAATTCATAGAGCATGCATGATTCGGTTTTAGCATTTTATTTAGACCTTATATGATGTAAGAGATGTGAGAAAAATACCAAACCCAATATGGAACATGTAGAATAGGCTGGGCGAAAATTCTTCTCCCGGAATGAATAAAACAACACCAAAATTCCCACGAGCACAAACGCGACCAAAAAACCTTGGAATCAATTTTCACAGATCATATATGATGTAAGGAACTCAGGAAAAATAGAAAAAGAATTTTACAAGGGTCGAAGGAATTAAAATGGAATATTACCTCACTTTTGAACAAAATTCGACAATAAAAGATTCAGGGCTTTATAATTCGAAAGGCTAATTTTCTTGGCTTCCTAGCAACATGATGAACTCAGGAAAAATAGTCTTGGACCTCCAGAAATTCGTATGAATGAAAGTCGAATTATTTTGTGTTTAGGGTTTACTCGGTTTCAAAAATAAAAGGATTTGGCTAAATAAAAGGATAATGCCGAGTTTAGGGGAGGGAATGGGCTAGGGGTGAGCATGGGGCGGGGTGGGGTGGTTTTATGGTAATACCAAAAACCGAACCGTGTATTTCGGTTTTTGAAAACTACAAACCGTTTGGTGTCGGTTTTTTTGGTTTCGGTTTTTCGGTTTTTGACATTGAATCGGTTCGGTTTCGATTTTTATTCGGTTTTTTCTTACTTGAAAACAAGCAAGTTTTGATCTTATATAAATTTTACGATTCCTAGTTTTCAAGTAAAAATATTTAAACAAATATCAATAATAGCATAATATCCAGCAATCCAAAGCTTCGAAAAAATATACGAAACAACCAAACATGAATCTAAAGTATAAAATGCATTTCTTTGCGGCTTTGCACTTTTTGCTCGCAAAAACATCAAAGAAAACTATTTCTCAAAAACAAAGATATAATATATATAAATATAACAAATTTGAAAGTATAGATAATAAACAGCACTTTTGCTTTTTTTTAATAGATAAAGTTGTATACTCAAATCTTTAAAATGAAATAGCAAATCTCTTTTATAGATAATAGTATATAAAAATATATTTAAAGGTAGGGCGGGGCGGTTTTCTCGGTTCGGTTTTTCTTATGAAACCAAAAACCGCCCCAAACATTCGGTTTTTATAAAATTCAAAACCACCACCATCGGTTTGTCAAATGGGGCGGTTTTTTCGGTTCGAATTTTTCGGTTTTTTTGGTTTCGATTCGGTTTTTCGGTTTTTGTGCTCACCCCTAGAATGGGCAAGATTTTTGGCTCAATGGAAGACTCAATCAATTTGGATTGATTTGATTTAAATTTACCATGTATAACACCCTTTTTAAATAATTACATAATTTAAATTGGATTTTTAATATATAATTCGGCTCTAGTAACTTTTAAGGTGCCAAAATAACATTTTTAATGTGTCACACTATTATTTAGGTGCTTTAGTGTTGTATTGTTTCATAGATTATTTGTTTACAAAGATTTGGGATCAATTTGGAGCTTCAAGGACTTATTAATTCAAAATTTTAGATTGTAGGGGCATTTTGGTCATTTTACATGTTTTAGATTTTTCGGGTTTTACAGATAGTCATAGTTACTAACCGGATTAGTCGCGACGCACTATATTTGAGATAAATAGGAAAAATGGCAAAATCACCTATCACCCGAGGGCCCCACACCTGTTACCGACTCTGTTAATGTTTGCGTGTCATGAGACTTAGGGCAATATACACAACTGCAATATTATTGATTTAAACATGATTGTAATACTCAGGCAATCACTACTTGTGTACTCTCAAACTCATTATTATTTACAAACTCTATGATTTCACTCAACAATTTTGTTGATTTTTTAGCATGTATTCTCAGGTAATTAGCGGAGCAGGAAAGGCACGGAGCGGGCAAATAAACACAGGGTTTTAAATGTGGTGTAAAATAAAATGATGTCATTCATTCCTAACACTACTACACCCTTTATTGGGAAGTTTTAACTCTGATATTTCTATATTATGTATTTCAACTTTGGTTTGAATAAAATGTACTTTTAAAACGTCTCTTTCGAGCCGTTTTCTATTATTATGAAAAGATCCTCCCCGTAATACCCCGATTAGTCTTCCGCTGTTATTTCATAAATTAGGGGGTGTTACGGATTGGCATCAGAGCTATAATTATAGAGAACAAATGTTTTCAAACATTTAACTATAATTACACACTTTCAAAATGAATGACTTTTACACCATACCACTTTACGCCCTCCGTGCTGGTTTCCATGCTCAGTATATTATGTTTTAGAATTATCTTAGTTGATATTTACACTCACACCCCGGTTATGCTATATTTACACTCACACCCCCAGTTATGTTATGTTAACTCTCACAAACCCCAATTATGTTATACCTACTCCCACACACCCTGATTATGTTGATTCTCACACATTCCATGATTATTTTATGTTGATTCTCACACATTCCCTAATTATTTTATGTTGATTTTCACACACATGATTTTATCACTTTGATATACACACACTCGACATACTTTCAATCACTCTAGAACTAAATACATCTGCATATGCCTACTCTAGGGCATTACGGCACAACCACAATTTTCCAATCATGTACCTACTCATACTTTAGCAGTGGGTTGTAAACACACAGGTTGCAAGTCTTGTATGGGCGGGACTTGGGACTGAGTGGATTTACGATGCCTTTGTTATGGAGATTTTATTCAAGGGCTTACAATTCAACTATACAAATATGCTCTACTCATATACTTTTGTAGTCTAGGAAACTTCCCCCAGGACATTGTAACTGGTTACAATGGTCTTTCCTACTACTCAGACATTGTAATTTATACAATGGTCTTATTTATTCTTCAGACATTGTGTATTGCACAATGTTCTCAATTAATTCTCAGACATTATAAATGATTATAGTGATCTCTAAACTCCTCACTACTTTATATCATTTTATATGAAACATGTCACGAACTATTGATTTCTTTGGTAGAAATCAAAGGTATGAAATTGTTAAGGAACAAACTGATTCATCACCTACAAAAGCTGAAGTTCAACAACTTTCTCTATATTTATTTATCAAGTTTCGGAAGAGAACTTGATGACAAGCTTTCGAAACTTTTACTGTTGAAAGTCTATGATTGTAGCTCAGTGTAGACTATTTTCTACACGTATGAGTGTTTTGTCAGAAATTCTTAAGTAGGATGATTGACAATGTCTTTATTTGAATGGATTGGGACGCCTTTTTATTTAAATAAAGAAATTGTGAATCACCGAACCATAAGTTTATATTTATTTATTTACATTGTTTGGGACGCTTCTCTATGTAAATAATGAATTATAAATAAGTGGGCTTATTTATATTTGATATGACATAAGTACAAACTCAAAAATATCAGAAATTCATAAGCACAAATAACGGAAACAAGCTTACACATGAAACACGAAATCAAATACACACAAAATCTACAACTTGGGCCTTAACAGATTTGAACCCAACTCTAGTTAAGTGAGCACTATTCAACCGGCCCAACAAATCGGCCCAAATCCAATTTTATTTATTTTTGGAATCTTTCAAAAACCCGATCCCACAACCTCAACTTGTGACCTCGATATCTTTCAATTTTTACAAGCAATTCGGGCAATTTCTTTTGCCACTCAATTCACAACCTGGCCAAGTTTTGACATGTCAAATATCATCTCATGGCATCAACGTTTGATACACGAAATAATGCCGAAGTGATTGGCTGTCAAGCACATTTTTGGGTTTTGACTATTTTGTGTCAAATCAACCAAATCGACCCATGAGCATTTCTGGCCAAAACCAATGATCATTACACTTTTCTAATGACTTACCAAGAGGTTTTCTACACAAACTTACCGCATAAACTCAATATTTCCCCGTCACTCTTAATCTAGGAACAAACAATTCGCAACAATTGACAACACTCCACCCCTATTCCCCATCACCCCAATGATAGAAATCCGGCATAAGTATGAACTCGAGAATTTACAAAGAATTATGGAAAGCACACATATAGTAAATTTTATTAGAATCCATGGAAGTTAATACATAGAGAAATAATTAGCATCGGTAGTGCTAATGTTACAAAAATCACTACAAAAGGCATAGAATCGCCAATAGGTTGACCCACTATGGCAACGAAAAATACCACCAACACAACAAGAGCGAGAGCCACAACGGGGTGTAGCTTCTTGAGTATCCTACACGATAAAAACAAAAGCGTTAATTAAGAAACATGGTCTTATTCGTGAAAACAACCAAGTTTTAATTCACATTCGTTAAGGGTTACATAGAAACACAACAATGACTCATTTTAATGATCCTAACTCGAGTCTAGTACCTCCATAGCTTGTCAACGCCAATAGCTAGAATGACAATTGGCACAAGAACCACTAGAACCCCAACCAAGAACACGTTGTCTTCATCTTGAAAGTAAGCCAAGTAAGTACCCACGAGAACAATATATACGATCGCGATAATAGTAATTAGGCTCGGCATTTTTGGAAGTATTAAATGAAAGGAAATGATTGGTGGAAGAATAGGAAATTAAGTTGGGTATTTATAGGCTAAAATATAGCTGTTAGAATAAAAAAACTAGCCGTTGGAATTTTTAAATTTCTGGTAGTTATTCACAGTCATTGGATTCATTAGGTGGCAAAACACTCAAATTATTTCATCTATTATGAATAAGTCTAATGAAATTATGATCTCCTGAACATCAAATGGAAATTCTTAGACGACTCTCTTCCCAAAACTTCTCACCCCTGATAAACACATTTTTCCAACACCTAACACAGACTGAACTTCGGGACGAAGTTCAAAATTGAGGAGTGGATACTGTAACATCCGGTAAAAATCCCTAGTGATTAAGAAACACTAATCATGGATTAATTATGAATTACTGTTCACACTCCTATTTTTAGGCAAAATTTTAAACTTTTGTTTACACTATGAATCACGATATGTTATGTGATCCCCATTTTCCCAAGCCCACTCGAATTCAACCCAATACAAATCCAAACCGGACCCTTTATATTATCACAATTGGGCCTATGCATTTTTAGCCCACCAAACCAATATTGGTTATACAAAATCGTTACACACTCTTTCACACCCGATATGCTTTGCCTAATTAATATGCAAATTCGACATACAACTTATATAATAAAATTCACCATTAGAATCTCCACTATCTTGAGAATCAAGAACAAGAAAAACATTGGAAATATATAATCGAATGATCAAGTAACAAAGGCCAATGTTAGGTAAATATACACAAAATCTCAAATATATTTATTATGGCCAAACTCATTTTAACGAAATGCAATGTATAATGTATATTATACAAGTTCACAAGAGTGTTTATAAATTCTTTGTGTTATCTTAAACCCACTCGATCTCAGAAATATTTATTTGATCACTCCTTATTAATTTTGGCCACGATTGAAGATTGTTTTGGACTCAATAATCAAACACACCATACGTATATATTTCGTATCATCCAAACAAAACATTGTTTCTTTAACTCTTCACCCACATGAAATAAAATCAACATCTAAGATATTCTATTGCCTAGTCACTCACTCACTCGATCATTCACTTCCACACTCAACCGAAAGTTACACATAATAATACATATGTAACACCTATAAAATACTCTCATTAATTGCCTTATCTTCTTGGTGAAAGCCTCCCCTCAATACACCCTCTGACAATATTCTCTTTGTCTCACCCTTAGCCTTATCAAGTTGTAATATAAACCATGCATACCATTCTCACGTATACACTTAAGCTCACTACTAGGCACCTTAATATCTCTAATAACAATAATTCGCTGCTAACTATTATATGGCCGCCCCATTTCAACCAATGGCAAGTGATATAAGGAAACTGATATTGCTAGATTCATGTACACGTATAGGTAAATTCATTTACCTTCACTGCATGAATTTCCTACTCATCTCTACTTATCCAAAATCACTTATGAGATATTCCCTAAGATTTTCTCTAACTGACAGTATCTTATCTCATAAGAATTTGCTCAAAGACCCTTCTATCCAATATATATATCTTTCATGCAAGATCACCTCTCACTCTCACGAAAAACTCACACACACTCACTATCACACAGTTAACGTTGCCAGGTCCTTTGAAGTCTAGAACCAACCGTTGTTCCTCTTCGACCCGTACCAAGGCGTGATCAACACCATAACGTGCCCTAGTTTTTGGCTTGTGCTCTCGCAAGATACAACCCCTTTGCTTTGTTCTTAGTTCATTCACACGTTAAAAATCTCTTAAGTATTGTAAGTTTTTCTTAACCATCTTTAATACTTCTTATATCATACGTACACAAAATCATGCACGGTTCTAATTTTCAGTCAAGCATATATTACTCACTTGTTTCTCTCGTTATTATTTTCCTTTACTCGTTCAATACATTATGACCTCCATCGAGGATGGTAACAACGAGAATCTAAATCTACTCGACACTCATGATCATTAAAAGAAACGCATAGCATCATTTTATGTTCAGTCGAATCATATTATAACTAGTTGTGTTATTTATTTTCTTTTACGTAACATGTGTAAACTACATAAGGAATGAGACTTATTTCGAATTCAAACATACGACCCCATAATATTATAGCTTGTCCTAATTCTTGGCTAACCCGACAATCAAGTTCATGTTTGAAAGTTCACCCCATAAGCCCTTAATAAGCTCGCGATAAGCTCAAAGCTAATGACCTTGAAACTGTCCATTTTTCCTTATATATTTCGAAGCGGGCTTAGCAGCCCAATAGCTTATTAATAAGCCAAATAGCAAATAAGCAGTTGAGAAACACTAAAATAAGCTTTTATAAGCTTAAGGAATTTTCGGAATATTTTTCCTACAATTTTTGTAGAAAAAGGACTTGTTTTGCAACGTATTTTACTATTTGGGTGAAAAGTGACAAATTCTTAAACTTTGGTTCTAAAACTGTCAAACAGTGATCCGAGGGACTGAACATGTTAAGATAATAAATATATTGACCTTTATGTCATTTTGGGAAGTTGAGGACTAAAAATGGAATATATATATATATATATATATATATATATATATATATATATATATATATATATATATATATATATATATATATATATATATATATACATATATATGTATATATATATATATATATACATATATATGTATATATATATATACATATACATATATATCTCTACATTATATATAACAGGAGGCGTTACACGTAGATAATGCCACATAAATGCCACCTCAATGCCACCTCAATGCCACATAATCATTTTAATGCCACATAATCATAAACTATGCAAAATTCGGAATTAATTGTGTAAAAAATGTAGGCCTCGCAAGATTTGAACCTGGGTCTATTAGTTCAGAAACAAGCACTTCAACCAATGGAACAAGCCACAAGTTGTGATAGAATCAAAATGTAATATCTTAATAACAACACATTTTTAAAACCCTAGAATATAAATCCCATATTTATTTTCTCTATATTACGGTTTGTTAAAAAAAAAACATACGCCTCATTTAAAACCCTAATGAAACACGATTTTACACAGGCCCTACGTCTCTTTCATCTCAAATCGAAGAGGTAAAAAAATTATTGTTAACCCTAATGATGAAACTTGGTTACTCTATATGCATATGTTGATTTCTTTGCAAGTTTTTGCATGTTAG